>JAFBJS010000239.1:132450-168781 GCA_016785265.1 Paraplagusia blochii | reverse complement strand
CGTCATCGATAATGCAACTAGATTTGGTTAGGAAATATTTTGTCAGTGAAGACAACAACAATAAACTCAAAATGACGCAGAGTCATTGATACAAGATGCTAACTTTTTATACTGGTCTGGTAGGAGAAAATTATAGGCTGTGTGCACTTGAGAAATCCTTGTTGTGTGCATGCAGAGTTATTCGGGTAGGAAGATTTTATAGGTAGGAAAATATTTCAGAACACCGGAAACTGACATTGCCACAACTTAATGATCGGTCCATGAAAAAAGTAGGAGACATTTAACTGGTCCGTGGCGCAAAAACGGTTGGGAAACACTGGTCCTTGATTTTTGGCAACAACAGATCTGCTGACCCTGCAGCGATAGTTGCTGGAAATGGAACCTGTACACAGTGATGTAGATATTGCACTAAAACCAGACATTTGCAGCTGGAAGAGTCACATTAACAGTGGATTTCTGATTAGTTTAAAGTTGCCTTCATTGAAAAAAATAACTTGTAGTGATTTTCTAGTGTCTAAGGTATGTGGAAAATATGAGCGTGGATAAATATTCCCTCATCCTTCTCGGCTGCAGGGAAGAGTGGACCGGAGTGCAAACACTGCAAGGCCGACCCCGACGCCGAGTGTCGTTTCTGCTCCTGCTGCGTCTGCGGCGGCAAACAAGACGCTCACATGCAGCTGCTGTGTGACGAGTGCAACATGGCATTTCACATCTACTGCCTCAACCCGCCGCTGGCCACCATCCCAGACGACGAGGACTGGTGAGGGACCGTCCAACTGGACTGTTAGCCACAAGACAGGAGACAGTAGACAGGAAGAGTTGGGTTAGGGATACATGTGTCAGTGTAGGATAATAATTAGAGCAACGCTGAGTATGTACTGTATATATATGTATAAATATATATACAATATATATATTCACACACATATATGTGTGTGTGTTAATGTATACATGTGTATATATGTGTATAAATATATATGTACACACATACTGTATATACATACATATACATATGTTTATATATATACAAATTAAAATAAACATGTATATGCACTCAGATGTATTTACATGCATATATTTACAGTGTGTGTATATATGTTTATGCATATATGTGTATATACATATATTAATGTCGGTATCTCTATACATGTTAATGTGTTATGTAAATGCATACATTTATGTGTATATATGAATGTACACACATATATATGTAGATGTATTTAAATATAATTATAAATACAATGAATATATTTACATATTATGTAATATGTTACATAATTCAGGAGAATGTATAATAATTTGTAGTGATGGATTTAACGGTATTGTTCAGACATTTAACATTTTGTATATAAATATGTATGTATAAATATATATGTATAATTGTGTATATGTATATAGTATATATATAAATATATACTATATATATATATATAAATGTAATACATTTATACACGTATGTATTAATACATACATATGTATATATGTGTGCATATGTTTATATGTTTGCGTTTATGGATAGATGTGTTGCATGTTTGAGGTTAGCTTCAGCTGTTACAGAGAACCCAGTTGTGAAGACACAGATGTTAAATGTCGTCCTAACTTCACCCACTCCAGTCCAGTGACTGTCCTGCTGCTGTGTTTGTGGACAGAGTGACTGAAGTGAATTCCTGTCTCACTGCCAGGTACTGTCCCACTTGTAAAAACGACACCAGCGAGGTGGTGAAAGCAGGAGAGAAGCTCAAAGCCAGCAAGAAGAAAGCCAAGATGCCCTCGGCTACGACCGAGAGTCAGAGAGACTGGGGAAAGGTGAGAGTGTGATCTCTGACAACCGGAGTGAGGACAGTGGAGCCTGAGGGGGAGACGTGTCGTCTTCACCCTGCCCTGAAGGGACAGAAAGATGAGGGAGAACCAGTGGAAAAGAAAGTTGGAATGTGAAATATGTCGAGCTCGATTTGAGGAAAAATTCCCTTATAGAAAGTTGACAAGTGAAGTACATGAAAAAAAAATCTACATTTATCAGACGCTTCAACCCAACGAGACGTACAGTCAAGGACTACGTTGTCCATCTGGGAGACAAACCCTGGAATCTCTGCTGATCTATTTACTAGTCCAACTGTCGACCCATCTATCTATCTGTCTGTCTGTCTATCTGTCTATCTATTAGTCCATCGGTTCATCTGTCTATCTAATTGTAAGTCTTTTGTCTCTCTTTCTGTCTTATCTATCTATCATCTCTATATCTATTTGTCTTTCCGTCCATCTATCTGTCTATCAGGCTGTCTATTATCGATCTATCATCTGTCTGTCTGTCTGTCTCTCTATCTTTATGTATCTGTCTTCCCTTTTCTCTATTTATCTATCTGTCTGTCTATCTATACATCCATCTATATGTCTTTCCGTCTATCTATCCGTCTGTCTGTCTCTCTATCTGTCTATCACCTAAATGTTTATTTCTCCAACACCAAAGTTTTTTTTTCCCACTAACACAGTTTTCTCTGACTGTCATTTCTAATTTTTGTTTTGGAGACATTTAAATACTTCTGTCCATTTTCCTATCATCATGTCTTGACGACTGTCCTCTGTCCCACACTCTTTCCTTCTCTTTTCTTCAGTGTTGACGCTTGAATCGCAGCAGAAATCATTTTAATCCAGTTGTGGGAGAGGCAGCGTGAACAGATGACATAACCTTTGTTTTTGCATCTGTTATGAAGTATCGCTGTGTCCGATCTGCTGCGTGTGCGTCTCGTTCCCACTCCACCGTGCTTGTGCGACTCCGCTCCATGGTTTAATGTGAACAATGCCGTTCAGAAAAGCCCTCCGACCCCGTTCCTGGAAACTGCCAATGGAAAATAACCTCCGTCTTTACCAGAACGCTCTCCTTCTCCCAGGACTAATTGAAACCAGCCCAGCTTTCATGCTTGGGCACCATTTGAGTCCAGACTGAGTCACGTTGCAATAACGTCTGACTCCGACATTAATGAGGTTTAATAACAACCAAAATGACCTTCTTTTCTCTGTTAAAGGCTTTTTCTTGTCTAACGTTTAGTTTGTGGAAGTGAACCATCAACCCTTTCTTACATACCATCTGACCAAATACAAAAAAGATATAATATCGCACTTTTGCTTCAACATAATCCTATGTTTTTATTTGTCCTATAATAATCCCGTCTTCTTGTTCACAGGGAATGGCTTGTGTGGGTCGCACTAAAGAATGTACAATTGTTCCTTCAAACCACTACGGACCCATCCCTGGTGTTCCGGTGGGAACCACCTGGAAGTTCAGAGTACAAGTAAGCTGTCTCACCTCAGCAGAACTGACCGAACATTGAACTAGACGCAGTCTCACCTCACGGCAGCACAAGTTCTCCCAAAATGGAAACATTTTTGGAGGGTTAGCATGTGTGAAAAAAGCAGCGATTACTGCCCCTAGTGGTAAAATAAAAGTCCATTTGGGGCAACTGTTCTTTTTTATCGTGGCATGGATATTTACTTGCATTACATGCATAAATTTATGTTTATTTATATATTTTATTTATATTACCATTGTCAAATACTTTTGCGGAATCACAGTTGGAACACAATTTCCGACTCCGATATGACGCAATATGATGTCTGCGGCCATTTGTTCCCAAAACTGTAGTAAACATCTCAGAATCTTACGTCAATTCCAACAAATTTGTACTTAACACACATGCTCATTTAACATTTTCGGATTTTGCGACGTGCACAGCAAACAGCGATTCACTAGCTCAAATAAAAACTTATTACTTACTAAAAAAACGGCTAGCTTTTTGAATGTACAGCCCAATCCAGCAGGTGGCGCTACAAAATCTCCACAGTGTTAAAAAGCTTAATTCTTTTGATCCATTTACTTCTACAGAGTATTTATATGTTTATGTTGCTTTTGAGTCAAACAATCATCCACCGCATAAAAACACTACAAAAATATATAAAAAAGATGAAAGGATAAAAATTAACAATATGAAAAACTAAAATACATGGTTCCTCAGTTACAATGTCCTGAACGTACGTCATTTTCTGGTTTTCGTCCTTGTCCACCGTCCGTTTTTTAACAACGTCTCATTCCATCATTCATGTTACCATGTTGGACTGGTCCTACTATTGCTTTATTTCATTCCGGTTCGTGTTTTTTGTTTCTCTTTATTATGGCTTCCAAGTGTAAGTCAGATTGGGTTTGAGCTTTTTTCTTTGGTAAAAAATATGTTGGAAAGGAATTTTATTTCATTTTGGCTATGTTTTTTATGCAGTGGAGGGGCGTCTATTCACACTCCTTAACAGTAGGTGGCGATAATTCCCCGTAAGGCTAACTGAGAGTGACTACTTGCTTCCTTTGTGTGTTTTTAAAAGTGAATTGAGCATGGGGCTAGTTAGCATAAGGTAGTATAGCTACTGAAGGGTCAATGAATGAATGTGTAAGGTTTCCTGGGTCGCAGCTTTCATTAAGGAGCGACAGGAAGGCTAACAGTATGGTGCAGTGTGATTTGGGTGTCAGTGGAGCTGCCCCTGCGATCCGGCAACGGATAGGCAGATGAAGATAAATGAATATGAAAAGGTTAATTTGAGACACAATATCAATGTATTTGTCTCAGGTAATCATCGGATCGTGAACATAAAATATTGTAAATAGCTAGCAATGTGTTATCAACAGCGTGTCTAGTTAGCTTACAGTATTTCTTTCTTAAAGCGCAAACAAACTAATTCTATAAAACACTTCTTGTGTTTAGATGGGAAGACGTTCTGAGAATCCCATGCGACAATATTTTTCGTATGACCGGGGAACAAACAAGTCGAAATGCAACGTCGAGGGATGTGGAGCCGAAATCAAGGGAAACCACGGGGGGAATCTGGAGCGACATGTCCAACGAAGGCATCCGGACGTTTTCAGAAACACTTCCACTGACGGCGTACAAAAAAGGGCTACTTCTACGGGGCAAGAGTCTCTGGAGGCAGTAGCTGTTAAGAAGCCCAAATTATTCCAAATGCCTATCACTCCTAACGCCCTAGTAGAAGCGTGTTTAGAGCTGGTTACAGTTAACGGCAGACCGTTCTCGGTGATGGAGGACTCTGGGTTCAGGAAAATAATTGATCCGCTGCAACAAGCAGTAGGGAATGGTTTTGTCATAAACTCTGACAATATTCAAGAAAGAGTAACAACTGTCGCTCAGAGTGCAAGAAAAAAGCTCAGTGATGAGCTGAGAGGCAAGCTCATCCAGCTCAAGATTGACAGCGCCACCTGCAGGAACCGCTCCGTCCTTGGTATTAACGTGCAATACACGGAGGGAGATCGCCTCGTGTTACGGACGCTGGCTGTTCGAGAATTGTGTGAAAGACACACGGCGTCCTACGTGTCTTCTGTCGTACATGAGGTACTGGCAGAATATAAAATCGGCCTCAAACAGGTGTACTCTATCACGACGGATAACAGCGCAAACATGCGAAAGGCAGTCCGCAAATCGTCCGAAATGCTAGCAACCAATTGTGAGGAGGAAGAGAGCGACACGGACACAGAAGTCGACGACGCGGTTCAAGAACCTGCCATTGAAATTGATTCAGTCGTTCAGGGACACGTGTTGCGAAGTGTGCCTTGTTCCGCACACATTTTGCAGCTAGCCGTGGACGATGCATTGCAAAACAAAGGCGTGGCCAACATTATCAACAAGGCACGGCACCTGGCACAAATGTTGCGTACTCCAAACGTTGTGGCCGTTCTCAAAAGAACCGGCCACAAGAGGGCCACAGTCGACTCCCCGACGCGCTGGCATTCCACGCACAACATGCTCGATCGACTTTGCGAGCTCAGGTCATTTTGCGATGAAATGTCACCTACTGTTAATGAGCTGCATCTGAGCGAATCCGAGTGGCAGGCTATCTTCAATGTAGCCAAAGTGCTGAAACCTGCGAAAATCACCTCTAAATGCATCCAAACTGAACAGCTTACGGCGGGCGACTTCTATGGTCTGTGGCTGAAGTGCCTGTTAGATACCGACAAAATTGACAGTCCCTTTGCCAAACGATTGGTCCACTGCATGAAAGAACGTCAACATACATTGTTTGAAAACGAGGCATTTGTTGCTGCCCTGTTTGTGGACCCCAGGTATAGGCTCTTCTTGACAGATAATCAGGCTGAAATGGCTAAAATCCACCTATGTCGCACTTGGGAAACTATCCAAAGCCTGTCGTCCAACATGGAGAGTGTAGCTGAGCGTTCTCCATCACCTTCATCGGAAGACGACGATGAAATAGAGCGAATGCTAATTGCCAAAGAAAAAGAAACCGCCCTCATCCATAAGGGCAGAGTTCCCATGGCGTCTTTGTTGGACGCTTATTCCAGAGAAGCTCGCTTAAAGCGCACGGAGAATGTACTTCGTTACTGGGCTTCCGTAGCCACTGCGAATGCAGATATGCACAAACTCGCAACATCTGTCATAGCGCTCCCTGTCACGCAAGTTAGCATGGAACGTGTATTTTCGTCTTTAAGGTTTATTCTTTCTCCGCTAAGGTCGGCCCTGAGTGACGAAATCCTGCAGGACATTCTTTTAATTCGTTTGAATTCTCAGTTTGAGATGTAGACCAGTTGTCTTTTCATTGTTTCCATTTTCAACCTCTCGGTAACTTTTCGTGAGTAGCCTTCAGTATTACCAAAAATTAGAGTTTTGAAAAGGTACGAAATTTTTGTTCATTTTTCTGGCAGTATTAAGGTCAGTAACAGATATTTTTCTTGAGTAAGAATACTTCAAGGGTGTGGTATTTGTTATCCAGGGAAAGTGTTTTTGTTGATTAACACAACCTGACGTTTGTTTTCGATCTGAGCTGATAACTTTATTATGCGCTTTTTTTTTTTTTTACTTCCGTCTTCTTGGCTGAATGTCCAAGGCCAAGCTTTGGTCACATGTTTGTGACATGTTTTGCAAAATAAAATGTTTGGCTGTGGGGTATTGTTGCCCCCTGATGGAAAAAAAATAAATAGCACAAGTTTTGAAGAAACAATATTTGTCCTGAAGGTTGTTCTTCTATAAATGATCTTTTTATTTAAATCTATGTGTATATCCCTATCTGTCTGTCTGTCTGTCTAATGTCTGTCTGTCTAATGTCTGTCTGTCTGATGTCTGTCTGTCTGTCCTTAAACTTGTTACTATTAACTCGTTCCAGGAATCACATTTCTCTGTTCTAACCGGTTCTGGAACATCAATACTATGGTGCAACCCTAAACTACAAACATTAAAATATAGTTTTAGTTTGGAAAAAAATATTCTGGTTCAAAGACTGCTTTTTCAGACAAATACAATTCATTTATTCATCCATTTATCTTCATCTGCTTCTGAGTCTCCACGGCTTCCGCCCAAATCACACAGCACCATAACAATAATAAAAATAATAAATTGGTTTTATATAGCGCCTTTCAAGGTCACTTTACAAAAAAAACAAAAAACAATAGGGTTAGGGGACAAAGTGGACAAAGTCTCCTCTCCAGGTTTCCTCAACAACGAGGCCACTGCTGCCTCCACAAAAATAATTTCAAAGCCTCTAATCCTAATGTAATTTAATCCCACCGCTCATTTTAATCCTGACCTGAAATCCTTTCATTCTTTCAGGTGAGCGAGGCCGGCGTCCACAGACCCCATGTGGGTGGAATCCACGGCCGCAGTAACGACGGCTCCTATTCGCTGGTCCTGGCTGGAGGCTTCGAGGATGAAGTGGTGTGTGTTCGTGTTGGTAGTACCTTTGACTTCAAAGCTAGTGGCTAACCAAGCTAACGATGTGTTTGTGTGTTCCGGTTCAGGACAGAGGGGATGAGTTCACGTACACAGGCAGCGGCGGTCGGGACCTTTCAGGAAATAAAAGGATCGGCGAGCATTCGTTCGACCAGACGCTGACGCACATGAACAGGTGAGAACCGGTCTGAACCGGTCTGACTTTGACACGTCTGTGATCCTGAGGGGGTGGGAAAAAAAAATTGCGAGAATTTCCTCTCAATGTAAATGTATCTTTAATTAAAGATACGTTTTATTTTCCCTGTGAGACGTCATTTGAGAACCAGTTCCGATCTAATCTACGGCTCTTCTTCAGACAAACATCCTTCGTGGGGATTAGAGTCGTAATAGAATTGATAACTTATTCATCGACAGCCGTGATCCTGACACGGAATAATTCAGCACTGATTCCCTTTGGTCTCGACTCCTGCAGGGCCTTGGCCTTGAACTGTGATGCACCGCTGAACGACAAAGACGGAGCAGAGTCAAGGAACTGGAGGGCGGGGAAACCGGTGAGGGTGGTGCGCAGCTCTAAGGGTCGTCGCATCAGCAAATACGCTCCCGAGGAGGGAAACCGCTACGACGGCATTTATAAGGTACAGACACCACCAGGAATGTGGGAGATAACATTTTTGTCCAAACGCTTAATTTCCGAGCCGATCTCAACTGATGCTAATAAAGCGGATCAGTGGCCTAGCGGTTAAGTGAGTTAAGCGATGACTGCTCAGTTTATGCAGTATTTCTCAATAGTTTTCTGCCATGTTCCCCCTAGAGGGCAGTAGTTTTTAAAACCTTCTTCATCTCCTAAATCAAAGTACCATTGATCATCTTTTAAAATTATTTTTTCATCAGAACCACTTATATATGAATTGCTGGCACCAGCCTTCTACATCAAATTTCCCAGTTGCTAAAGATAAGCTGCAATGCTGCCATCTAGTGGCTTGCACTTCAAACAGAACTGTTTTCCAAATAATTTTAAGGACACATTGTTGGGCAAAAAACAGGCCTTGTGTTGGTTCCAGCATTCTGCAAACAATCCCCCCAAATATTAAAGGATTACATAAATGAGCTGCAATGCTGCCATCTAGTGGATTTCATTTTCACATACCGCTATTTTTCATCCAGAAAACTTTAGGGCACACAGTATTTGGTGAAACACTGACATTGCGTGATTGTGTTTTCATTATTAGAGCAAAAAACAACAGCGATTCTTACAGATATTACGTAATTATGTCGTTATTAATCGGCCGACATTTTCTGACATCCCTCGACATCCCCAGCTTTTATTTGGAGGTCATTTGTGGAATGTAGTTCTGATCTCAGTCCTTGAACGTTACACCTCTGACTTTAAAATAGTGTTTGTTCTCATGGAATGGGGGTGTGGTAGGTGGTGAAGTACTGGCCAGAGATCGGAAAGTGCGGTTACTTGGTTTGGCGCTACCTACTCAGACGAGATGATCAGGAACCAGCTCCGTGGACCCCTGAAGGACAAGAGAGGATCAAGAAACTGGGCCTGGCTGTTCAGGTTAGACTCACCGGCTCGCAGTCTTGGTCTTTTTTTTTACAAATCTCTTTATTCCTCCTCTTTTCATGTACCTTGAAGTATCCACCAGGATACCAGGTCGCTATGGCTAACAAAACCAAGAAGGAGGCCATCGCCAGACCAGGTCGCGGCGGCCGCGGTAAACACTATGCTGGACGGGGGAGGCCAAAGAGACAACGCAAGAGAAAGGAGAGTGAGGATGCGGGTGAGGAAGAAGAGGACATGATGCCAGATATTGCTATGGAGGAAGAGGAGGAGTTTGAGGACAAGGCGGCAGCAGCAGAAGAAGAAGAAGAGGAGGAAGAGGAAGGAGAGCAGAAGCCAATCAAAGGTAAAGGCTGATCTTCTGACCGATCCAGTGTTGTATAAATAGGAGAAACCAAAAACACAGACAATAGTAAAGCCTCATCTACAGGGACGTGATGATGTTCATCCATCCATATGGACCCATCAGTCTGTTGCCAGGTCCCAGGAGCAACAGTCTCCAAAACTGCCACCCCAACTACATCGCACCGCACCATACCATTCCATACCTTACTATACCTTCTCGCTGGCAGTGAGCCCATTACACATGCTAGCATAGGACGGGACTGTATTTGCCTAAAAACGTTGAACCTAACCTGGACATTTATTGCCGTTTTGCGGAATAATTACTTCATATATTGATATCGGAATCAGAAATGAATTGTTTGGAAAATATCAGTATTTCAGACTTTGGCAAGAAGTTTATTGTTACCCCTTGTCAACAAAAGATCCTGAATCCCTTTCCTGCTTCTCTTGTCTTTTCCTCCTAATTTTGTTGATGTTGTTCTCCTTTGATTGTGTCTATTTGTCTTTTCCGTCTTGACGGCGTGTCAGACTTGTCACCAGTCGCAGAACCCGCCTCCAAGCGAGCAAAGGTGGAGGAAACCTTCAAACTGTCGCATCAGCAGGAGCAGCTGATCAAAGAGGACACAGCCAACAAGAAGCTCTGGGGTGAAGCCATGGAGCACCTCAAAGAGGGGCCGGTACGAATCCCATTTTCACTCTACCTTAACTAGGATAGACGGATTCTAAACTCCACCCTTGCACCACTAACACCCTCCAAAAACACTGATTGATTTGACTTCCTGCACATGTGGTCTTCATGGGCCTAGTTTGAGGAACACTTGTTCCCATTTGGCTCAAGTTGAAGGTATCACAGTAACAGTCACTTCTTCTTGTTTCTCTTTAACATTTCCAAGAATTTCCTGCGCAAGATGGAGCAGATCTTCATGTGCGTGTGCTGCCAGGAGCTAGCCTTCCAACCCGTCACCACCGTCTGCTCGCACAACGTTTGCAAGGTTTGTCCCAGCAAAAAATTCCTTGGCTATGTTGCCTTAATTGTTCATCTGTGAGAAGATCGACCCAAACATTGGCTACAGGCTGAGGGTTCCCAACCCTTGGTTCATGGGCATTGACCAGTCTGTGGGTTAGGCAGGCATGCTAACAGCTACTGTGTACAACATAGTTTTTTTCATAAAGAAACTCACTAACAGTGTGTTACGCCACCTACTGTATGGAGGTCCAGAAGTATTTTTTTTATACATATATTCATTTGTGTCACAACTAAAGTTTTTAGGCGCATACTGCCACCTACTGGACAAGAGTGTGTAGTGTCATGTTATGACCAGTGACCTGTTCTGAGATGTTTGTATCAGTTTCGGGGGGAAGCGACTGCGTATGTTGGTATTGGTCGGAAATTATCAGTGGTGCTGTATCAATTTTGACAAATAGTAAACATCGGACAACACAAGTTATTTCAACTCATGCAAAACGTCCGATATTTGTGCCAATTTTTTACCGATTTACAGGCTAAAGCCTAGGACAAAAACATTTATGTTGCTCCTGCACTGAGGTGTAAATAATGTAACAAACACAGCAGTCTGACGTGTTACTGTTACTCTTTTCCAGAACTGTCTCCAACGGTCGTTCCGCGCGCAGGTGTACACCTGCCCCGCCTGCCGCCACGACCTGGGCAAAGACTACGTGATGACCCAGAACAAGGTCCTCCAGGTGCTGCTCGACCAGTTCTTTCCGGGCTACAGCAAAGGCCGATGAGGCGGAAAGCCCGGCGTCCGAGCAGAGTCCGTTCACAAACACGCACATCGCCGTTCATTCAGTGCAACCGTGTATAACGTCAAGTACCTGCAGCTCCTCCTTCGATGGCATTGCACTCTCATAGTTAGTCACAGGCAAATGTATATGACACACACATCCGTTAATATATACAATCATTCGCACACAAACAACCTCAGTCGGGATTCGACCTCATCTGTTGAACATGGACGTCACCAGCCTGAGATTCAACCGCAGACCTTCGTCAACTCTCCGCTCCGGCCCGACGCACACGCACAAAGACAAATTCCCGACTCGTCGCCTGAGCTCGTACTGTAGTTTTCTCCGCTTCCAAAAATAACGGAGCGCGAGGCTGCCCCCTTCAGGAGAATCCTGAGACTTGGCGTGATATTCCTGCCAACCTGGCTACATTTTGTTCCATGCAAATTTGAGTATTTGACATCATTGGAGAAAAAGTACAGGTGTAAAAACACAGCCTTTAATTTGTTAGATTTTACCAAAATAAGACCTTAAAAAACGTTTTTGTTAAGCATTTTTCTGCAGTTTATTTTCAGTTATTATTGACATGCCGAGAGCAAGAACAACACCAGAATCCCAGTATTGTTTAGAAGTCAAAAAAATTAAAATATGACCAAAAACATGTTAAATTTTCCTTCCAAATTTTTTTTTCTGGAAACCGGAGCTGTAACGGGCCTACCTCTGAAAGGTAGACGAGGATTAGTGGGCAACAAAGCATGAAAGTAAAAAAAAAAAAAAAAGTCTTAACTAGTCCAAAAAAAGTCTTATCAATATAAACCTAGTCCAGGGGAAAACTGATCCAAATGAGTTAGCGTGAAAATTTGCCAGGACCTGTCCAGACTTTATTTTATACCGTCCTTAATCCTTGTTGAATTTTAGGTTTTACATTTTTTGATATATATTTTTTTTTTTAACTGGGAATTTTTTTTAAGGTTTTCAATCGTGGGAGAACAACCACTCTGGTCAAAAATCAGTGAGAAACTGATCAGTTTTATTTCTTTTTTATTTCTTTTAAAACTGTAACTGGTGAACTTCCCTGAACTAGGCAGTGATGCCTTTGCGGTAATATGACAAAGTGTTTACGTTTTAGTTAGATGTACTTAACCCGTTCGTACAATTATGTAGTTAGTATGTTTGGGTCGACGTGTTGCCTACAAAATGTCCAGCGTTGGCAGGTGTATCAAGAGCAGCAAGAGAAGAACCGTAAAGTTGGAGGCTAACCGGTCGTTTCAATTGTTTTTCTAATCGGGTTAACGTCGTCATCGTTGTTGTTCATTGAGTTCACGAGTTTCTGCCTTCGAGGCAAAGCCATGTTTCCTGCGTTGGGTTCGTTCACGTTCATTTCCTGGTTTCTGTTCATGGGTTCAGGACATTTTCTCTCATTCGTTCATTCAGGATTTTTTTTTTTTTTTATCTACAATGCAAGTTTCAAACGCTACTCTGTGCTAACTGTGACGTGCATCTGTTGCTTGACCTTGTTCAAAGGTTCTTTCCTTTTCCTGGCACGCTTGGAACCCTCCTCCCCACTCTCACTCTCTGCTCTGACCTGTGCTCCTCCTCTGTCCCTGCGCCTCCTCCTCCTCCTCCTCCACCACCTAACAGTTCTTAGACGTCTTGTGGACACTTGGCTTTCGTGCTGTGTTGTTCTTTCTCTTCCTCTTGCACTCTACTCTCCCCAAGAGTTCTACGTTTAATTTTCCTAGAGAGTCTTCTATTATCTACGTCTGCGCTTTATTTTTCTACCGTTTTAGTCACGTCTCTTTTAATCATTAGACACTTTGTATGTGGCGACCTCACGCACTGCAGCGATCTGAGGAGTTCCATTGCTTCATATTGTGATCTGAAATTTTATACATGTCATAATAATATTTGATATGTACCAATTAAATATTTGGATTCAACACTTTCTCCTGTCCCTTGTTTTCTTTTATGTTTAGGTGTAGTTCACATTGTGACCACTAGGCCAGCCATTCATTAATTCTCCTCAGCTTGATATTAGCTACATAACATCGGTAAGAATCATTTTTACGATCCTAGGATAGCAACAAAGCTTAAAACTCTGCTTCAGTTTTGGGGAAAAACAACTGCATATGAATGTGAAAGCAACTAGATGGCAGCATTGCAGCTAATTTTATTATATAATATTTAATCCATCTCTAAATTTTATCCATAACCAAGTCAGAAGGGCAACAGTCTCCACCCTTGCCACTCTAATCACACTGCACCATACACCCGAGTCTGCTTCCTTAACCGCTACGCAGCCACCACTGTGCGTAATGGACGTAATGGAAAATAGTTTACTGGAAACTGGTTTCACAAACTATTTTGGCACGCTAGTAAAGCACACAATTCCGCTCCCTTTTCCTCAATCTTGATCTGAACTGCAATGCATGATGGGCTATGCTTGGCTAGTGTGGATTTCGTGGTGCATTGTGGGATCGTCCTTATGCCTCAAATCCTTTGTGATTTCCGCTGATACAAATTGTCGCGAAAGTTTATCTACTTCCATCCATTCACATTGCTCCCAATAACAACATTAATAACATAATATTCAGATTTCAGCAAGAAGAACCTTGAATATCCAGCCCTGAAATCTACAAAATTGACAGAAAACAAATTGGACAATTTTATTGCCGAGCTCATGGTTGTGAAGGACAGCTCTTTGTCGCTGGATCTCTCATAACATCCGTTACTGCATAGCAGCAAAACCCTGTCACAACTTACAGTGGGTTCAACCCGCACAGGAAGTACCACAGTACAGAGCAGAGTACTGCCAAAACAAAAAAGAAAAATATTCGATAAAAGAATCCGTAACTTGTTCTAGCAATTTTTTTCCCTTTGGTTAGCAATGGCATGCGAACCAGTAGCAATGAGATGATTTTAGCTCTTATTTTGAAAGGAACATAAAACTCAAAAAGGCAAAACCTGTTCAAAGTTTTCGGACACATAGAAAAGACTCAGTGTTTTAAGTTTCAATAATCAGACATTTTACAACTCCCATATCAACGAAGCTTTTTCAAAAATGTTTGGAATTCTCAACATTAAAGACAATTTAATGTTGAAAATCCTCAAACTATGTTAATATGGCCGTGCACATCAAGCAATAAAGTAGAAGAGTTAACTTTCAATTGCACAAATATATTTGGGAATTTAGGTTCCCAAAATTTAGGTGCACAAATAAACTTTCAGCCTTTCTAAACATTGGCATTAAAACTAACTCAAACCTTTTCAAGCCTATAAAGCAGTACGTACACTGACTTCCATTATTTGTTTTTTGAAGCCTCCTGGTGGCCAAGAACGGCATTACAAGTACTGTTCAGGATTACTGACCCGTTTTGTTTTTTTCCCCATTTTGCTACGAGAATTTCCAATTTTTTATTTTTATTTTTTTTAAACAGACACAGTGTGAACAGAAATTCTTATCAACATTTACGCTCATCCACAGTGGAAGACCAGACGACAGCGGTTGTTTTTATTTGTTTTATTATCACAGACACACACAGGTACCACTATGCAGGTGAATAAAGTCCTTATGACAAAAACAAACCAAATAAAAAAATGCAAAGGAATGCTATTCTCCGAGAATCTAAAAGAAATAAAAACTCCATTCACAACATCATGTTTTTTTTTTTCTTCAAACCTTCACAACGGAACAGGACGACATCGTCAGATAACACACGGCAGAAAGATGCAAAAGCACTTTGGAATTCTTTCGCTCTGCACCGATGCACACACGCACATTTGCTCACACACACACTCAAACTCTCGGGGTGTTCAAACTGGAAACAAACTCGTTCCGCTTCTACACTAAACCGATTCACTCTTCCGCTAATAAGTACCAAATATTGGGGCTGTAGTTGAAACTTAATAAACGTCAAAAGAGGGCGTGGTCCCAGTCTAAGGAACGACCGACCACGACAGGAGCGGCCTCGACCTGATGATCCTGAACGGGACAGAAATCAACGAGTGGACAAGGGACAAAGTGAAGGACTTTATTTGTAGCTACACCAGGTGTCGTCGGGCGGAGGTCGGTCGACCGAAGTTGTCGGACAGAAACAGGAAACGAAAAACACAACGAAAAAATAAACAGCTTAACTAATTCCCTTGAATAGAACGTATGTAGCGCAGAAAGTAGGAGTTTACGGGTGAGGGAGGGGAAAAATATCGCGTGGAGACTATAAAAGGATCGGGGGGCGGGATGAGTGAGGAGTGGAGATGTGTATAAGAGACAGGAACGACCGACCACGACAGGAGCGGCCTCGACCTGATGATCCTGAACGGGACAGAAATCAAGGAGTGGACAAGGGACAAAGTGAAGGACTTTATTTGTAGCTACACCAGGTGTCGTCGGGCGGAGGTCGGTCGACCGAAGTTGTCGGACAGAAACAGGAAACGAAAAACACAACGAAAAAATAAACAGCTTAACTAATTCCCTTGAATAGAACATGTAGCGCAGAAAGTGGGAGTTTACGGGTGAGGGAGGGGAAAAAAAATCGCGTGGAGACTATAAAAGGATCGGGGGTCGGGACGAGTGAGGAGTTATCTGAGGATGGGGGGGGGCGGAGCTACTCCTCATCCGAGGAGTCGCGGTCAAAACTGTACGCCATGAAGAAAACGTCGGGGCGAGGTGGGACGAGGGCATGGCCCGGTTTCACAATCTCAAAGCCCAGAAAGCTGAAGGTACGCACCAGTTTGGCTGCAGGAAAAAAAACAAGATGTTAATGTCAGGAGGAGGAGGAGGAGGAGAAGGAGAAAGGAGCCTGGGTTTCTGGAAGGAATCGGAATTTCAGTAGCTGTGGACGTACCTCGATCATCTCTGTTCTTGTAAAAGCAGACGAACACGCTAGCCACTTTCAGATGTTCTTCGGCGTATTCCAGGAGAGCAGCAAAACTGGAAAAACATCAGTGAAGGTGAAGATGCAGCGTAACGTCTTCTGACACACTACATTCGTAATACCGCTACAACAACCCTGACCTGGGATCAGCCGTCACTTTCACAAGCTCTGAAAATAAACCTGATCCTCTTACAACTAGAGCAGGGATGTCAAACATGAGGCTCACTGGACAAAACTGGGCCGAGAGGCGGTTCAAATCTGGGGCAGTGCGCCGTGCTCCTCGTTAGCTGCCCTTACCTCTCCTTGCTGCCTTCAGGAAGCGGCTCTAGCGGTATCTCCACGAAGAGGGCGCCGTTATTTAAGACGGCGTCGAACTGAACTGTCTTGGTGACGGTGGGGTGCGTCTGAAAGTGGAGAATCCCCGGCCGACCATTTCCTGCCGGCTCCTCCGTTACAGTCAACTTACGGTCCTAGGATGAAAAAAAAAACATAACCATTAACCACCCTTCTTAACCACGATGCCAACGTTTTTGTTTTGCTGCTCAGCGTCTATAGGTGCTGTGTAGACAACCGAGTGATCATGTGACAGGAACTGGGCTGAGGCCGAGCCACTTCCTCCACCATTTTCACTTCTTCCTCCCAAAACAAAAACATTGACGCTGCGACTCACCGAGTAGAGCGGCCGAGCTGAAGGAGTGTGATCCCGTGTGCCATTCCCTCGCCCACCTGGGATCTTCAGGGGTGGGAGAGGGGCATCAGGAGCACCACAGAGGCCCTGGGCCGCGGGTACTACTACAGTGCAGGGAGAGGCTGGAGGAGGAAGAGGAGGAAGAGGAGCAGAGGAAGACACAACAACGTCATAAGAATTAAAAGAGAATACAAACAAATGTGAATCAGATCAACAATCACTTGTAACGTATTGGTGAGAATATGATGTTATGACACACATCACAAAACAGACTAACAACATATTAAAATATATAGAAATACATTGTATCCCACAATATATTACGTTTTTAAAAATGTCATTGTAGTAAGAATTTGCTTAGTTTCTACAGAATGCCTATAAGGTCAGTCAGATCTGGATATTTTTTTTTTCAATTTCTTTTTGCTTTGGTCTCTATTAAAACTCTTATTTTTCACAAATTAAACACCATCATTGTGTTGTGCAATATATATTTTAGCCCGGATTTTGGTTGCGGTGAGTCACTCTTCTGGGTTATGTCACCTTTTGTCTGGAAAATGTATTTTAATCTAACAAAACATATGAAAACCGTCAAAAGTTGTCTGAATAATTATATTTATTATTTATGACAGATGGCAGGTACATTGTAGTCTGTATTCAGACTGCAATACACCTACCAACCACTAGTGCGTCTTGTAAACAACAAACTGAATGTTTAGCTAGTTTCCTCCTGAGTCATCAGTTTCAACCACATTGACTAACCACTAGTTTACCTACCAAATAAGAGACAACAAAAACATCCGAAGTGTCATTGCCTTCTGGTTGTTTTGATTTTTTAGTAAAGATCAATTAATTATTAATAACGGACCAACACATACTCGAGTTTAATGGATATTATCAACTAAATTAACAGATAAAGTATAGTAAACTAGCCTGAATGGAGACGTCTGTAAACACATTCTGTCGTTAATATGCGATTAAAATGGTGGACGTCTCAAGTTCTTCGCCTTTACAGACTGGGACAATAAATAAAAACAATAGGGAGACTGAGAAGAACTAGGTGTTTGTTTTTAATAAATAAAACACACACCGTGGCGTTGGGACGACGACGGATAAACGTCTAGAATTTTCCACTGTATTAAGTTCTACTCCTTAGGGCTGACTAAGATCTCGCGAGATTTAACCTGTTCACCTGCCAGTTACGTAATAACAGACTTGACTCAGCTGAGAGCTCACGAGACCCCAGAGAGTCACTAACACGCGCTGACATGTCAGTCTTTCGACGGGTTTATCTCTTTTTTATTCATTTAGATTATACGCGTTAATATCCAATATCATCAACTGAGTTCAACGTTATTAAAAAAAAAAAAGTCCGACATAAGCTGAGAAACCGTAACTACTCAAAGACGCCATAAGAGGCGTATACATAAAAAATTAATAAACCTTAGGTTTGATTGATGATTTACAATAACAAAAAAATGTTGCGTCAATTACATCTGAGGTTTTTATTTGTATACAGTATCAAACGTATCGTTTTTATTTCATTTTCTACTCCTGTGACGTCACATGTTCGACGACGTCTACGATCGACGCTGGCTAATTTGACGGCTGTCGTCATTCTTAGTCGGTCTAAAACACTTAGTTCGAAGTTGGCAGTTGTTGAAATGGACTCAAATGTACGTGTGGTATTTAATAAAACAACACACTGTCGTTTGAAGATGTAACAATGACAGTAAACAACAGAATACACCCGACTTCCGCTTATTTTAGCCTTGTTAGCTTAGCCACCCCTCCCCCAACGTCACGGTTAGCATCTTAGGCGGCGCTGTTTTCCTCTTCATTCACTTACTTCCCAATCATGTCACAGATACTGCTTCTTAAATCCGCCATGTTGGTTAAAGACTGTTGTTTTCCTTCCTTCTCACTAGCAAAGCAATGACTGTTTAGGATCCGCTGGAGGTTGGATTTTACCATCCGGCCTCGGGTAGAGACACGACGAGTGGACTGCTCTCGGCTGTGCTCGGCTGGGAAGTGATCGGACTGATAACTGCAGTGGAGAGAAGAGGGGGAAGTCAAGCTACCTAAAGCGCACACACACAAATGATTTCTTTTCAAATGTCAAAATAAAAGACTAAATATGAGATGACGTTTGAAAATTTATTAATTAAGAATTAAAAGATGGATAAAGTCCGTAACCCATTCAGGGGGAATTTATGTAACATTGAAGTAACACACATTACTCACTAAATAACCAAAGAAATTTAATAAGGTAAACCAATTGGAATTTTGACTTTATGATCTTTGAGTTGCACTCCTGCCCCTCCTAGCCAATTTTCACTGGTGTATATACACACTCAAACATACCTTCTGTTAGAATTTTCATTCCTGATTGTTATGTTAATCTTTTATCTTCAGTTAGAACTTTACTTAGATTAGATACTTAGATTACTTAGTAATCTAAGTATTACTTAGTAATCTAAGTATAATTTACCTAACACAGTTTCATAAAACACCGTTTATAATGATTATATACTTAATAAATATTAAGAATCATCCAAAACATTTCTCGGTTCTAGCGATAAACCTGCCCTTATTTTGAAAGTGTAAATACGGCGCTAGCTGCGCTTCAAAACAACATGCTGTCCAGCTTTACACTGAAGTTAAGCAGGAAAGCTAAAGCTGCTAACAGAAAAAACAGGCCGTGTTTGTCGGACTCTGGTTGGCTGGAGGCTGCACTGTTTACAAGAGGGCGTCTCATGGAAAAGTACTGAAGACGGAGAGAGAAACTTATAACAAAGACTCTGCTCTTATAGATTTAACAATTAGTCAAACGACCTGACTGGTCATTGCACTTACTGTTCATAACCAATTTGCTCCGGTAGTCAGTATTGTGACTGATAGATGTGTACAGTATTAGTACAGTATCCTATAAATAAGTGTATGTTTCAGTGGGATTAAAGCTTTTTGACATCTTTGAAATAGTAAACGATTTATAAAACGTGCTAATCGTTCAGTAATTAAAAAATATATAATTTTGCACAAGATTATTTAAAATGAATGTTACACTTACCTAAATAAACCCTTGAACCACTCAGTGAAACAACTAAACATCCTTGGACACGGTTTACAGCGGATTGTCCACCTATGTGTTGTAGATAGAACAACGAGACAAAGTTTTAATGATCTATGACACTGTAAAACTCTCAGAAAGTAAATAAATATATCAAAGAATCAACATTTAATAACATATAAGGCGGGGACTATAAGTGATGATGGAACACAGTGTAATGCAGAAAGATCAATGGAACATTCTTTTGGATCAAAGACTTCAGAGTCCACCGCAGACAACTTTAAAGACAGGAATGTAACTGGAATAGACAGACGTACAAACAATGTAGTTCACGCTGAAGAAAAGACAAGAATTCAACCAAAAAATGTGAGTGTCAGTTCTTTTATACTTGTGTTGTAACAGAATGCAACAAAAAGCATCTTACATTTCTATAAGATGTGAGGACCAGCAGGATCAATTTAAAAAAAAGGTGAAAAAACCTTACTATCACCATAGAGTAATTAAAAAAAGGAAGAATAAGTATATTTCTAGTGTTAAGAGTATAGTTATAACAGTACTGGAAATACTACATATCAGACGGTTAGAACCTCAAAATATTGCATCAGTTATAATGATAACGAGAAATAAGTTACAATCTTTTTAAAATTACATACAAGAATGTCGCAGTGGGCAGTAGTGGCCTAGTGGTTAAGGAAGCAAACTTGGGTCTGCAAGGCTTCAGGTTCAAACCCACAAGCTATACCAGGTCCTACATAACTTCTTGTGGGCTCACCACCCACAGGAAGGCTCACTGTGTGCAATGTGATTTGGGTGGTGCCAGCTGCCCCTGCAACCTGGCAACAGACAAGCAGATGAAGATGAAAGAATGATTGTGTTTGTGTCTCTATACGTGTACAAAACATTTCCATAAATCTGGACTTTGTTTTTAATTATTGTGCAACTTCCATACAGAACAGAGACAGATTAGAAGTCTATAAATTTATTTATTTATTGTTGTTGTTGTTTTCTTGTCAAATTGAAAGCCCACTTTGAAAAGTGTCCACAAGAGGTCGCCAAAGAAACAGCTGATCGCCAACCGTCTTCCCTGTCGTTGAGTTTCCTGTCCGCCGTCAGTTTTGTCCCTCGCCGCTGTCCGTCGGTCATCACCAGCAAAGGGGGAAAAAAGCAGCGTCGTCTGCGTACGGAGACTTTCTGCAGCTGATGCACTGCTGCCGCCTCAAAGATGGAGTGCGACACCGCCGTCCGGAGAATCAAGCCGTTCGGAGCGAACAGTTACGGCTCTCAAGATAACAACGGTTCCCACGAGCAGTGCGGGGATAACGGCTACAGCGGCGGCGAGCAGAAGAGGAAGCCCGAAGTGAGGCTGTACCTGCTGCGGGAATGTCCGGCGACTGTGCTGGTGTGTGTGTTTATTTTGGGGCTGTGGGCTCTGGTTCACCTGTCGTTGCAGCAGCTCGTCATCGGGAAGCCCACCGCAGATTTCAACGCAGTGAGAGCCAGGTGAGCTTTGACTCTTTTCGGTCTGATTTTGACTCCGTCAGCGTCAGAGCGGCTGCTGCGCTAACCTTTCCTCCAGTTTAACGGCGACAGACCCGCCTAGAAACCACTGCCGTGTCCCCTTCACCTCCACCTTGATCTCCAAGGTAACCCATGTGACACAAAGCGGCGTGAAGCGGTTAGAAGAATTTAAGTGCAGGCGCAAACGAGAGCACAGACTCCACAACTACCGCTGGCTTTGTTATGTAGCGCTGCAACACTGTAGCCAGCAGTTCTGATGGTTTAAAAGAGGAATCACGTCCGGATTTAAGGAGAGGAAGTAAAAAAAACATATGAGAAAAGTAAAAAAAAACATTGTCTTAAACAAAACTTGTTTCTATGTCCAACCATTCATTGAAGGGAAATGATGTTTCCTGCAGAAATGTTCTTTTCTGGAGGCCTGGAGAAAGTTCTAGCCCCATGTTATAGTCAAACTGTAACTGTAAATTGAATTAAGAATTGGAAATATTTTGGGGGGATTTTTGAGAGTAAACAACGAGTCAGTCACGAGACTAAGAATAATCTCAACCTGCCGTAACACCTTCTCTTAGACACACAACAAAAAACAAACATTTACTCAAACAGAGGCAGCAGAAAACATACATTTACTTTAAAGTTAGTGGATGATTTTCTACTATTTGTGAAGAGCAGTCTCAAGGTGTACCATTTTCAACTTAATTAATTTGACTCCCTAAAAAAAAAAGACATTTTAAGTAAAAAAAAACAAAGAAATATAAACATATTCTCAGAATACCCTAGAAACTCTGTTACACTGACGGCTCAGCTGGACAGATCGGCTGAGCTGCAGTTTTCTATGTAACAAAGCAGACGCAGGGATTAAGGCTGTTCAGCTGAAGTCCAACACTGGATTTGCCACTGTTTGCCTGGTTACTGGGAAATATGCATTTGTGTAACCATTAGTGGCCTCCTCTCGTCACAGTAATGACTGCTGCAAAGCCGGAAAATCCACACACTAATGCTAAGGATTGAGGGAAGTCTCAATAAGACATCTGTCCATGTCTTAATATCAACCCATTTCCAATTTACCATTATAATCTGGTATCAACCAATACCAGTGGGGGCAATAGTCGCCTTATTCTTAAGGAAAAAGTTGCGTCCGATCAGTAAGGTTGTAGGTTTAAGCAGTGTTTCTCAATTATTTTTTCGCGTACTCCCTCTAGAGGACCAAGGTCTTTATTCCCACTCCCCGAATTGAAATACTACTGGTAATACCACTCTATGAGTTGCTGGCACAAGCATTCTGCTTACAACCCCCGATTTTTAAAATAAATTATTAAAGCGAGCTAAAAATGCTGCCATCTAGTGACTGTCACTTTTATACAGCTCAGACATGTTTTAGCACGCATTGCTAAACAGGTTTTTAACAATAAAAATAAACTTATCATCATTACGACAGATGTAACTTGATTATGACAACAATATTGAAGATCGCTGCTAAAAAAAGGTGAGGCTTAGTGAGGCGTTAGTATGCCAACATCGGCCCCATAGTACCGGTCAGCCAAAACGATTGGACATGACTACCCAGAAGTGTCCAGACTACAGCGTGAAACCAGAAGAAGATACAGATAAATGTTGTTGTTTGTTTTTGTTGTAGACAACACCTAACGCAGATCACCAGCATCGGCCCGAGGCCAGTGGGCAGTCAGGAGAACGAGGTCCTGACGGTGAACTACCTGTTGAAACAGATTGAACAAATCCAGGTGGAGACGGCACTGAGCCCCCACCAGCTCAGCGTGGACGTGCAGCGGCCCACCGGCACCTTTTCTATCGACTTTCTTGGAGGCTTCACCAGCTTCTATGACCGGGTCACCAACATAGTTGTCAAGCTGGAGCCTAAAGGAGGCGCTAAGCATCTCATGCTTGCCAACTGCCACTTTGACACAGTGGCCAACAGCCCAGGTACAAATACACTATCTGTTGTCAGTCAAGGGTTTTTCTGAGGGTGTAAACAGTGGGTGTGTCCAGTAACCTGAGCTAACATGCTGGTACAGGTAGAAGGTAGTCACACACTGACACCTGAACTGCCAGAGTGTCATCATCTGATGCAACAAAACAGTCATTTCAGTGCATCACAGTGTTTTTTTCTGCTTTCATGACGTTCATGAGTCGGTAATCACACCAGCAGGGGGCACAAGTCTCAGTATTTCTTTCATTAAAACAGAGTTTTTAATCTACTTTATAGACTGATCTACTTCCAGTACTTGTTTCGCTGAGTACTTTTAGTACATGGTAATCTTTTTAATCAAATCTCTCAAATATGTCGCCTAACATCCAAATGGTTTGGCTTAAAAAAATGGTTTCTCCTTATAATCGCTAGTAGCTTTGTTAACCTAGACGAGATAATACTGTACAATTGGCTAATACAGTCTGTACTCTATGTACAATTGGCTGACTTCTGTTCCTCTCTTTCTGATTGGCCCAGTCGTGGTAGCAACCCTCAAAATCACGTAATTTCACGGAAAGATTGAGACTATTAGGTTATACATTATGAGAAGCTAGGGAGGGGTGAAACCAGCCACTAGGGGGCAAAAGCCAAGTTTTTTTTTTCAGTGCCGGTCCCAAGCCCAAATAAATAGTGAGGGTTGCGTCACGAAGGGCATCCGACGTAAAACTTTGGCCCAATCAAAGGTCTGAAAAAACAAAATGATTTCCATACCGGATCGATCAGGGCCCGGGTTTAGACGGAAATTGTTGACTCACTGCGGCAACCGCTAAAGAAAGGGACAAGCTGAAAGGAAAAGAAGAAAAATCCAGGGAGGGGTGATAAGAGAGAGGAGGCTCATAAAAGTTAAATATACTGTATATATATACGGAAATAATAAAACAACTATCTCTCCTCTAATACATGATTTGCAATGGACCTTGGAACTCCACCAACAGAATAGGACAGAGATCACTGTATGGCTTTTGTCCCATTCAAACAGTAAATAAAGCTCTAACTGTTTCCCTTTTGTTTTGGCTGTTGTTATGGTTTACAGTAAACACTGCAATGTTTAACAGGTTCCCTAAAGAAGTCAGCAGAGATATTTGCCTAAAAGTTCTACAGGCTTAAACAAAAAGCAGCAGAAAAGTTTGATGGTTAAAGAATCGTCCAAAGATTGTGCTGATAAAGATAAACGATTACTGAAATGGCTTGAAGTTATAGATACAAGTCGCCCTAAAAATGTCAGAACTTTAACATTTAAGACTTAAGAAATTCAAGTTTCATAGGTTTCTTAAGTTGCAGACCACTTTGAAAACAGCAAAAGCCCAAACTTGACCCCCAGACCAGACTTTGGACACATCTGATTTACTGCCACTGTGGGAATGGAACTATGTTTTCCTAGAAAGTTAATATTGTTTAGTTGAAACCTGAGCCAGGCCTCACAGTCTCCTTCAGCCTCTACATCCGCACACACATACAGGACGTGATGCATTCACTGTCTCCTTACAATAACCCTGCAACATTTATATATATATATGTATACGCCTGTGCTCTTAACTCTAATCCAGTGGTGTTAAACTCATTTTAACTATGGAGCCACATCCACAATAAAAGCTCTCTTAAAGGGCCGGTTGTAAAGTAAAGACTGTATAGATCAGACCTGAGCTCCTGAGGCCCAGGACCAGTAAAGATGAGCTTTACATGCACTTCATCTTAGATCTCACATGGGCTCCATCCATCTGCTATGTTGACCTGGCCCTGGTGTCACATTTTAGGACCCATTGTGGGCAGCGAGTCAATATTTGTCTTTGTCTGGTAAGGATGTAACTGCACCACAACGTATTAATAAATATGTCTGCGGTTAATTATTGGCATTATTTAAGAAACAAATATTATTATAGAAAGGTCTCAGGAGTGATCTGTGGTACAGAGTGAGCCATGATGGATGGATTAGAGACACTAGGAATAGACAAGACAGGAGACAGAGCTGGAGGTGGAGGAGTTAAAGATGCTGAGGTTCTCTTTAGGAGAGACAAGAATGGACAGGATCAGGAATGAGGTGATTAGAGGGACAACACAGACAGGAAGGTCTGGACAAAAAGCTAGAGAAGACAGATTGAGATGGTTTGGACATGTTCAGAGGAGGGACAGTGGACACATTGGTAGAAGAATGATCCTAGAGATGGAGCTACCAGTTAGAGTAGAAGATACAGAGGACAGGGTTATATGGAAATTGTTGACTCTCTGTGGAAAAGAAAAAGTTCAAGCAACAAATATTAGTCATTCTTTTCTAAAAAAACATCTTTATCAGGTTAAGAAACTCTGCTTGAACAACATAATAAAACACTAAGGCACTGCAGGCCTACAAAAATGACGTGATGGGCCGTATTTGGCCCCCGGTTTGTCACTTCTAATTATCATGCTAACTAATCTAACTAATCATGCCCAAAAATCTTAAACCTCAAAAGGTGCTCTGCAAAAAAAATGTCCCCGCAAGTATATCTGTACCAGGAACAAACACACGTATGTGCCTGCGAACTTTCAGAGGAAATTGATCTAAGAGGTGTGGACAAGGAAAATCCACAAACATTCTGGCGCCCGCTGCTGCCTGGCCCACAGGCCTGGTCATATGAAACGCCAAACCACAGTTCATGGGTGAAGTGTGTGTGAAATGATGTCACAGAGAGGAGAGTGTGGATTAATGTGGTGCTAATATGAGGCAGCAGTGAGACGGAGCGTGAATGAATGAACTCCCACATCAGCATGGACAGACCAACCAACCCCCCCCAACAACCTCACACCGAGTGCACAGTGGACAAAGCTGAAGCACATGATGCCTGTTTGATTCTCAGAACTTTTCAGCCATTCCTCAGTCGAAAAAGTTCAGGACTTTCCTGATTTCCTTTTTTTGTTTTTCACTTCCACTCTTTACGTTCCACCACAATAGGCGAGTGAATGAGAAGTTAGAGAAAAGGTTTGATTATTTTTGTTTACAGAAACGATTTAAGGTCAAACAAAGCTAAAGGTTTTTATAGGGAGCTGGAAGATTAGGTGATGTAAAAATAAAATGTTTTCTCAAATATGCAAAAAATATATAAAATGGCTAAATAAGCTTAGTAGGTGTGGTTGTATTTACTGTACTTATCGTTTGCCTCATAGCATAAAGCCATAAACATTGAAATATGACTTAGGCAATTATGCTATGAGGCTAATAATATATATGTTTATACACACACCACACATATACATATATGGAAATGTGTATATATATATATAAATGTATGAAATATACATGGAAATGTGTGTGTGTGTGTATATATATATATATATATATATATATAAAATATATAGAATATTTGGAAATATATATAAAAATATATGGAAATATATATATATACATACATGTGTATATATATATATACACACACACATATATACATACATATATACACATATATAAACATGTGTATATATGTGTGTGTGTATATATATATACTGCATATATATATATACACACACACACACACACTTATGTATATATACACACACATATATGTGTGTTTGTGTTTATTAACATTAAATATATAAAAAATATGGATATTGTGCATATCCGTGTATTTTATATGTGTATTAGAAAAGTAAACTGTCATTAACTAGTTTAATGGTAAAACAGGAAACCAATGTTATGGTTAAAGTAGATAATGTATTTTTTTAACTACTGAACAAAACACTAAATCGACAACAAGTACGGTTAAAAATATTATGTGACTAAAATAAAAAAAGAACCAGTAAATAGGAATCTTAAAAATCCTTAAAGGCTGAAAACAAGTGAAAGTAATAAATCATAACAAACCTATAAGTATGTAGTATGAGTTAGAACTCAAATTATTGGAACTAGTGTGAATTTGCATTGTAAGTTTGATTCATCACATTGGACAGGTTTTCTGATCCTTGTCTCTATTTTCTTACCTCCATCCACTGCTTCCTTGTGGATGGTGTTAGGAGCCAGTGATGATGCAGTGAGCTGTGCGGTGATGCTGGAGGTCCTTCATTCTCTGGCCAATCAGTCCTCACCGCTTCACCACGGAGTCATCTTCCTCTTCAACGGCGCAGAGGAAAACATCCTGCAGGTGAAACCACACACACACACACACACACATCCTGAGTAGATTCTCTTTATCACATTAAATTTTAAATAATCTCGTCTCCTCCTCATCCTCCCCTCATTTTTCTTTCTCCTCTCCGTCTTCCTGTCCAACTCTCTCAGGCCAGTCATGGTTTCATTACCCAGCATCCTTGGGCCAAGCAGGTGCGAGCCTTCATTAACTTGGAGGCTGCAGGTGTCGGGGGCAAAGAGGTTGTTTTTCAGACGGGTAATTCGCCTTCATGTTTTATTTATGGCTCTGCTTAATGTGTTATCAGCACATTTCCTCTGCTCTGATGGGAGTTGTACTGTCTAATAACAAAGTGGAGCCCTAAAAATATACTCACATACACAGTAGTACTGCAGTATGTTTGTTTTGTTTTCTCCAGTACCTTTTATACTTAAGATTTAAACAGACAGATACAACGCTCCCCTGAGGATGGGGCGAGGAGTACGGAGGAGCGAGGAGTAGAGGTCTGGGGCAGTTATATCATATGCCCCCTGGATGTCTCCCTAAGGAGATGTTTGGGTCCTGTCTCGTTTGGAGAAGACCCAGGGCCACCATGTTGCTTGGCTGGCCTGGGAACACCTCGGGATCACAGCAGATGAGCTGGAATAAGTGTCTAGAAGGAAGTCTGAGTATTTCTGCTCCAACTGTTGCCTCCGCATCCATCTGATGGACTTTCAGTTGGGGGGAGTGGTGGCCTACTGGCTAAGGCTAAGTCCATCAGCTGACCGAGCACCGAGCATGCTCACAAAGCTGCTTCTGGGTTCACTTTGAGCCTCAAGGGTAGAAGAAGACTTGGACTGAACATGGAATACTTCCGTTTTGGGAAGCTCATATTATATCTGCCATTGGATGTTATGTTTCTCACCAACTCGATGCTCACTCCAGTTGTTACCTTTCTTTCGCCCACCAAGGTCCAGAGAACCCATGGTTGGTCCAGGCCTACGTTCATGCAGCCAAACATCCTTTCGCCTCGGTGGTTGGTCAGGAGGTTTTCCAGAGCGGCATCATTCCCTCTGACACGGATTTCCGCATTTACAGGGACTTTGGTAACATCCCAGGTGAGACCCTCGAGTACATAGAAGGACAAAACAGGTCAGGATCTGTGACTCAAAAGTTTTGTTGTTTTGTTCTTCTCCCCATTTCTAAAATGATATTTTTAATCCTGTCCCAAAGGTCACGGAAAATATCACAGAACAGACAAATGATCAATACAATCCGTTCTGCAATTTTTTATATTATGACACTTGTATTTTATCGAAAACAACATCACTTTCTCCTCTTTACCAAGAAAATCTAGGTCAGACATGGGCAAACTATGGGTCTAGGGCAGGTTGTGGCCCGTGGGGCTTTCTAATCCGGTCCAACAATTTTTTCAAAAGTACTACTTTTAATTTATATAATCATTATGCCTGTCATTCCACATTTTCCAATAGAGTGTGTAGATAAGACCATTTTAGCCTTTATGCATGACTTATCTCATTTGACCCAACACCCCTCCCCCTTGTGTCCCATTTTTAGGACGCATGGTGGCCTGTGAGTCAATAATTTATAAATCAATAATATTATTATCTGTTATTTGCCCAAGTCTGATCTAGTTTTATTAACTCGGTTGTTTAGGTTCAGCAGTGTTTTTCCAGCAATTATGTGTTTGTCATTGACAGGCATCGACCTGGCGTTCATCGAGAACGGCTTCATCTACCACACCAAGTACGACACCCCTGACCGCATCCTGACTGACTCCATACAGAGAGCCGGTGAGGAAACGGAAACTAACCTGGTTTCTAACTAACCACCAAAGCTAGCTTGTTGATGGGGGATTCGAACAGGGGGCCTTGCGGACCCACGTCCGCTTCCTTAACCACTGGGCCACCAACTGCCACAGTTCCTTAGATGCTGACCATTGGTTCTTTAGCGTAGCAGTTAGCATCACAGCCTCGGAAGCTAAGAGCAGGGGGGTCCTGGGTTCGATTCCCAGAGGCACCACATAATTGTCAGTGTCAGTGTGTACAGAATGTTTATCCAAACACGTGCTGTTCTCGCCTTCGCCTCTCTGACACTGACGAAGTGCACGCCAGCGTGCTTTTTACTCGGCCTCATTTTTCAGTCTCCTGTTGCTAATTATGTTTGCTTTACTTAGCACAGAATCCAGTCAGTCAGCACTTAAATCAGAGACGGTTGGGCTTCCTGCCCATCTTCCTCGGTGGCTCGCAGACGTCATCCTCTTCATCTTCCGTGCAATGGGAAGGATATGGAACACTGACAGAGACAGAGAGCAGCAGCATTTAAGACAAACATAAGAACATTTTAGTCAAATAGATTAAATTCTGGGATTCTAGTACATGTTGTTTACACTTCTATGTCAGTGTCAGTCAACCATGTGAGGACGAGACAATGGAGCTCTTGTTTTTTTCTGTGAGTGAGAGACAGAGAGAAAAGAAGACTGAGCCTGTAGTCTGGGCCTTTGCTGTTATACAACATTTGTTCACAAACGCGGCAACAAGGGACATTTAGTGGACCGGCTGATATATAAAAAAAAAAAGGGCTGCTGTCTGCTTCTTGGATGTCGATGAGTAATGAGTTGACAGGAAGGATCAATACTGGTGTTGGTCCATAAGCCTGAGGCTCTGCTGATGGTTCTATGTGTTTGCAGATGACAGTTCACATGACTGCAGACTGAGCCGACATGTCAACTACAGTACATGAATCATAACAATAGAAAACAGTGTTGTTTTCAGTATATTATCATGGAGGAGGTCGTTCTACACCTGTAGTAGACTGGAATGATCAGTGTGGACACTTATGTTTAAAAAAAAAGACGTAAAAGTGATGAAACCAGACTGACCAGACTGACCAGACTGACCCTGAGTCAGTTGATCTCATTGACTTTGCTGTGTGTTGTATTGGTGCTTATTGTCTTAACTGCTCACTAGGGCGGACAATTCAAAGCATAGTGATTTTCAAAAGAAAATTCAGACAGGAATATAACCATATGTTTAAAAGGAGTCGCCAAATAGTTTTGGAGAAAAACAGAAAAAGAGTGACAACATAATTTAAGGAGAGAAATGTCTGACATTAAGGTTAAAACAACTTGAAGATGACCAAGATGAAGTAGCTCAGCTAAATGTGAGGACGTTGCTTGGAGTTAGAACGGAAACAATGGAAATGCAGCAAAAAAAAAAAAAAAATTCATTAACAGGACCACAGTACAGTGGCATTAACCAGTTGTCCCTAACCACTGGGCCGGGGAAATCCTTGTTCTACACCTGCACAGTTAAATCGGGTAGCAAGATTTTATAGGTAGGTAAATATTTCAAGGGGTATTTATCTGCCAAACTTAAACCGTGAAAATACATTTAACTGGTCTGTGGCGCAAAAAAAAGTTTGGGGAACACTGTCAAAAACTACATGTTGTGGCTCATCTTATATCTGAACATGTGCCATGTTTGGCCCTCAGACCAGAATTTGGACCTTTGATTCATTATCACTTCTTAATTTACTCCTTGTGGCAGAAACCTATAATGACAGTAGAGACATTTACTTTCCTGTGTGTCACTCTGGAGTACTGGATACTTACCATGGTCACGTCTCTCCTTAGGTGACAACATCTTGGCGGTCCTGAAGTACCTGGTGACATCAGAGCGACTGGCTGATTGGTCAGAGTACCGTCATGGCAACATGGTATTTTTTGACCTGTTGGGGGTGATCGTGGTGGCGTACCCAGCCCGCGTGGGCACCATTCTGAACTACATCGTAGCCACCGCTACCTTCCTGTACCTCGCCAAAAAGGCATCACTCCCAGGAAATGGTGGTAGGAAAAACTAAATCTCCTCTTGTTGCTCTTCTCGCTGTATTTTTCTTTTGTTGCTGTGGTGCTCAGTCCTTCATATCTGTCCTCAGGGGGGCGCTACATTCGCAGTCTTGCCTGTGCCACCGGTGTGGCAGTCCTGAGCTGGTTCATCACTCTGCTGTCGGTACTGATCGTAGCCCTGCTCATCACGTTGATGGGCCGCTCCATGTTCTGGTACAACCACTTCTACGCCTGCATCTGTCTGTACGGAACCGCAGCCACAGGGAAGATGATCTTCATCCACACCCTCGCCAAGAACTTTTACTACGGGGTGAGAAACTTTTACTTTTGACTTGGTAAATAAATATGATGTTGCACCTAAAGTATTGCAGTAGAACATTTTATTTTTGAGCCAATTTTGCCGTAATTAGGTCTTATTCTTGGGTGGACGTGCAACTTGCGTCATACAGTGTACACCAGGCCAGAGGAATTATTTTGTCTCCCGCGCCACAGGTGGTACTAAAATTTGAGTCACGGGCGAGATCAGGATCATAAAGATTGAATATTTGTGAAAAATTTGATAAATGATGAGTAAAGTATTGGATAAATGCGCAAATGCTCAAAACCATCTATTGGGGAAATGCTGTTTTTGCAGGGAAAAGGTAGAAGGATAACAATAATATAAATTAAAAGTATAATTTGGGCACGTCTTGCAGGCCGGATTATAATGCCAAACGGGCCGCATCCGGCCCCCGGGCCTTAGTTTGCCCAGGTCTGGTTTACACGGATTAACAACAAGCGTTTGTCACTTTGTCACGATCAATTTTCTACAGTCACTGCACATACGTGAACATATTTTTCAGTAACGCAGAACTGCCAGACTAGTCTGTCCATGTCCCCCAAGACATTTCCTGGTCCATACATGTCGCCATCTTTTCTTTCCTGCTCAGAATGGCGCAAATTGCTAGGAAAATTTGTTTTTTTGTGTGTTTTTCTTATCATTTTTCTCATTGTGGCGTGGACAGCAACTATGAAGCAACCGTCTCCCACTACTGGCTTCTTCTTCCTCCACTTTTATTTATTTACATTACATTTTCAGATGCTTTTATCCAAAGCAGTTCCTTCTAAGCAAGTCAAACGTGTCGTGTATGGACGTACAGTGTGAGTCGTCCAACTGAGCTGGAAAATTGGAAAAAGTTGCAGTGTGTGTCTGCCTTGCATAGCTAAAATTCAGTTAATTGTTCACTACAAATAAAGACACTTGTCAGGTCATTGGCAGGAGAGGGCAAAAAAAAAATCCTGAATCTATTCAAGGGTTTCGTTAAAGGCAACTCAAGCAGAAAATGTTATTCCTCAGACCAAGAATGGAATGTCTTGAGCTCCAGGAAGAATTCCAGTTTCTTACATTTAAACTTTTCTTGACATGGGACTTGGATGAAAGAGAATCTTTACAAGATTGAATATAGTTATTGTTGGGACATTAGGGACATTCTTGTCCAGAGGGAGGCTGATCAGCCACTGTGGGAATTGAATTTCAGACCTGGGCTGTAAATCCTCTACAGTAATGTCTCTCGCGTCTGGTCCAAAGGTGAGACATTTGCTCTGATGTTAATGCTCTATGGACATCGAGAACACAACATATCTGGGGCCAATCTTGATTTGTACCATAAAATTAAAAACAACCTTTTGCCACATGGAGCAAGTTTGACTTGTTAGAGCTGAGCAGAGTTTTCCCTTTGTTTTTTGTGGCTGAATTCCTCTCGGCGTTCCTTCTCCTCGTGTCCTGCTGTTTGTGTTTAAGAGCAGAGTGAAGGAAACGGCTCAGTTTGTTTTACCCTAAAGTGGCTACAAAACGGCAGCTCTGTGGGTGTGAGTACGTGCAGGATTACAAAACTATAGGTGTGTCAGTCATGTGATCAAACCCGCTCGCTGTGCGCCTGCTGCTGTGCAGATCATTTTCAGGTCCTGGTCTCACAGTCCACTGTCCACTGGAGGACGTGTTTCGCAAAAAGACAAACAGTCTTTGTTTTTTTTTTTTCCAGTTATGTGGTTACGGTTTTAATGACTTGTTGTAAAATTATTTTTATGTGGTAGTTTGATAGTTTTCCTCCCTGTAAAATAATCTTTTTACACAAGTGCTGATGTGGCTTTGTCATTTAGTCCCCCAACCCCCCGTCTCAGAATATGTCTATTTGCTTTGAAGTCCCTGTTCTGGTTAAACAAGAAAGACCGAAGAAGGTCACACTTCAACAACCGTCTTTAGCGAAAAAGATGAGGGAGACAATGATAAGGACAATTTTGGTCCTCAGGGAGGAATCTCACAATAATCAGAAGCAGAATCTGTTCCACTTGGCCCCGCCCTACAGATTGAGGAGAACATACATGTGGCAGTGATCTTCTTGTGAACTCCAATACAGGTCCAAATGGGACGGCAGGGTTAAATTATTAGCATTCTTAAATAGTATGACAAACATGAGACAACAAACAAAACAAAGAGACGGAGACAAACAGTGTTCAAGGGTAAAAGGAGAGACGGTTTCAACATGTTTCCTACGCTGTCATGTTGGCCTGAACTTCAACAAGTCGACGTAAAAGGGATTTTTCCTTATTTTTGAGTCAAGACGTCCCTTAATATTGGACGATTGATATTATTGGCCTGATATTAGCAAAATATTATATATAGAGAGAGATATATATGCTTGATTCTTTTTGTACAGACAATGCTTATTGGTGAATGCAAAATGAAATAATGCATAAAGGTGTGTTCCATCTCAATAATATATCTATTTTATATATAAATATAAATAATAGTATATTTGTGTTATTACCTTTTTCTACTTACATTTTATGACATTTTCCTACTTTTTCTATGACTATTTTATTGGTGTATATATGGATATGTTTTCTATTATTGTATTTTTTATTCTTGTTATATCTTAAATGTTATTCTTCTCATTTCTAATTTTGGTGAAGCTACTCTAAAAAGTGTTTCCTCCTCAGGGGAAGAACATTAAACTATTCGGTTCTAGTAAAAGTGTAAATTTTACAACAAGAGATTACATTTTTTTAATGATTGTACCAGTGGAAGTAAACGGTAGCATGTATTGGTTATTATCGGAATTAAAAGCTGTGTCTGAAAAAAAAGCTAGCCAACCTAATCAGCATCAAATTGAAATTCTATATGTGGCTAAGTCGTACAGGTCATGTGAGATACTCAGAAATAAGCAAATACATATTTACGTACCTTCAGTTCACCCCATGTTGATGCCTGTGGTTTTTCGTGCAGGGCGTTCGCCTGGTGGAGCTGGGCGACCTGTATTTCGACGTGAGTTTGCTCCTGTGGTGCTGCAGCCTGGTGTGGTTGACACATCAGGGCCTGTGTTCAGCCTACGTCCCCATGCTCATGGTGGCCTTCCCCCTGGTCACCAGACTGCTGCTGGCCAAGGAGTTCAAGAACAAAGGTGAAAACTCCAGATTAGGTTCATTTGTGTTAAAACTGTACATTAACCTGGTTGAAGTGAATCTTCAGATGCTGAAAAACTTAGTTTTGTCTTTTGTTGTTGTTGCAGGAGCATCGTTCAAGTACAGTTTATTTTACCTGCTGGGTCTGGCGCTGCCGTACGTCCACTTCATGTTCCTCATCTGGGTGGTGTTTGAGATCTTCACTCCCATCATGGGGCGCAGTGGCACGGAGATCCCTCCAGAGGTGGTGCTGGCCTCTCTGGTCACCCTCACCACCATCTTCCTCTCATCTTTCTTTGTAAGAAGTTTTACACTTTTTGTGCAGTTAAACATCAGCAAAACATCAGCTTGGTTTAATATTCAATATTTTCAAAAAGGCAGACATTATATTAAGTTTTACACACCCAAAACTAGAATCTTACATTTTTATCAATAAAGACATAAAAAAGAGAAAAATACCCTTGATTTTAAGGAATATAAACTATTGACAATTAACCTGTTTATCTCCACTGATCTAACATAAACAAAAAAGTGCTTAATACAATATGAATGACTTTGTAGTAAACTTTTTTAGTAACCATGGTTACATCCGTCACAGCTCCCTTTAATTTTATTTATCAATTTTATTCATTTTATTAAATTTTTTGCAGTTTCCTGTTTTTTACCTAATTTATTTATTGTATTTGTTATTTTTTATTATTTAATTTTATTTATATTTTATCATTTATCTTTGTGGTGCAGGGCTACGTTATTTCTCTAGTAACACATGTGTCTGTCACAGCTCCATTTTATTATAAATTTAATTTTTTTCATTTTGTATTTATTTTTTTGTGGTTTTCTGTTTTATACAATTAATTAATTTATTATTTTATTTATTTATTTTTTTATAATTTATCTTTGTGGTGAAGGGCTACATTATTTCTCTAGTAACCACAGCTCCGTCCTTCACAGCTCCATTTTATTTACTTGGTCCGAAGCACCAAGTGGATCCTGATCGGTCTGGGCTCGGTCTTCATCGTCTTCCTACTGTTGGTGTCCGGCGGCTTCTTCTTTCCTTACTCAGGAAGTCCAGACAGCCCTCGACCAAAACGTGTTTTCCTCCAGGTCAGTCATCGCATCACAAACTGTTACAAAACATCAGCAAGTGATTGATTTTATCAAGTCAAGGCTCAATAAAATGTGGCGTACTATTTTCACAGACCGGTCGTTAAGTTGTGGCAGATAAATACCCCTTAACAAAAGTACATTTCTGGTGTTCTGAAATATTTTCCTACCTATAAAATCTTCCTACCCAAATTAACTGTGCATGAACACAACAAGGATTTCTCAAGTGCACACAGCCTATAATTTTCTCCTACCAGACTGGTATACAAGGTTAGAATCTTGTATCAATGACTCATTTTGAGTTTATTGTTGTTGTCTTCACT
>JAFBJS010000239.1:114585-131629 GCA_016785265.1 Paraplagusia blochii | reverse complement strand
ATTGGTCAGTTCTTTTGTTGATATGGGTATGGATCAAGTGGAAGGAATAGACAGATGGGGCCAAAAGGAAACATTATTTCTCTGCGTCCCACCACCACTTTACCCACGGACCAGTACTGGTCCCCGGCCCAGTGGTTGGGCACCACTGCATTAGAGAACACTTGAAGTTTTGACTTGTATTAATTGAAGTTTGAAGTTGAATTGTTGTTCTGGTCTACATCCTGGTCTAACAGACCACAGCTGTTGTTTGTTGTTGACTTAACTCATTGGTTTCTTGTCTTCTCTGTTAAAAAGATTTCCATCTTTTGATTGTTTCAACTCTGTGAAAGTTATTCAGCAAAAGAATTTGGTTTCATTTCTCCGTCCTCTCCTGCAGCACACAACAAGGACATTCCACAACCTCCAGGGCCAAGTAGAAAGCCATGACTCCGGTCTTTGGATCAACAGTTTTGACTACACTGGTATTCAGCACATCACGCCGGTCATCCCCGAGGTCAACGACAGCATCCGTACTCGCTGTCGAGAGGACCGACCCTTCTGTGGCTACCCCTGGTTCTTGCCTGTGAAGTTCCTCAGCAAGTCAGAGGCTCAGCGCTGCTCGCACGCTCTTTGTTTGACATTTAACGTCCCGACGTGTCATTGTAACCGTGAGCATTGTGTTGTGTTTGCAGGAAGAACTGGTACCTTCCTGCTCCAGAAGTGTCTCCCAGCTTTCCTGTGGAGTTCAGCCTGGTGTCCAGAGAGGAGACGAAGTGGGGGACGATCAAGATGACCTTCAGTGCTAAAGGTGAGGAGCTGGAGAAAAACAAAGAGAAGAAAACAATAGATATTTAAAGTTAACCAAACAGAACCAAGATTTTTGTGTTTCCTTTGCCAGGACCCAGTCACATGTCTCTGTACCTGATGCCACACAAAGGAGCGAGTTTATCCACCTGGTCTTTTGGAGACGGAACGCCTCAGTTTGACCTCAGTGGAGAATATTTTGTCTTTTATTCTCACGGCCTTGATGCACCAACATGGAACTTTTGGTTTGAAATACAGGTATTATTTTATCACAAAAGCAGGAATTAGTGTTGGTTATTACACAACAATTTACTGAATTATATTCCTAAACCTTTAATTGCAGCCTGATTTTTTTTTTACCATTTCCTGAAGTTGGCAGATTGTAATAATGAATGCCAGCAGGGGTCACCATAACTGTTATAACCTGTTCATAGCCTGTTTATTTATTTGTGTTTAGATCAGCGGTCTCAAAACTCAACCATTTTTTTTAGCATTGACTTGCAGTAGAATCCACTGACATTCAACTTTCATATCAAGATGGGGGCCATAAAATATCGTTCAAGGTGCCACAAAAGGGCCCCGGGCCGCAAGTTTGAGACCCCTCTATTAGACAGTATTAAACTTAGAGCCCTCTGGTGGCCATCTGTGCAACACTAGCTCTTAATAATAATGATCATCATTTCTCATTGTTAGCCTCCAGCTGATCCAGACCCAACAGGACCTGAGGGAATGATCTCTGTCGCCATCTCCTGTCACTATTTCTTTGGCAAAGACCAGCGGACTGCTCAGCTGGAGGAAATCCTCCCCAGGTTCCCTCAGTGGACTTTTCCTTCCTATTGGGTTAGCACCTACAACATGTACCGATACTGAGGAGGAAACGTCATCACTCGGCGTCGCAGAGACGGATGCCGAGGAGAGCAGAGGCCAGCAGGGCGGCGGAAGAGAGCAGAGATATCAGGCATAAGTACGAAGGACTGAGCCGTGAGGCTTTTTCACACTGACACAAAGACACAAACACACACACATCCAAACAAACCCTCCCTTCCTGCCGGACAGACCCACATCACTGTGCCAGTAAGGCTGGAAGGAGCAGGAAGAAGAGCCGACGGGTGAGAAATCCACCAGACTAAAGTGGACAACTGAGTCTACGGGCCTTCTGTTCATCTCCACGGGCAAAAGGGGGAAGGAGAGAGTCAAGGTTCTGGGGTCTTTTTCATGGGGGAGGTCCTGCAAATGATTTGAAACATCCAATCTGATTATTTATTTAGGTTTTTTTTTTTTTACGACTGATCAGAGAACGAGTTGCCATGGTCACTCAACCTGTCCTGGTGAAAGGTGTAGGAGGCGGCGAACATTTCACTGTGGATAAAAACATCTCATCGCCGCAGTTGGAGGATAGAATGGGTTTCGTCAACTTCTTAATTCCTGCTCTTTGAAAGCGTTTACACCACTTATCTGCACAGAGAGGCTGTAACAACATAACAGGCTTAAACACCATGTGACTGCAGTCAGTGCTGTGAAGTGGCCCCCAGCTTCACTGTAAGATAATGGGATTTTTTGGGGGCGGGGGCCGCTCCGTGCAGACTCTTAATTTTTTTTATTTTATTTACTGATCTAATCTGTTGTGCCTTTGCTTTCTGTCTCCCTGCCTTTTTTACTTTGTCTTCCTGAAATATGTTCCGTCTCATGTCCTCCCTAACGTGTCTTCTTTCGTCAACGTACACTGGTTGTTTTTGTTCTGGTATCTGCTAACTGTGAAAACTTCTCATGTTCCCACTTCATGCAAAATATCACTAATAAGACAATGTCAATATTTAACCAGGTTAGAGCAGAAAACTAAACCTGTGGTTGCCAGAAAATCATGACGCACATCTTTAACCCTCACCTACATATATTTATGTTGAATTCTGACGAAAATCACTTTTCATTTCCCTTATAATTTTTGCTTCCATGAACACACTTGTTTTTTCTCCCCCACATTATGGTCAAGAACAGAAGTGAGCAACGATTTAGACCCTTGAGCTAGAATAATTTCTAAAATTTGACGAGGTGAGGGACAGAAAGATGGAGCATTCTTGAATTTACATCACTGATGTAGGGCAGTTGTTGGCCATAGTGGTCAAGGAAGCAGATTTGGTTCAAAAATACGTGTTAAATATACAAGGGCGTTTAGCCAACTTTTAGCTAACACATTAGCGTTTAGCTAACTTTAACAAAACCTTTTTTTTTAAAAAATACATTTGTGTTTACATTTGGCAAAGTCTTAATTTTTTTAAGTATCTTCTGTGGCCTGATATTAAACTAATGTCTTGTTCTCTGAGCTGCTTCTTAGGAACCACTAACCATATCACCACTGGTTGGTAGTTAACGATAGTATCTGTGGAGAATATTTATCTCCTTTTCTTTCATACTCAAATCACACAAAGCATAACTTCTCTGCTACTTGTTTTTCTTTTTCTTTTCTGACAGTCCATTAATATTAACCTCACACACATTCACAGCCACCTGTGTATTTTTTTTTTTCATGAAATCAACTGACAGAACCAAAACCTAACCTCAAAAGTCCTCGTTGTTTGTTGTGTCCAGCAGTTGTCGTACGTTGACGTCTAGGTTACTTGTATAAAAGGAAGCCTTTGAACTCTTGCTTCCTAAAAAGAGACAAAAAAAACATGCAGATGTAAAAGCCTAAAAAACATCAAGTGCCGCTTTGAACAGCATTTTTACAAATAGTTCCAAGTCACTAGATCTTAGGTCTGGTCCGTCAGAGTGTGTGAGTGAGGTTTTCTACAGGTGAGAAGTTGTGAAGGTTCTGCCCAAGTGACTCCTTTCATGTCCATCCCACCACCTGGCATGAATGAGACTGAGAAGTGATACAATAAGTATTCAGTCTAGGGTTGAGCAACATGAAATTTTCTGCGGATATTTAAAATGGCGATATTGTCCAATTGAGATTTCAATCAATGTAGGTCCGGTAATATTTATTTGTGCAAACACTGTATAAGTTGCTGGCAACAGCATTCTTCATACAGTCCCCTGCTTTTTAAAATAGATAAATTGAATGAACTGCAATGCTGCCATCTAGTGACTTTCACTCCAATATACAGCCGTTTATCCCCAAAACTAAAATAGAATTATTTGGTAAAAACACGGCATGAAATTATCGGGATAATTATTTGGTAAAAACACGGCATGAAATTATCGGGTGAAATCCTGATAAAATTATGCTAATAATCAAGTCAATTAAATTCAGTTGGCCAATATTTAGTCGAGTCCAAGTAAAATTGGAGTTTTCCATGGGAAAAATTAACACAATGTCACACATCGCAGCAAAATTCTGCTGACATTTTCAATATTCCCTATTGACCAGGTGCTTTTTGCTCAATGTCCTGATCTAATTTGCAAACCAGACAATTTCTTGGGCACTATGGTAAAAAGGTATCTTTGACAAAATTGAGGCATATCCTTGGTTTAATGTTTTATCCCTTCCTGCATGTTCAAGGTCCTGAAACAAGGTGCAAAATGAGGAGAAAGGAATAGAATATTGTAAGAATACAAACGTGACTTTACAGCTGGAAAAAAAACTGAATATGTAAAGCACGTTGTTGCTGCTTCAGCTGCTTGTGTTTGCGTGCGTAGTGTATGAGCGTGGTTTTCAGGTAAACGGGAGAATGTGGTGAAATATGCAAAGAGTCTGTGGGAGAAAAAGCTTTATTAACAGATGTAAATGAATATTTTTATCTACCTGCGTGTTCAGTGACCTTTGTATGTGTGGTTTTCATCGGAGTGCGAGAGGAATTCCAACACGGACATGTAATAGTCAGCTGATCATTTATGCTGAGGCTGACGCTGTTACTGTGTTTTTTTTTGTTATTCCGGAATTTCAATAGTTCGGTGGAAAAATGACGAGAAAATATGGAAGACGGTTTAACTGCTGTGAAATTTATTTAATCTTAACTGTTGGTGCTTTGACATTTTGGTAAATTTTCTTTTGTTAATTTGCAAGATTCTTTTATTTTAACTCATTAATTTGTAGAAAAGCTAATGCTAAGACTTTCCTTATTCGGTGTAAGCGCTAACCTGAATACACTGAGGCTCAATCAAGGCAAGTTAACGGTCAAGACTAGTCTAGAACATTTACTTTAAAGTCTTATGGTTTGCTGTGGATGGGTGCAATTCTTATTTAATATTTAGTTTCTAATTTCTGTATTGCCCAATGGTGGTTTTGCTTTTAAAAAAGTTTCACATTTATTTTAACAGTTTAATCATGAATTCTTTTTCTAAGGAACTGATCATTTTGTGTGTGATTTTTATGACACGTAAAAATGTTTTTCTCACTTGGACTATTGTTTGTTTTAATTAATAACATGGTGTCTGTTGGTTGTAGGATGGTAGACTGGTCTGTCTGTTGTCAACCTGGTTTACAGGGAATCCGTTGGAGAAAGATTTGGGATGATTTTACATTATGCAAAAAAAAGAGAAAAATGCTTGAATCCAATAAGCGATTGTGCAGCAATTAAAATATTGTTACTTATTTTTTTGTCTACTTCATTCATTTACGTTTGGGTTTTTTGGTCCAATACATAATAACTAAGTTATATTAATATTTTTGGGAATATGTGGCACAACTTAAATAAAAAAGAAGCTAAGTAAAAACAACGAAATAAATGTCAAAGCTAAGGCAATAACTGTTGAAAAAAGGTATTTTTTTTAGGCCACAAAATGCATAAAAATGCAATTTATGAAGAAAACGTTGTCTACATTTAGTTATTTTACAAAACAACTAAAAAAATAATATAACGTAGTAAAAAGGCAGCGCAAATCAACGAACTTGATATTTAGCACAACGATGGCTTAAATGACTGCAACAAAATCTCAAAATACGCAGAAAAGAAAATAATATTATTAAATTATCATTGAAATATTAATATAATCGGTTAATTATAAAAGTCGGATTTAGAACTCACTCACCTCAATACTGAACAGTCACAATCACTCCGGCTCCGTGAAATTGAACATTTTAGCATGTTGCTACAGGTGCAGTTAGTTACCTCTGACCATCTGACTGCATTACCAGCCAATCACCGGACTTCAACATACTGACGTCACCAATGATGTGCCAAAATTGACTGCTGATTGGTTACATTAAAGCAACCGACCGACGCTGGACCTGGCAACACTTGGTGTTCGAAACATGATTGGCTAAAAGTTCGACCGCGAACTTAACCAAGACAAATCATGACGAAACGAGTTAAAATAATTAAACGTAATTAAATGTAATTTTAAAAATATTTTAACTTGTTTTAACAAACACAAATATAATACAAAAATAATGTTTTAGATACGAATGGAACTAGACATTCTTTTACGAAGTGTGCTGTTACATGAAAAACCTGTTCTATAACTATACGGCCAAAAAAGGAGTAATATAAATGAGAATAGAGTTAAAAAATGGAGGACAATATTAAATTTAAAAATAAAATACAACTGGATGATTTATAAAATCCAATTTACAAGAATACAAAAAGACAATGGTTAAAAAAACCCAGGGTGACTGTAAACTTATTTCACTGACACAAACTTCTTACTCAGACGTGGGGTCAGCTTAGTCTATAATCAAAGCATAGGCAAATATTTTGCCACCTGGGCCACAGTGTACATTCAGCACAGGGGCCAATCAGAAGCAGATAAATGAAAAGTGACAAAGTCAAGATAAAAAAATCTTACCAGAGACTGGAAAAGTGACACAGTAGTGACTGTGGTTCTGACTCGACCAAATTGACACATTTTTTAAAAATAATTTATTGTTCTTTATGTACAAGGAGAAAAATAATGGAATAGAAAAACCAAACATGAGTAGAAAAGACAAATGTACAAGAGAATCTTTTTACACTGCATTGAGATATTTGCTGTGGTGTCTGTCCCAGAAACAGGAACCAGACGTTACACTTAAACTGTACACAGGAGCGGGAGAGAGTAGTAGGAACCTTTAAAAATCAGAAATACTCATTTCCATAGGTAACTGTTTAAAGGTCTCCCAGGTCAGCTTTCAAATGCGTGCGTGGTCGCGTGTTTTCTAATGAGACGTGGGGTTGTTTCCTGTTTTCCGTGGATTTTACTGAGACTTTGCTCTCTGCACAATAACAGAAGGCCTCTGGACAGTGAAGTCTTTGGTTCATCAAGTCAGCGTTTTTCAAGTCAAGTGTAGTCAATGGTGGAGCAGCGTTGTGTGGCTTCTGGTTTGATCGTGGTGGAGACAGGCTGGCACATTTTCTATACTGAGTGACACAGGAGCTGAGCTGCAGGCGTTTTCCCCTTAAATTAAAAATCTAGACATGAGAAGAACTTTGTTGAAGGCAGTCCATAAAACATACAGAACCCAGAAAAGACTTGTCACCCAGCTCCTTGTTTGTGTGTCATTTGGTCTGTCACAAAAAGACAAAACAAACAAACACCAAGGGGAAGAAAGATAAAAAATAATAAAGTGGAATAATATTTTTGATGAATTGCACAAAATAATACTGATGTAACTGTGTGAAACCTTTCAGTGCCTTATGGTTGACAGACTGTGATCAACTTTAACAGGAAATGTCATCAGTCATTACAACAAATCAAGCACAGGTCATCCTTAAGCTATAATGCCAATAAATAAAAGTCATAATAAAGACAACTAATACAATAAAATCCATTCCTTATGAGGGGAGTCACCAAACATAATCAATACAATGTGGTACACACTCAGAATTATACACAGAAGCTCACCAAAAGTCACACGGCCCAATCCTTGTCATTGTCATGTGATATGTTTGAAAAGTAAGTCCTGATCACATGATAAACCTTAAGAGCCGGGGCCAAAAAATGACTTAGATTTTATCCCCTGGATCTGAGAAATACCAACATGTGACTGGTAATACTATAAAGAAATAAAAGGGACAAGTATAAAACCAGCTTAAATAACACATGATCTGCATCGTCAGAATCAAGGGAAGTGAGGGGGAAGTTCTAATCTCTTCACCCTAAAGCAAAACCAGAATATGGATAAAACCTGGATGAATTAACATTTCATTTTCCTAAAGCAAATACTCAACCCAGAGACTCTGCTCAACAAGGGTCAAAAACAGGGATAGTCACTGATCAGTGGTTTACATTTTCCTAAAAAAAAAGAGACAATTTTAGCCATTTGAACAGACGTTTCCTATGTCACAAAGTTCTGTCTATACTTACGTAATACGTAAGTTTTGCGAGGGTAGCCTGACGGACGAAAAGTGCTTTGCAGCTTAAAGTGAAGAAAAAATATTAAAGTGAACATAAACTGCTTCTTCAACGGTTGTTACTGTGCATATACTGGTCTTCACCTGGTCCATGTCCACAATCAACTGATGTCTGGTACAGTTGGTCTGACACGACGCAGAGGAATCTGCTCAAGTCTACACATGTCTGATAGAAATCCGACTCACAGAACTGCAAACTAAAATGTCCTCTGTTGGGTATTCCATTGGACCTAAGACTAAGTTAAATGTAACAAAATGTGACATTGGACGTCACCTGTCACCATGTATCCAAAAAAAAAATTGCTTAAACAATTGATGTGGCATTTGTATAGCATTGCACCTGCAACGATATTTTAACTAGCATACACTGCATTTACATGAGTAAACATAAAATAAAGCATGTTATCAAAGTAATATTGATTTATACTGTGACTCCACTCACGGGGACTGTTGTTAAAAACATCAGTACCCATCAGTACCTACCCAGGACCCATGTTCTTAAGAGTTTCTACCAACCAACAGAACTTTGTTACACCTGAAAACAGCGCTCTGAGCTAAAATTGTCCAGGTTTCTCCAATGATGTCCTCAGAACTTAATGCACAAATCATATCATGAGAAATTATTCCCTATCTCAGGATGCAACTGGTAGAAAAATAATCTAATCCTATACATTCAGTTACATCCTTGGAAAATTTATCACAAAATATCTTTTGTCTTCAAATGAGGTATTAAAATAGGAAAAACCTCTCGTGCACAGCTCACAGGCAAATGATGGTATTTCCTAAAACTGTGTCACGGCTCGTTCTGTATTTTTACAGTATAATGTGGCTTTGATCGCACATTATTGGTGTTTGTAGGGTTTCGTCAGAGGAAACAGATGAGATCATGTCCAGAAATCAAACAAAAATGTGTCCTGGTAATTAAAAGAATAAAATCAAGTGGCTGCAAAACATCATGGCCGTCTCAGAGAGGAAGTAAGAGTCCGTCAGTGGGAAATGAATGCAAAATCTGCTTGTGCCCGACACCTCTGTTTGCTATTCATGTAACTGTGTATCCACGGGGGGCTGGAGTCGACGTCGAGGAAACTGAAGGGGTTAATACTGACTGTATAAAATCCTGCACTCAAGCAATCTCTCACACATACACCCAAAATAATGTTTATTTCCAGTCAATGCTGTCGTCTCTCGACCTCCAGGAGTCCACAGGAAGTGATAAAGTTCAGGACAAGGTGCAGTCATAAGATCCTTCCTCCTCGTTCTGCTCCTCTGTCTGCTCAGGAGGACAGTCTTCAGGAGGACGAGAGAAACTTCCAGCAGGTTCCATTGACGGGAGGGTCATGCCCAGGGGAGACGCGACTCCTCTGTTGTCCTCAGGTCGGGGTACGACCACTCCACCCAGACCTTCGGAGCAGGTGAGTTTGGAGCTCTGGCTGACAGACTGGAAGGCTTCAGGCTGCACCTGCTCCGGGCCGGTGTCCATGAGCTGCTGCAACTGTGGCTGAATCAGGTTCAGGAATGGTTTATATCCGAGGCTGGAAGAAGGAGAAGAGTGGAGTTTAAGATGTGATGGAATGTGATGGAAGGAGGAGTTGATGGATATAATTGAAAAACTGGGGGAAGAAGGAAAGGAGGAAAGGAAAGTCGATGAAATCTAGCAAAAGAAGCTAAATAATAAGAAGAACTTCTCACCAGTCGGTGGAGGCCCAGGAGTCGATGGCCAACAGACCATTTCGGACGCTCTGCACCGTTTCCTGTGGAACTTCTGGACAGTCCAGGAAACCAATCACCTGCTTAATGACGTTTGCATCTCGCAAGATCAGTCCAATCACCACACACCACTCCAGACAACCCGCCTCCATGAACACATGGAGCAAGTACCTGAAGAAGAGAAGAGAGAGTTGGTCTGGTTGGTCGGATGACAACGGAAATCACAGTAAAACAATCACATCACATCACATCTCACCTGAGCTGCACCTGCGACTTGTGTGGACCTTTGTTGGCCAGCTCCATGGAGATGTGCTCCAGCTCGGCCTGACTTAGACTCAGAGTAGACGAGTTCTCGTCCACCATCGTCCAGTCACCGTCCACCACCGAGCTGGTCTCTGTCAGGTCCGTGGCTGAGCCGATGCTGTACTCTTCCACTACACAAAGAAGATAAGAACCAAAGCTGTCATGTTATGGTGGACCGTTGAGATGATTTAATATAATATTATAATATATGAATTATTCAAATATTTCTGGAAAGCTAGAACAAATGATTGATTTTTAGTTATTGGTAATTTAAAAAAAAAATGATTTAATTTCATTAAATTAGTCAACACTGTCTGATTAACTTTTTATTTTTTATAAAAAGTATTTTATTTTGATGAGATTTCTGAAAGCCATTGGCTCAGGAGAAATGGAGACCCCTCCCCCTACTCCAACAACTTAGGTAATAATCACTACAACAAATGGAACTCAATATATATTTATTTTTTTTATAAAAAGTTTATATAAATTAATAAACACTGTCTGATCAACTTTTTATTTTTATAAAAAGTCAATTTAAATTAATTAAGACAGTCTGATCAATTTTTGTTCATAAAAGTTGATATAAATTAATTAAGACAGTCTGATCAACTTTTTATTTTTTATAAAGAGTTTATCTGACAGTGTTAATGATTTAATGAAGCTAAATAAATAAATAAAAAAATCTAATTTCCCCATTTCCAATAACTAAAAATCAATAATTTGTTCTAGCTTCATAGAAATGTTTTAATAATTTATAAAATTAAACCTTAAATATCAATATCACAGATATAAATTATAACAGTAGATTTATCATAGAAATTAATATAAAAAATGTAATTTTATTCAAAGGTTTTAAAAATGGTAAAAAAAAATATCAAAGCAAACCAAATATCCCCTCGTTACCTTTATTAGTGAGCAGCGACAGGAAGGCATCGTGTGTCTGTGGTGAATGTTGGTTGGAGTGAGCGGACGAGGCTGTGTCCATGTCTTTGCCCCCCTGACTGATCCCATCCAGCCAGGAGTGGTTGGTGGGTGCTTCCTGAGGGGGCGCTGTGTCCATGTTGTTGTTCAACAAGCTGTCAGCCGACTGTGACTTCAACAGCTGTGCGCTCAACACTTCACAAATAACAAAACCTAGTGTCAAATTATCAGCAGAAACAAAAAAGGCAAGGTTTGTGTCCTGTCTCCTACCTGCTGGACAGCGTCCATTCTTCAGAGGAGAACTCACGCTGCCCACAGGGATGACAGGAAACGGCCAGAGGAAGTCCTTATGAAGCTTCTTGAGCGCCGTGACAAATTCATCAACGTGAGCCACGCGGTTCCTCTCCCTGCACAGCCAGCCGATGAGCTCGAAGCCCAGCTGAGCCGAAAAGCAACCCAGGTCTCTGAGCCGCACTTGTTCCAGCAGGTGGCGTGCGTGGCGCCAGAGCATCATATCAATGTACATGTTTTCTGCACAGTCCACTTCCCGGCTGACAGGAGAGAATACACGGGAGTTGTCATTCATGTTGTCGTTCATGTTAGTGGAGGTGAAATTCTGAGTTCATACCCTTTACTAGAAGGTCCAGCAGGCATGCTGAAGGTCTTCTGCAGGTTGAACTTTCCTGTAGCGATGGCGTCGGCTGACTGAGACAAACTGATGCTGCGGTTTCTGAAGAACTCAAAACCTCCAGTGGAACTGGGTTCCTGGTGCACAGATACACATCGTTACACCTACGTATGTCAGTGTTTCTATTCCAGGCAAACTAAGGCCCGGGGACAGGATGTGGCCCATTCATCTTAGTAATGTGGCCCGCTGAAGTTTCTTACTTTTTGAGTTTCATTCATCGTACTGATGATTACCTGAGTTGTTGGAGTTGGGGGTGGAGTCTCCATCTCCCCTGAGCCAATGGCTTTCAGGAATCTGATCATGTGTCTACACAGGTCCCATTTGCCCTGTTCCAGAGCTGTGTTGAAGAGCAGTGTGGCGTGCTGTCTGCTCACCGCTGGAACCTCCATGTTCTGGACAGTTAAGGAGTGAACGACAAAGGAGATATGAAGGTAAATACTTGCTAGCACTAGCTAGAGAAGAAAAGATCATATTATTTAATTTCAGGATATGAATCGTATTGAAATCCGATAAACGGTAATGACTATTTTTAAATTATGTTATAAATATTTATTTGTAAAAATATATATATATATATATTTACTATAATGACTACAATTAAATTGTACCTGCAGTATGATGAGGTATGACGCTGCTGTGTCCAGATCCTGAGCCATCAGACACTCCTCAAACAGATCTTTGGGGTTTCCCACAGCTGCAAAAAGGTAGTTCCACAGTGCGTACTCTGTCTTCCTGGCACAGTGGACAATGGTCTGAAGGAAGAGGGGGAACTCGGTGATGAACTTGGCCACAGTGGGCAGTAGAGGATCGGGGATGGGCTCCCGTGATGTTGCTTCTTCTTCCAGGACCACATGTACCATGAGCTCCATGACGTGTGGGAAATAAGGGAGGGAGGCACATGACTGAGCCAGCATCAGTGCCTGAGGAGACACATGGAATGTTCAGTTCATGTTAATACAACCCTGGTAGAGTCTAAGGTTAGCCTGACCTACCTGTTCACCAAGGTTTCTAACCAGCAGCTGCCTTAAGATGTGGTGGAGGTAGATCTGGGAAGTTCTCTCTACGGTGCAGTAGGGAAAAATGGCCTCCAGAGAATCCCTGGATCCCTGCAGCCCGTCGTAGAGCACAGTCTCATTGGTGGCCCCGAGCACCAGGGCGTCCTCGAACAGCACAGCCAGAGGATAGATGTTGATGTGGAAAGGCAGCATGATGCGTCTGGACAGGAAGGAGTGGGGCTTGCGGTGGTCTCTGGGAAACAGCGGCAGCCACACTTTCATGCCTGCCTCGCCACAAGATAACCACAGGGCTTCCAGCAGGTGGCGCTTCTTCCTGTTGGAGCGACAAGTGGTCCAGACGTTTTCCACACACTGGGCCAACACCACGGGAGGGCAGAATGGTAGCTGTAGGAGAAGAAACACTGTTTCAGGGAGACTTCTTTGAAAACGGGGACAATTCTGTGAAGAGGATTTTGTCCCTCACCAGCTTTTTGTTGTTTCCTGGAGTCTCCTTGTCTCGTACCTGAGGACCCGAGCGGTCCCTCTGCAGCATGATCAACTGGCCAGCCAGATTCAACATGATGCTTTCTGCCATGCAGGCCTGAACATGGACACACACACAGATGTAAACAATGCAGGAACAATGACCGCCTGGAGTAGGTCGCTGCTCCATTGTTACCTGCTGCGGGGCTTTCAGTGTGATTCCGGTCTCTGTGCGCACAGATGTGAGTGTGACAGAAACCACCAGGCCTGGGTGAGGAATGTAGCGAGACATTGACACTTCCTGCAGCAGCTCAACACTGGCAGACGGATTTGGACTGGAAAACAACAACATACAGAATATATAAATACTCAGGTACTAAGTCTTAGCATTTATCAAGTTCTCACAGTACTAATATCCAGGGTTCTTACATATTTTACGTGTGATTTTATACAACTTTATTAAAACACAAGCAATATCTCTAGTACAGTGGTGTCAAACCCATTTCTATCGGGGGCCACATGTATAGGTTTTGGGTGCCAAACCACTGGCCCGTGGACCAGTACCTGTCTGTAGGTCATTCGTACAGGGCCGCAGTTGGACACAGTAAAAAAATCCACTTAATTTTTTACCAAATTACTGCATTCACAGAAAGTAGAAAGTGTAATAAAAACTTATTTTTTTTTCAGGTAAAATATCTTGTGGGCCACATTAATTGGCTCAGCGGGCCACATTTGGCCCCCGGGCCTTGAGTTTGACACGTGTGCTCTAGTAGTTGTAGTCCCAAGACTCCATGCCCAAGAACACAGACTGAACCAGCCACCAACAACAGTACACCTGTTTTACTAAGATGAATGATCTGGTGAGTTGATACTCCATGACTTTTTGGAAACATCTGAAAAATATTATTTTCAATAATTCAATATATTATTTTACTTCCAGGGCCTGGAAATTTAATTTTAAAATTTCATAGCTTTTCCAGGTTTTTTTATGAGCATATGAACTCTGAATCTACCTATAATTTTTCCTTGTACAAATGTCTCAAAAGAGAAAAGGAGTTAAAATTGTAGCCCTTTGTAAAATTTTAGTGAAGAACATTAAAATGTTTGATTTTATTTGCACAGCGCAAATGAGAAAATCGTGCAAGAATAAACAAATGAAATTCTGTCAGGAGAACCAGAACCCACCCATCGTTCCTCTTTTCAATGCTGTACAGGCAGATGGAACAGTCGGCCCTGAACATGATGACCATGTCTCTGAAGACGTTGAGCAGCAGGGTGTCAGAGTGCAGCTTGGTGACGGAAGCGAAAGCGTTGTCCAGGTTGGTGGAGCGTTGGTACAACCTCAGCTATTGAGACAAAAGAGAAAAAATTAGTTCAGACCAAACAACTAAACCAAACAACCTTATTGGTCAACGGTTCTACCTGCTCCTGATGGTCTGTGAAATTGTAGCAGGCCACAACCACAAAGTCCTTCCACCAGGCCAGACCTCCTGTCACCGTCATGTTCTGCTCCTGTAAATAAATAAAAATGTTTTACTCACCGGTAAAAAATTGATCTCGGCCTCTACAGTGAAGTAAACTGCAGTTTGTAAAAAGTGTAAATACTTTACGTCTTTGGCAGCAACACATACCTGAGTGATGTTTCCAAACAACTTCCACTTCCTTGTGAAAAACGAGTAGTGTGCGAAGCCCCGTCTCCCAGCTACAGCCATGCACTGACCGCCTGTGTCTATGGCTGAAAACTGGACAGAAACACAAAGACATTTTTAAAAGCTGACAAATATCAGTTTGAGTAAATAAAGTATTGATATTTAATAAAGTCTTAAAGTCTTAAGGGGGAAAAAGTGGAGCAAAGGAAAGAAAGTTCTATATCTTTATTATTATTTCTAGAGGTTTCCCCTTTATGAACCTCCCACCCAGCTGTTATAACCTCTCCCTGGACTTTGTTGGCCTTTCCAGCACATATCTATGACTGAATTGTTGGAGGATAGAAATATAAGACGGACTTTTCAAAGAAATATTAGGCCCTGGTGAAGAGAGAGTGGCTGACAGATGATGAGAGATGCTACAATGACTGACAGAGGAGCACCATGAGTGAGACAGTCGTGCACAAAGTACATATTGGATTTTTTAAACATTTCTTTCATCAAACAGAGACAGACATGCAGATGAATGGAGCGATCCTTAATAATTATAGCACTAAAACAACTAAAACAATCAGAGGACATAGCATGAGTAGCAGCCCATCCATCTGTACTGGTAGAAGCCAATTGTTAGCTGTTAGCATCTCGTCTAGGTAAACAAAGCTAACCGTTATGGTTCACAAAGGCATTTATCTCAATTTCACAACACAAAACCAATGCAAACAGCCTTTTATGTTCTGTTGTTCTCTGGCTTCAAGAACAAATAACTCGCTGTCGCTGTGTAACAATGTGATCTGAGTGACTTGGTACCGGTTTCCTCTGTTGACTCAGCTCTCATTTATCAAAACAAACTCACCCGTATTGGCCAGTTGCTCTCCAGGTATGTGCTGTGAATCTGAAAAGAGTCGAAAGTTGTTAGACTTGACTGATACTGAAGAACTTCTACCAGATGTGTTTCCGTGACCACGTGATCTCACCTGGACCACGTGCCAGTGCTTGTGCCCCAGTAAAGTGCTGAGTCCCTGAGAAAGAGAGGAGTCGGGGGAGGGAGGGTGGTGCATGGGGCTGCCATCCCTGGGGTGTACGTGTGTGTGTGGGTGTGTGTCAGTTGTGCTGTGGACCTGTGTGGGGTCACCACAGGTCAGATAAAGGCGATCTTCACCGTGGAGTAACACGTGCTCTTGGTTACTCTGTGGAAAATAAGAACAGAACATTCGGTTTTTAATCTGCGATCCAACATCTGTTGGTGAGGGTGTGTTTAGAATGTTCCTCACAGTGCAGGGGTTGACCGTGAGGGCACTTTTGATGAACTGGAACTGCAGTATTCCAGCCTGCAGGGAGGAGCAAGGAGGCTCCATCATCTCAACATCCTGCTGCTCCTCCTGCTTCTTCCTCTCCTGTTTGTTGGGGATCACCCACAGGTGGTAACCTTCTGCTCCCCAGCACTGGAGAGGGAACAACAAAAACTGAAGTATTTGTAGTGACCTGCACAAATGATTAACTAAAAACACATTGCTTAGAAAGTTGAAGAAAGAAGCTGAAATATTTTAGACCTAAAACACTGTTCTTGCTTAACACTACGGCTGTTTCGTGGCAAGAATCTGGCAACGTGATATGTATCGCAATAATATTATTACCTTATATTCTACATACATATATATCCACATATATACATAGATATCCATATATAAATACATATATATAAATATATCAACATACTGTAAATATTTATACATAGTTACATATATACATATACAGTATATACATATATACACACATACACACACATATATACAGTATATACACATATACATATATATACACATAAACACATACATATATACATATATACACATATATACACACATATATATACATATATACATACACACACACACACACACATATATATATATATATATATATATGGGGTACACACACACACACACACATATATATATTTATATATTAGGAGTGTGCAAATTAATCGATTTGGATCAAACTGAACCGAATCGGATCGAACTGGATCGATCGTTTAATATTTTTTTTTTATGAATTGTTCCTGAATCTGATCGTTATGTGAGTGAATCGAGATATGAATCGGATTGTTATGTAAGTGAATCGTCACACCCCTAATATACACTACATATATATATATATATATATATATATATGTTTTGGGTCGGTTTGGATCGAACTGAACCAAATCGGATTGAACTGGATCAATAGTTGAATATTTTTTATGAATCGTTT
>JAFBJS010000239.1:99550-114503 GCA_016785265.1 Paraplagusia blochii | reverse complement strand
ATATATATATACACACATATAAATATATGTATTTATATGTGTATATGTTATATATATACACATACATATACATATATACATATATATATATAGAAGTTCTACATTAAAAGACAAGACACTGTCACAAGGACGCTGCTAATAAAGTTGATACACAGTGGCTCAACGTTTATTGTTGTCTGTAGAAAATACTATTTTTCATTCCACTTGTATCATTCAATGTAGTTGTAATTATCCACCAAACAATATCAATATTGTGAAATGTAATATTGCAACATTTCAGCGTATTGACATTTTACTCCTCTACTTTAAAGTCTCAAACCAGCAGGAGTCAGAAAAACTTTACAAACCATTGAGCTGATTTTAAGGGCGTCCTTCTTGGTTCCATCAGAACGAAACCTGAGGTGACAACACAGAGGGGTGTGAGGGACACATCGACATAAAATCCACAACTGTGTCTGTCTGTTTGTCTCCATCTGTCCACTTACGCAAAGTCCTCTCCCAGAGTGCATATGAGGTGAGCTCCAAAGACACTCCACAGCGATAGGCCGCCGCACTCCCAGGTTACCATGACAACGCTGTAGTCAGGTGACCAGCAGATGAGCTTGACTGGGCCTGTCTTATTATAGATGTCTGAAAAGGGAAAGTCACAGAAATTTGATGCTTCAGTGAATCTGAGTTCATCTTTAAAACAAAACAGGTCGCTGTGGGACTGCGTGATCAGACTCTTTCTAGGAACAGTAAAAGGAAATGTTTTTTTGTTTCTGCACAACAACAAATCTGACGTGCAGTGGAATTCCCTCACAATGAACTCAAGCTGTTTGCTCAGTGTGCAAGGTTATTTTTTGTTTGTTTTTGTTCACTTTTAGCAAAAAAATAACCAGAATTCTCTTCAAGACTTTACAGATTTATTTAATGCCTAAAACAGAGGCTAAAGTCAACTAACTAGAAGTTTTCTCAGGCAAATTCTGTAGTAACCAAGATAAATAAATACATTAAAACACTTTTCTTAAGAACTCCACTTGGTGGCGCTGTTGCTCTTAAGCAAAGCGTTGTTACGTAGAAACAGATGTGAACTAAGAGGAAACACAGGCGTGATGCCCAAGAGAGAGGCAGCTGAAGGAATGTGAGTTATGTGGAAGATGGATTTGAAGGAAAAGAAGAGACGAAAATACAAATACTTTCAAAGATGAGGAAGGAACAAAGGAGGGAGGAGTGGAAACGTGAGATGACGGCACCTGGGTAGTGTATTGGAGTGAGCTCCAGCTTGTGGGAGAGCTGCATGGATCCTGTCGTGGTGTCAATCATGTAGACCAGCACTGAGCCACTGAGGAAGGAAGAAAGACAAACATGAAACTTGTTGTCCGTGCCGCTGCAGCACAGCTTGACCTGCCTGACCCTTTCACAACTACACAACTAAACGGACCCTGCAGTGACACAAAGTTTCAACAAGGTTCAGCCTGTTGGTGCTTCTCAGTACACATTCTTCTGACACATACATGTGCTGACAGATGTCCAAAATACCTGAGGGACAAAACAAACGGCATATTGAGCTGTGAGATAGATGAAAAATAATTTTTGAAAATATTTTTTTAGCAAACTTCCCTTTACAGACTCACACTTGATTGTCAAGCCTCTTGTCTCTCTCATGAAAAACAATGGTCTTTGTAAAGTTTCTCAGCTCAGGGTCAAAATCCTCATCCAGAGAGAAGAAGAAAGAACAGCTCATTTCTTCTTCAGTAACAGACGATTCCACGATTTTAACTGAAATATGGATCCATAGGCAGGGTGTTCCTACGCACCAAACCTGTGCTGTAGATCATTGTTCCGCAACCTTTTTTGTGCTGCCGACCAGTTAAATGTCTTGTACTATTTTCACCGACTGGTTGTTAAGTTGTGGCAGATAAATAGCGCTTAATAAAAGTACATTTCTGTTGTTCTGAAATATTTTCCTACCTATAAAATCTTCCTACCTGAATTAACTGTGCATGCACACAACAAGGATTTCTCAAGTGCACACAGCCTATAATTTTCTCCTACCAGACCAGTTTGAAAAAAGTTAGAATCTTGTATCAGTGACTCTGTATCATTTTGAGTTTATTGTTGTTGTCTTCACTGAGAAAATATTTCCTAATCAAATATAGTTGCATTATTGATGATGGAATCCTAGCCATTCTATTGGTCAGTTCTTTTGCTGATATGGGTATGGATCAAGTGGAAGTAATAGACAGATGGCGCCAAAAGGAAACATTATTTCTCTGGCCTGGTACCAGTTCACCCACGGACCAGTACCGTCCCCGGCCCAGTGGTTGGGGACCACTGCTGTAACTGCCAGCTCTTCCCATCATTGTGAAGAACCATGTTCACCCAACAACAGAGAATGTTAGCTGGAGAATGTCAGATTCACTCGACTGATGATGCGTCATTGAAGTAGTACTATTTCTGCATAAAAAAGACATGACGATGGACTGTACATTTGTTGTCTGTTATTCTGAATAACAGACACGCTGGTACTACTTTTGACAGCACCTCTAGACATATAGATTTGTGGAAAAGTGAGGAAATAATAAAAAAAAGGCAGGATACAGACGATGGAGGAGGAGGAGTGTTTCCTGTCTGACTGTCAGACTGCAGTGTCCAGCAGGACATTCTAACAAGCAAACACTATCAGGCCTGAACAAACACAAACTGACAGACTGCTCTCAGTAACACACACCAACGCATCTTCTCCAAATTGACTTTCCAACGTTGTCCTAGAAAAGACACTGAAAAACCAAAAAGCCCAGTACCTTGCGCAGCCAAAGGCCATCAGTCTGTACTTGTTGTTGACGGCCACACAGGTTCCATCTGTGACATCTGCAGCCCAGACGCCCTGCAGCTGCTGGACACACACACACACACACACACACACACACACACACACACACACACACGTACCACTGTTATGACTTTTGAAAATATCTACAAATATCATAGAGAAACAGAGGTTTAAACAAATAGTTGAAATTTTTAGCAACATGTTCCAAATCTGTCAAGCTACATTTTACAGTTCTTTTTATTTCTTTTGACATTAATAATAACACATTAGACAAAACTAAAATGGCAGGTGCAAAACATCCACCCGTCATTGGTCTTTCAGTTTCAGATATGCGCAGTATAATTTTTGATTGATTTAGACACATTTTCCTTTATTATCATCCAAATAAATAACTATCAGACTTTTTATAACCTTTTATATCTTCTTATAAATGAGCTGTCTAAAAACACAAATTTTAATGTTTTATTTGACGGCACTATTTTATTTATTTTTGTATTGTTGATATATATTTATAATTATTTTTCAATACCATTTTGTCATTTGACAATAGTAGTGGGTTTATGCAGATAAACAACTGTTTATCTCCACTGTATTCATTCCTTGGAAGAATGTGCTACGGCAAACAAAGCCGTAACGTGGGTAATAGATGAGCATTTTGAATATCATCGCTTCATTGTACTGCAGTGATAACTCAATTCACAGCCATAGACCATGACACAAGTGTCATCAGGGCATTAGTGCTTTCATTAAACCAAGACAAAGTTGTGATGCGGCCTTCATCACATTCTCAGTCCGAATGTTAAAAAAAAAACATCAAAGTGACTTTACTGCTGTAAATCATCCATAACAATAAATGGGAATCATTACTGGATCAAACATCACAGGGAACAGCACCAGTTCTCCTGATCATCTCGTAGCTCCCTCACAGGTCTTTAAAGCAGCTCAACATGTTCCCATCTCATCTGCATCGTTTCTTTATTTCTACAAAATTATCTGGAATCATGTTGACGTAACGCTATTCACTACAGACACACAGTCTGAACAAAAAGTTCTAGTTCTTGGCAGAATGAATGCAGTTATTACAACAAAGTAACAAAAGCAAAACCACAATTCACCTTCTAAAAAATAATTTTTTTTATGTTGAAATTAAAACTTTGAGCCTTACATCTGCCGTGATGGTGTTGCTCAAAGGTGTGATGAAACCCAGTCGACCATCACTGAGGACCACTGCAAAGCCATCCAACGTCACACAATACTCCATGCAGCGGATGTGCACTCCTTCCAAGTCCAGAGAGGGACCAGCTGTAAAATAAGCATTACCAAAAAAAAATTTTAAAAAACGTACCGTATTATCTGGACTATAAGTTCACCAGCCAGAAAAGGCTAAATGAAGAAGACAAAAACATTCACTAAGAGAAAATATAAGCTGAAATAACTACTAGCATTGTAGTAGCACTAGTAGATGCAATCAACTAAGCTTAATGACTTGTTAAAGTTATATGTAGGCTGAAATGCTCACACGCATTTGGCCTTCTCTACCCCATGTATATGGAAATTGTGAATATTGCAGGGAAAATAAAAGTATACAGTAAGTATTAGACTAAGTGTAATACAGGCCGCATTTCAAAGCTGAAGAGTCCTCATCTGGGTCCCGGGCCTTAGTTTGTCCTTGTCTTACGAGCCCTAACCCTTACTGTTGGTATTGTTGGTTATATTTGTCCACGCAAATGTACCTTTAGTGGTATAAGTCATTAAAATAACAAGAAATTGAAGAAAACAGCAGATCGGTCGAATAATTATTTCCATGACATAAGTCGCATCAGCGCCCTCTAGCAGCAGTTAGTGTAAAAATAATGAACAGAATTACATAAGTAGCAAGTCTTCTCCTATTTTCATATAATGCCACATAAGCCTAAAGTGCCCTCTAGTGGTTGTCAATGTAAAAATAACAAACATTTAAAATAATCTATTTTAATGCATAAGTCACATTCAAGTATAAGTCACAAACCAGGGTAAATTATGAAAGGTAGTCTTGAAAATGTAAAAACTGATTACAGAACTGGTGCTGAGTGTGAATGCAGTATCCTTATGTTGGAGGTGCGAGGTGTGTGTGTGTTTATTTTGTAAAATCTGTTGGTGTCTGACCTCGAGCAGACTGCAGGTCTAATGAGAAGGGGATTGTAGTCAGGCAGATGGCTTTACGTCCATTATTGCCCAGTCCGTCCCAGTGCAGCACATGGAGGTAACCATCTGCGGTACACACCAGTAAGTCTTCCTGAAGAGACTGCAGGCTGGAGAAAACACAGTTACATTAGTTTGACGAGGTGGGAGAGGAACATTGGCTTGATAATCAAATAGAAAACTGGCAGTGAGACTTGGTTCTGATGGTGGAGATCAGATAAACAACAGAGAGTTGGACCACAGTGGGTTAGTCATCAGTGAGGTTGGGGGGTTTGAATGGGAAGCTGTCATAGAGCGTTCAGTGCCAGCACTCACTCACACACACACCAGACAACACAGTGTGTTTCTGTGTGTACAGTGACCGGTTCACTGTTACACAACTGGACAAAAAAAATACTTATTAGTTCTAATCTGAGGATTACGGTGATGATTTTGGGATCTGCCAGAAATCTGGGCTGAAGAACCCGAATTCTTCTTCTTTCGGCTTATGCCGTTTTTCAAGGGTTGCGAGTCAACAATTTCCATCTCACCCTGTCCTCTGAATCCTCAACTCCAACTCCAACCACCTCCATGTCCATAAATCTCCTCTTTGGCCTTCCTCTTTGTCTCTTACCTGGTAGCTCCATCTCTAGGATCATTCTTCTCCCAATATAACCGCTGTCCCTCCTCTGAACATGTCCAAACCATCTCAATTTGTCTTCTCTAGCTTTGTCTCCAAACCTTCCTGTCTGTGTTGTCCCTCTAATCACCTCAGTCCTGATCCTGTCCATCCTGGTCACCCCCAAAGAGAACTTCTGCATCTTTAACTCCTCCGCCTCCAGCTCTGTCTCCTGTCTTCTATCTATTCCTAGTGTCTCTAATCCATACATCATGACTGGTCTCACAACTGTCCCTCCACCTTAACTGACTCTCTTCTATCACAATTCACTCCTGAGACCTTTCTCCAGTTGCTCCATCCTACTCTATTCTTCACCTCTTCCACAGTCTTCACTGCTCTGAACAGTTGAGCCTATGTATCTGAACTCCTCCACCTTCTCCACCTCTTCTCCTTGTAATCTCACCACTCCACTGTTCCCCTTTTCATTCACACACATGTACTCGGTCTTGCTACGACTGACCTTCATATCTCTTCTCTCCAGTGCAAACCTCCACCTCTCTAGGTTCTCTTCTAGCTAAAGAACACGAATTAAATATATATTTCTGCGGCAATGGTCGCCTAGCAGTTAAAGGAGCGGACTAAGGTCAGGTCGCATTGTGTCGATCCCACATAACTTCCTGTAGGTTCCCCGCCCTCAGGAAGGGTCACAGTATGGAGCGGTGTGATTCGGGTGGAGACTGCTGTCAATTTAACCCCGTAACAAATAAGAAGATGAAGATAAATGAACAGAAATTTATTTTCTACTGTGTGCAGCAATGACAGTAGACTTCAAATGTGCAAAGCAGCTTCCTGCATTTGATTAGTACCACATACCATCATATTTAACTAGTCATTTGAATAGCAGATCCTCAGCCAAAGTGTGCAACCCTTATTTAGATTCTCCACCCGAATCACACTGAACCATACCATCAGCCTTCCTTGTGGGTGGTGAGCAGGAAGTTAGCATCCTGAAGAACTAAGTCCACTTTCTAAACTGCTAGGCCACCACTACCACCCAACAAATTATTAAACCAATAATTTAGACCTACTAAAAGGTGGACTTATCTTGTTTTAAAGACTTTTAATGACACTCCAAAACACACACCAAAACACTATCGTCGTGGTTTCGTTACTAGAAGTTCTAACATTGTCATTTATCTATTTAACAGATGTTTTATTGAAAAATAACCTAGAAGAGAAGAGTTTACCATCAAGCATGTGTATTACCTGGGATTTTCATTTTCCTCTAAATAAGATCACAAATTACATTTATCTTTTATCATTAAATTATACCATATACTTAAGAATTAGTATATTCTAATATTATTCTCTCTTCTAACTTATAATTATGTCGTTGCTGTTTCTTCAACTATTCGAGCAAAGACGTGGAAGGCAATCAAGAGGAGCTGCCAGAAAGACAGAGCCGGGAAATTAAGGGGGACGTGAGGAGTGGACTTGTACTGTGGACAAGAAAATTACTTTTCTTTTGATTTCATGGCAGTAGGAGGCAACGCGTGTCCTGCAAAAATCCGTGTGCCTGTGAAATGTTTTTGTCCAGCTGTCTACCCTGTAATCTGTGTGCTGTAGACAGCCTGGAGACGCCACAATGGATCACAGAGATGTGAAGGACGCAAATAATAAGAGTCCAGATAAACAAAAGAAAGTGAAGGGAATCGGAGAAGTGACAGCTGTTGTCACTCAGCCAACAAAGACATCGACTTTAATGGAATATGTTTGATAGGAGTGGAGTCTGAGTAACAAAAGAGGCAAAAGGAACTGGAATAAACATAGAGTGACTCAACAACAGAAATAAGGAACCACAGAAGCAGACATTTTAAACTGATATATAGTTCCAATCCAAAAAGGTTTACAGGACGGTGGTGAGAACAGCCATGATGGATGGATTAGAGACACTAGGAATAGACAGAAGACAGGAGACAGAGGTGGAGGTGGAGAAGTTAAAGATGCTGCTGACACCTTCGTGCTCTGAAAACTGGAGCATGAACTCAGTACCGATGTGTGAGAGCTGTCTCTTATACACATCTAGATGTGTATAAGAGACAGGAGGTGGAGGAGTTAAAGATGCTGCTGAGATTCTCTTTAGGAGAGACAAGGATGGACAGGATCAGGAATGAGGTGATTAGAGGGACAACACAGACAGAAAGACAAAAAGCTAGAGAAGACAGATTGAGATGGTTTGGACATGTTCAGAGGAGGGACAGTGGATACATTGGTAGAAGAAGGATCTTAAAGATGGAGCTACCAGGTTGGAGACAAAGAGGAGATTGATGGATGCAGTGAGGGAGGACATGGAGGTAGTTGGAGTCAGAGTTGAGGATACAGAGGACAGGGGGCGACGGAAACGCTGTGGCAACCCCTGAAAAAAGGGACAAACCGAAAGAAGTGTACTTCCTTATAAGACTTCAAGTCTACAACTGAGGTGGACAGATTTCTTTCTGGCTTTGCAAATTTTCCAAGTGAGAAAGTGGAAAAAATTCCAACCCATTACGCTGAACTAAATGCTAAACACTTAAACACACCGGGCACCAAAACAGTGGCTCACATTCTTCTGATGCCGAGTGAACTGAGCGCCTGAGAAAGACCAACACTGCTTGGTCAGTGACGTCAGAGCAGTCGATGACTTGGACTAGGAGAGTTAAACCCATGCCTAGGACTGGCAAATAATCCAAATTAGAATAACATGTCAGATTAGATGCCAGGGAAGTGAAAAAAAAAACGTAGGGCATGATTTGTGCAACGTTCTTTTGTGTACAGAGAACACAAGTGTTAAGACACACAGCTAGCTGAAAGTATAATGAAGTGGTTTTCAGAGAAATGGCGCCAAATGACAAAAGAAAAACTAGGAGACACAAAAAAAACAGATGGCGGGCGATGGAAAACATTAACCTGGTGATGGGGGCCTCCAAATCTACAGGCTTCTTCATCTCCAACGACAGGGCAGGGGCACATTGCTCCTCCTTGTACCCCGGGGTCACTTTCACACGAGGACTTCCTCTGTGAAGACACGTTATTACAAACCAACGTTAGTTTTCCTCACAAGTTAAACAAAGTACAGTGTATTTTCATCCCGGGGTGGTAAAAAAAAAAAAAGAAGGACCACTGGACATGTCCCCACTCGCCACCTTTGTTGGAATGTTCGCCAGGAATGTGCAGTGCTCCAGTTCACACAGAAGGCAAACACAAAGGCACACAAACACACAGACAACAACAGAGATGTCGGAAAGATAGCAGAGGGACACGGTGTCGGTGTGGGAAATGTGGTCACAGCAGTTCTATACGCTGGAGGACGTGACACGGATTTAAGCTGTTATTACGGCTCAGACAGTCACGCAGTCGTTAGCTTCTCAAATTTCATTCTCAAGGAGAAGAAGGAGAAATAATTCTCACAAATTTAACAGGAGCAAACAGAGGACTTAGCAGTGACACTGTTAACACCAACTGCCGTTTCACAGCAGCTGCAACAGAACCTTTCAAAATATAAGTATTTTGTCATTTTGTCTTGGAAAAACGTATGAAAGCTTAATTTGAGAGTTGATATCAAGCAATTATCAGGCATTTGTTGGTTTGTGTTCATTGTATTTTTAGGTAATACATCTTCAGTGGTACCTGGCATTAAAATGAACATTTCTTCACAAAACTCAACTTATCACAAAGACTGAAAATTATGTGATGTGTTAAATGGTGTTTATGACTGAGAATGACAGTGTTGTGAGTGTGAATGCACTCCACTTACTTCAGATAGACAGGCTCATAGAGGTACTTGTCATCTCGTATACCCAGCACATCAAAGAGGAGGATGTATCCTTTGGCAGTCTGAAAACAGGAAGAGAGCGAGAGAAAGAGATAATTAAAAAGGGGGAAAAAAAAAACGTGATTAAATATTTATTCTCCTATTATTCTGTCATCGGATGGAAGGAGGACAACTGAATGCTAAATTGGCGAAAACTCTATTGAGAGGAAAAGGAATTAGCGAAATAAAATTTGAATCACGTCAACACCGTGCTGAAATTTCAATGTCATCCGAGGCCATTTTCAAACAGCCTTAGGGGAGAAACTGTTCCGAGAGCAGGGACGAGGATAATGGGCTTATCAGTAAACAAAACAACCAGCCCACGTCGTCGCCTTCTAGGAGAGAAACAAAATATAATATGGCTACATTTAAACCAAAAGTTCTCCAGGGCTGTTTGGGTGTTAACATAATGTTTTTACAATTTACACTCAAGACCGGGACTGAAAAAATCTATAGTTTTAATACAAGACAAACAACATAGCTCGAATTTGTTCCACGTTTCAATGTCTATTCTGTAAGCAAGTATATTTCAGCAACTTGGCGTTTATGAGCACACACAAACACACACACACACACACACACACACATACACAGTTGTCAGGGAAACAGCTGAAATTGAGCCCAAAGACTGAAACATGATACCAAAACCTGATCCAGGCCCCATCGTCAGACATCATGTGCAATGGTTTGGCAGTAACCACACATAAAGGTCTTCTGTTCTGCAGCACATACTCAGACCTTGACACCCAGTGTACTATTTACAACATGAATCCATAATACACTATTGTTTAGATCGTGTTACAGAGAAAAGCATCGTAAAGGAGAAAAAAAAACAGAGATTTGGAGTGCAGTGATGTCGCTGTTAGGAGCCCCGGACGTCAGCACAGCAACAAAACAAACGCAAATCAGTGAAAGGAGAAGGCCAGCAGCAACATGAGGACTGACTCACAAAGTGCAATCACACCCAGGGATGGGAGAGGCGGGCAGCCTGGGCCTGCACAAATCATCAACAGAACCACAGCTACAAAAACCTGACTTTCAATGACAGGAAGTCCAAAAGAAAAACCTTCAAAAGCCTCAATCTGTCACTGAAAGTTAATCATTTAAATCATTTATCCCAGTGTCCTCAACACTGGGAATAAAAAAAGTAATTTCACACATTTGATCAGGTTATAATAGCTGGTCACTGTGGTGCTTTTCACGGTCGACACGAGATCCAAAGGAAAAACATGGGTTTGAGTTCAAAAGTTGTTATCAGCCACATAAACACTAATGTGGTGAATTCTACTGTTATATCCTCCTCACACAGAGTTGTGTTTCCATAGAAGACAGTAGGTTAAGCATGGAATTCATCATCTTAATTTTAACGTTACCCAAGACAGGCAGACAACTCGAAAAAATAAATAAACAGAGCATCTCTACCACCTAAAGGTAAAGAAAGTATGCGACAAGGTCCCACCTTGAATCCACAAAGTTTGTAGGTCATTTGGTCCAAGTCAGCAGAAGAAAACAGAGAAATATTATACTTTAATCCAAAATAATCCACTCTTTGCTCTTTACTTTCTTATTCAAAGCTTATCTGTCAATATGGTAAAAACAACAGCTCATTCAGACTCTGATAACAACAGACGAGTGTCTGTTTTATTGTGAAAATTGAGAACATTTAATCATCTTTCAAATATGACATGACATTCCACTCCACAGTAACAGCTAAACTACTAACAAGAAGAAAAAAAACTTTCACTTTTTTTTTAATTTCTGCTTGCATTAAAGTGGGAATTTGGATTAGATGATTCTGACAATTTTAGATACCTCTAAGTGCTTTCTTAAAGACATTAAACCAGATCTTCCACAGGAATTCAACAAAGTGACATCGAAGAACAAATATTCATATAACACAGGGAAAATAATATCAATGTTGTTTAAAGGTCTGGTAAACAACAGAGGAACCTCTACACTCTACGTCAGGGATAAATTGGTAAAATACAAGTAGAACACAAATCTCTGTGAAGTCAAACAAACCACTGCAAACTCAAGGCTGTGGAAAGAATTTTACTGGAAAAATGTGATCAGGATTTTTATAATCCCTAAAACTAAGAGCATGTTCTTATCTACACAACAATCATGATGGAGACAAAGAGGGAAATAAAAAGCAGCAGGGACACACATGTCTTCTGGGGACGTGGAAAAATGAGACAATACTGGAATGAGGTTTGATGGGAACTGACAAAAATACAAGGAAACAAATACCAAATACAAGGGAATTCCAATAACTTGGTAATATGACATGACACAAAACATTCAATACAAACACCAGTATTTTGTTAAAGTACTGATGACGTCATCCAACAAAAGGTCATAACAAGGAATTGGTGTAAAGAAGATCCTCCCGTCTTAAAGAATTGGGTGGACAGAGTTGAACAATGAACGTTTCATACTCTCTTAGAATGTGTGTATCTTTCCTGATTGGTTGCTGTTTTTGTTATTAAAGAAAATTAACAATAAAACTTGAGTGAAAAAAGAAAATCTCTGCTTCATTGTAAAAGGATAATTCAAAGACATAAACACAAAACATTCATTCTGAGCCCTGCTTAGTCAAAGAAATTCATATTAATCACTGTGACGATTCAAAACTCAAGAGCCTTATTGTGAAATCGTATTTATCCAAACAGTGCAATTCAATTCCTTTGCTTTGTTGTTCTCCAATTCAACAGCACATCTCACGGAACGAACACAGCAACAGACCAAAGCAGCAACAACAAACGAAAAGTGACAAAGAGACAAAGAAACTACAACAAACTGAAAACTGAGAAATTGTGTCAGAAGATATTTTTAAAACCAGTTCCTAGAATCACTGCAACTGATTTTTTTTAAAAATAATGGCTGGCAAAATGCCACCTGGATGTGTGTGTTCTCAACCATCCAGAGTGAAGAGTGAATAGTCATTGGCACATAGCCTGGAGCTATAGGACGCAGGTCAGGAGGAGGAACGCTCAACAACAATGGCAGGAGTTGTTTCTTTCCACACACAAACATTCACAGATTTCATGGAGTGACTTTCCAAACTTTGTTCCAAGGCAGATTCACAACCACCACTCGTTGGAACACTACAATACATTTGAAAGCAAAGGGGGTTCTGTAAAAAAAAAAAAAATGTGTTCATTTCTTTATCTGAGATATGAACAATCTATCTTGTGTGTGTTGTAGGTGGGCGTAGTAGAAGACACCTTTGGTCGTTAAAAATATGGTATATATATTCTTTCACTTTCACATCAAGGTAGGGCCGCAAAATATCAATCCACGGGCCGCAAATGGCCCACGGGCCTTGAGTTTGACACCCTCGATATACAGTATATAACAAAAAGCAATAATCACTCAAAGAAGCAGGCATTTTAATTCATGTATATTTTGGTTGACCACTAAACCAATCAAATGCAAACTGTGCTCTGATCCAACATGCTAAGACAACCAAGCTGTCAGAAGACACGAAACCTTCCTTCCAAACTCTCAATCCAGTCAATGTGGTTCTGTGTGCTTTGATGACTCTTCTATCTTTGCAGCTAGAAAAGGAATTTTAACCATGTTAGTGCCAGTCACCAGGCTGGTTACGTACACCAGTCCTCGCCTCCAGGTGAGTACAAACTGAAAACTGTTGTTTTGCCTTTTTTATACCCAGTGTTTTGTTGAAAAAAGGAAAGTGGGGCTGAATTCTAATGCACGGAGCCGCCCTTTCCATCCCCTGCTGCGGCCTCCTACTGAGACCAACCTCACAAATTCCCACCAAGCTGCCAACCTGAAGGAGGAGGACCACCTGGGCTCAAGAAGAAAAGGCAAATCTGACTGATCTACTGTACTTCAAATGCGGGTCAAGGAGCCTCAAGATATCGGGGGTGGGGAACAAGGGAGGGGTGGGTATAGATTTTGGCAGCCTCCTCTAACCTCAGGAGCGTTTTGCACACTCAATATCCTGCCTTTCATCTGCAGCCTCATCAAAAGCCTACATAGAAGCATTCACACCAACACATTCATCACTTCAAGAAGGTCTGATTAGCCATCGTTCAGCTCCTCCTGTCAGTTAAGTGTGAACCTAATGAGACAGAGAGGAGATGCAGAGACAGATACTCTTCTGTCTCCTATATCTTCAGTCTGAAGAACAGACACATTTGCTATCATTTTCCCCTATAAACATTCCTTCTCCATTACACAGAGGATCCTGTAATTATTATGTTTATTTGTGTCACAGCGCTCCTTTTACTCTAATTGACGCCTTTGTGAGATTTAAACCTCGCCACTGACTCGGAGCATTAGACAGATGGTTAACCATCAAAGGGCTGACGATTATCTGCTGCTAAGATTGATGGAAAAAAAAGCAGACAAATAAGTTCATAAATTCTGTGTATTGGGCAGCGTTAACCTAGTAGAGCTGTACTGATCACATGGGTGATGTGTTAAATTCCGTTGTGTTCACAGTGATAATTAGTACTTACCTTATCTTTTCATTTCAAGGTTGCTGTTACTAAAATTAATTCCAGACAAGTATAAAAGCATTCCTGGCAGGTCTAACAGTATGTTCTGCACAATAGCTCTTATTTGGTGACGTCTTACTACAGTGGAGTAATGTCTCAGTATGATCTGGATAAAGACAGAGCTGTAAGGGGAAAAATCTCATGCAAAGATTACAGGGGGACCTCATTTTTGATGACCATAGGTTGAAATTTCCCATAAATTTATGGGAAGACAGTCTTGTTCAATCATTGGGATTTAAGGCATTACAATTTGGAGCAGAGTAGAAATATGCAACCTATACAGTAGACCAGTGTTTTCCAACCTTTTTTGACCCACGGACCTGTTAAATGCCCCGTAATATTTTCACGGACCGGTCATTAAGTTGTGGCAGATAAATACTGGTTATTAAAAGTAAACATCTGGTGTTCTGAAATATTTTCCTACCTATAAAATCTTCCTACCCGAATTAACTGTGCATGGGCACAACAAGGATTTTCTCCAGTACACACAGCCTATAATTTTCTGCTACCAGACCAGTATACAAGGTTATAATCTTGTATCAATGACTCTGCGTCATTTTGAGTTTATTGTTGTTGTCTTCACTGAGAAAATATTTCCTAATCAAATATAGTTGCATTATTGATGATGGAATCCTAGCCATTCTATTGGTCAGTTCTTTTGTTGATATGGGTATAAATCAAGTGGAAGTAAGAGACAGATGGGGACAAAAGGAAACATTATTTCTCTGGGGCCCGGCACAAATTCACCCACGGACCAGTACTGGTCCTCGGCCCAGTGGTTGGGGAACACTACTTTAGACCATATTTTTTTAAGGCACAACACCAAACAATGGGTCTTTTTCATACACAAAGGTGCATTGGATTAAGTGTTGCTTTAAGCAAAAAAAAAAACAAAACAAAACAAAAAACAGAGATTAAAGTCAAACTTCTAACATTCAATTCATTCATAAAAGTTTGAGGTCAATAAACAAAACCAGATTAAA
>JAFBJS010000239.1:81886-97203 GCA_016785265.1 Paraplagusia blochii | reverse complement strand
CCTTTGACTTGAAGCGCTACCTGAGCAGCTCCGAGAGATCCGGACTGGCCGCGGCTCTGCGGATGACCGAGACCCAGGTCAAGATCTGGTTCCAGAACCGCAGGAATAAGTGGAAGAGGCAGCTGGCGGCCGACCTGGACGCGGCCCACCTACCGACCGCCACCCGCAGGGTCATCAGGGTTCCTGTCCTGTACCACGACGGGACGGCGCCAGGTCCTGCCCGGGGTTTAGGCCTGAGTGGACACCCGCAGGATCCACCGATCACCAGGTCTATGGACTACACGCTGTCCTCGTTCGCTCACTCCATGGGTTTGTTGAGATCTCAGATGACCGGTCTGCTGTGAGGCTGTCTCTTATACACATCTTATAAAATCCTCCTACTGAAATTAACAAGGATTTCTCAAGTGCACACAGCCTATAATTTTCTGGTATAAAAAGTTAGAATCTTGTATCAATGACTCTGCGTCATTTTGAGTTTATTGTCGTTGTCTTCACTGAGAAAATATTTCCTAATCAAATATAGTTGCATTATTGATGATGGAATCCTAGCCATTCTATTGGTCAGTTCTTTTGTTGATATGGGTATGGATCAAGTGGAAGTGGCGCAAAAAAGGTTGGCGTACACTGTCCTACACCATTCAGAAAAAAAAATATATATATTTTTAGTTGGTTTTACAGCTTTTTGCTCATAAAACCTTGCAATTACCGTAATTTCCGGACTGTAAGCCGCAACTTTTGTCACACAATTTGAACTCTGCGGCTTATGCAGAAATGTGACCAATGTATGCGTTTTGTTCTAACTGCTCGAGCAGAAAAGGTAAGAGTGAGAGACAGGTGGTGTCGAGGAAGACGCAAGTCACAACCGCCAATAAACACCATAGAAGAAGAAGTTGCTTACATACGGTAACGCACTTTGTAAATGAATAAAATTAGCATAAACTGACCCTCATCATGGAAAATGCAAAAAGAATGCGAAAAAGTCAGGTGCAGCTAATGTATGTGCAAAATGTTTTTTTCTTTAAAAAATGTATTGAGTGCGGATTATAGTCCAGTGCGGCATATAATCTGGAAATTACGGTACGCAAGAAATTGAAATGTCAACTTGATTTTTTTTAAAAAAAAGTAACAGCTCTTCCTGTAACAGCAGATTTTCTGAAATGCATGCACTATCAGTACAATCTTAACCAAACTGAGACAAACCTCAGTCTGTGTCTGACATTTCTATCAGACAGTGGTGAAAATACTTGACCCAGGGAACTACGTCCTGCACCTGTTCCCCCTTCGTGATCACTGAGTGGGCCACGGCTGGGATGGAGCCCAGATGACTGCTTTTCCAGACGTGTTCATAACATTCACTTATGTGTTTTGGCTGAGGTTCAAGCGAGTGGGATGAAGAGGGAGAAAAGAGAAGTGACTGAGAGATTGAGGTGGACACTCAGAGACGGTGAGGTCATCTCCTCTATTTTTTCTCAAAACAGCAATTACTCAAAATCAATTAAACTTCAATTAAACTGAGAATTAATTGACAAAGTCCCTCCACGTCTTCCAAGTTCTTGATGCAAATATTGGGTGCATTACCCTGTCACAATCACACACACACACTATTTTACGAGGGAACACCTGGAAAAGTGATTAGCACATTTATCTGTTCCTCACGCAGGCATGCAAACTTGGCACATTCGCTGTTTTACTAACAACTTCAAGGACGTTCTGTGGTACGGTGAGAACATGTTCCGTTCTCACCAACAGTGGCTAAAACACACACAACGCTACGTCCTTGACAGGAAAATGTTCACACAGAACCTGCCAAAAAAACAATACAATAAATCAGTTTGTGTTTCTACGCATTTTCTCTTGAAAAAAGTTTCAGGCCTCCAGGCACTGTAGGTAGACTACATAGTTCATGGAAAGAAAATATTTGTGTGTATAGTTTGGTGATTTTCAGTTTCCACGGACTTTGACTGAACCTTCAGTTAAACCACTTTGGGGTTGAAGACCTCTCTGATCCAGACATCATAGACTTTCCAGTCCAGTCTATAAAGACAGTCATTAATCAATTTTGTCTTCGATCTGTCTTGCGAGCGTCTGCTTCTGTTCTGTTGTCCCCTGTGCACTGCTCATCACATGGCTGAGGGGAGCTGACTCTGTTATCTGCTGACTCAAGCACTTGTCTTGTGTTGAGTTTACCGAAGGAGACACTTCCTCCTTGCAGTTCTCTCTGCTGCTGCAGGCTGCTTGGCTAACAACCATGGAGAAATGTTTAAAAGAACAGAAAATGCCAGAGGGGAGAGTGTGTTTACCATCAGTCCACAACAAGAATAATACAACTTTCCTCCTACGGCTCCTTCAGGTATCAGACATTGGATAATAGAGGGAAAAAGACAATAAATATGAAGATCATAAATATATATTATTTCCATATCAATGGATGGATAAAAAAAAAGAGTCAGGGGTGATCTGTGATAGAAGAGAGTCAGCTAAGGTGAAGGGACAGTGGAGAGGCCAGCCATGATGGATGGGTTAGAGACACTAGGAATAGACAGAAGACAGGAGACAGAGATGGAGGTGGAGGAGTTAGATGCTGCTGAGATTGTCTTTAGGAGAGACAAGGATGGACAGGATCAGGAATGAGGTGATTAGAGGGACAACACAGACAGGAAGGTTTGGAGAAAAATCTAGAGAAGACAGATTGGAGACAAAGAGGAGATGGATGGATGCAGTGAGGGAGGACATGGAGTCAAAGTAGAAGATGGAGAGGACAGGGGGAGATGGAAATTGTTGACTTGCCGAAAGAAAAGAAGATTTCAAAATTGAGGGATGGTAAGACAGACAGATGGATGGACAGATAGAGGGATAAATAGCCTTATAATGGGAGAGACAGACAGGTAAATGGAGAGATAGACAGACCAACAGACAAAAACAAAATCTCCACGCCACATTTGTGCATTTCACTTATACTGGTAATTTTTGGTGCGTATTTAAGCGAAGATCAGAAGCTGAGCAGCTGACATTATCTACCATCCAGACTCTTTGTCTGCCTCAACACGTTGGACACAGCAGATGCAGCATCCGTCTGTTCCCTCTCTCATCGCACCAAGCATCAAGACATTAAATGAGCACAGACAGGGCTCGTTAACAGGAATTACAACAGATAAGAGTGATTTACATTCTTCTCTGCCATAATTAAAATGCCATCCTGGAAAGTAGATCAAGCTGTAATGTAGGCGGTGATGCCTTCACTGACACAGTGATGGAGGAGAATACCTTAACCTCCTTTGTATTACCCTGCATTCCGGTTGTTATAGACCAGCTTTGGTACAGATTTGATCAGAGTATCTGTGGAAAATTTACCATAAAGACGAGGACAGTTCACAAACCTGTGAAACCTGATTATAGGAAATAAAAGAGAATATTTGCTCTATGTTTCAACTGTCTTCTAGGGATTACGCTCCGTATTTTAATGAAGAGGCGTGACTTCAGCTCAAGGAACCTTAATAAACTCGCGTGGGCATAAATTTAAAACACTCTGTTTCACTGCAGTGATGAGAGAAAGATTCATCTCTATGGAAATGAACACACACATATAGAAGAAACATCTCTTGACCTTTGTGGGCTGGTGATTTGCAAATCCACGAAGCTGTGGGTTAAATTGGGTGACTTTACCAAAGGGGTTCTTTTTTTCCGTAGTTAAGACAGATTGAGATGGTTTTGACATGTCCAGAGGAGGGACAGTGGATACATTTGGTAGAAGAATGATCCTAGAGATGGAGCTACCAGGTAGGAGACAACGAGGAGATTGATGGATGCAGTGAGGGAGGACATGGAGGTAGTTGGAGTCAGAGTAGAAGATGGAGAGGACAGGGGGAGATGGAAATTATTCATCCACTTTAGCAACCCCTGAAAAAGGGACAAGCCGAAAGGAAAAAAAGAAGAATGTCTTTCACCGGTTTTGCAAATCCAATAACAGAATGCCTATGTTTTTCCAAATTTATTAGAATAGCAGATAGAGTCTTATCAGAGTTTTTGATGGCGGAAATGAAAATAACGGAAAATGATGATATCAGCCATATCAGAGTCTGACCTTAAACCAGCTATAAACAAATGTTAATATTGAATGATCATTATACAGTATATGATTGTGCTATTTTTGTTTAGTGGATTGATGTTAGGTTTTTTCCTAATGACGTATGAGCTGTAGCTCTAGAGAGAAATGAAACCCTGGTCTGCTGATGCTGTTTTTTCACACAGTATAAAAGAAAATGTGATGGAATAATGACCACATTGTCATTAATGTCTCACCAGGACTCCATGTTTTCTAAAACAGATGTTTGAGTGGGACCTGACACTGTGATTGATCCCTTCAGTCAGTCAGTCACTGAGTACGAGGATTAGAGAGAACAAAGTATGACACCAACTGTAGATAAGAGCAAAAGTGCCACTGCAGCATTTTAGTAAAACCACCTCAGCGTTGGACGTAAGGTAAATACTACTTAGCTGATACAGATACAGCATTTTCAGCTTTATCTTCACAAAAAAATACTACTATGCCACAAAAAACACTCACTCATTTATTTCTTTGAGTTGAGGAGCTGTTTGCAGTGGTTTTATGTAAATTAGATTAAAGTAATTGAGTATTAAGTATTCTAAAAAAAACCACAGCCCTTCCTGACTTGTGGCAGGATCAATATCAGAAATGTTAATTCTATTTTGAGCGTCAGGCACGATGAGCTGTTTCAAGTGAAAGCAGGTCTACTAGCTTAAGGGTCAAAATTCCATTTCCCACAAACACAGAGAAAAAACATGATGTCAGGAGTTTTATGCCTGTGCTTTAGAAGCAGTTTCTGGACTAATCTTATTATTATTAAAATCAACACTTTTAATTCTTTATTCCTGTGATTTTCAACTGCACTGTCTATAGTGGACGTCCACTGAAAACTGACAGCTACGGAAAACTAAAGCTGCAGTGTGGGGGGAAAATACCAAAAAGATCAGTAACAGCACCATTTTGACCTTGTTGTTTACTTCTTTTATTTATAGAACATTCCCCGTCGGACACCTAGTGTAGTCCAGGTGCCCCCTTGTCTATTCACTCTTTTTTTAAGTGCTCAAAAAACTGTACTTCCCTATTACTGCAGTCTCTGAATCTGACAACAAATGCTGCAGAGCTCAGGGGCCTGTTCTAGAGTCTTCTTCTATCTGGAGCTCAGCCCAACAGTAGAATTAGGTCAAAAGCTGACACTTTGTAGTGAAGTACAGCAAAAATACACAACTGTGCGTCTCAGCTTTCTGACGGTGATGCTGCTGGTGTCATTTTAGAGAAGGAGCAGATAATGAAGCCAAATAAAAAGAATAGTGTTTGCGGTAACAGTCCCCGTATTTCTGCGTCAAAATTGCAGACGGAAATGTTTTTAATTACAAATAGCTGTTAGTTTTAACCTAACTTGTTGTTATTTTGGAACCTTAAGGCCCTGAAGGGGTGGCCGTGGTGGCCTAGCTGTTAAGGAAGTGTACTTGAGTCCACAAGGCTTCAGGTATGAATCCACCAACTGCCAGGTTGCCACTCAGTTGCTCTGAGCACAGCACCGGTGGACTCACCCCCCACAGGAAGGCTCACAATGTGGTGCAGTGTGATTTGGGTGGCAGTCGTGGAGCATAATCTTACAAACAGCCAGTTGATCACTCAGAAAACACAAAATGTTTTGCGTCTGTTAATGTTAGTTTTTTGATAATGACAGAATTTTTCAAGGAGACATTTTTCTGTCCCTGCAGTTGCTAAAGGCTACATCCAGTTTTCCAAAATAATGAGACCAGATTACAGTATTATGTAACAAAGGGTGGAACAGTGAACAATAAAGGTAAAAAACCTCACAGGGAAAAAATTTCCAGATTTTTTTTAACCCTATACCTTCGGGAAATTATGCCTGTGCATTTAATCCGTCACTGTAGTGAACAGGGGGCCTTGCGGACCCAAACCCACTTCCTTAACCATTAGGCCACCACTCCCCCCAAGATTTCTCCTCAAAGGTGAAGCTCTTACACGAACTCACCAGTGAGTGTCGACAGTTACGGAAAGTAGAGAAAAAACTGGAAAGCAAAAATAGTTGGTGGGAGTGGAGAAACCGGTGGAGACCAGGTGAAAAGTATGACTGTTATCTCAGATGTCAAAGCACATACAGTAGATAAGGTCAACACAAGCCTGGAGCTAGAAGTTATGTAAGTGTTTCAAGATTACAATAATGAATCCTTCTAACTGATGCCTTCAGAGCAGGAGTGTGAAACATACGCCCCGTGGGCAAAAACCAGCCCAGAAGAAGACTCCAATCAGGCCCGCTTGATTCATTTGTTATATAATTTAATTTCAAACAATAATAAATAAATATTCTGTGCTTATTTCCATGAAAACAAAACTGATCTAATGTTATTTATAGTTAATGAGGTTATGACTGTAGTTTTCTGCTCCACTTGACATCTAATTAGGTTGTACGTGGCCTGAGAACCAGAGTGATTCTGACACCACCGCTTCACACACATCAAGTCGATCTCTGCTCAGTTCCCTCATCATCATCATCATCATCATCATCAAATGTGCTGTCGTAGATGCCATAAATGATCAGTGTTAATTCTGAAGCTACAGACTGAACAGCAAAAAAAATCCCACCCTGTTTGTTATGCTTCTGTTGACCACACAAAATAACTTTACGGTCCAAATTTGGCCCACGGGGCTCGACTTTAACACATGCTTTAGACTTTTACCTTTCCACAGCATTCTTGACAAAGGCTACTCATAGATGCAAATGACTGACTAATAGATCCAAGCAACAGGATGAACAGGTAAGAACCACCACTGCTGCAGCAGGAAGTGAAGACGCCTTTGGTTCATTGTTTCCTAGGCTGAAACGAAACCAACAAAAACATTTGAGCGTTTTGAACTTACCGCCACAGCTATCATGGAGTCGTCTAATTTCCATTCTGCCTTCTGGTAAAAACCAAATTGGGCGGCTGCTTTGGCCGACTCAATGTAGCTGACGATTAGAACACTGGGCTGTGGAAAACAGAAAGTTGGAAAAGAGAAGGAAGATATTATTAGTTATCACAACACTAACATGTTAACTAGACTAGCATGTGTAGACATCACAATAGATCCATAAAGATGAATGGTGGTTCAATAAATCAGTGTTGTCCAATTGATTGTCTTTTGTGGGGCCAGTCGTTAAGTTGTGGCAGATATATATAACTGATATTTTCGTATGATAATATATGTCCAACTGAGGACACATTCAGCATCTTTGATTTGCTGTTCCGAGCCACGGTGATCAGCTCTATACCAGGTGCATGGTGTTCAAATTGCGCTTCAGTGTTTCGCCCAGGGATGCATAGGCAAGAGGCCCAGAACAGGCATTAGCAAACTTTGAGTAATGGGCCACAACTGGTCTTAAAATTAGGAGCAGATGGATGGAGTGACGAATAAATGCTAAAATGTATCCATCTATAACAATGTAAGCATTTTAGGGTAAAGGCAGAAGTATACTAGCAATACATTAGCAGGAGTTTAGTGGGCCCAATATGAATCGGAACGGGGCCCATCCAACTCCCTAGCACGTCTGGCATTGAACCTAAACTCAAACCAATGTATATACCCTACATCAGCGTTCCCCAACCTTTTTTTGCGCAGCAGACCGGTTAAATGTCTCGTACTATTTTCATGGACCAGTCGTTAAGTTCTGGCAAATAAATATGCCTTAATAAAAGTTACAATTCCGGTGTTCTGAAATATCTTCCTACCTATAAATTCTTCCTACCCGAATTCACTGTGCATGGACACAACAAGGATTTCTCAAGTGCACACAGCCTATAATTTTCTGCTACCAGACCGGTATAAAAAGTTAGAATCTTGTATCATTTTGAGTTTATTGTTGTTGTCTTCACTGAGAAAATATTTCCTAATCAAATATAGTTGCATTATTGATGATGGAATCCTAGCCATTCTATTGGTCAGTTCTTTTGTTGATATGGCTATGGATCAAGTGGAAGGAATAGACAGATGGGGACAAAAGGAAACATTATTTCTCTGCGGCCCGGCACCAATTCACGCATGGACTTATACCGGCCCCGGACCCAGTGGTTGGGTACCACTGCACTGACTTATACCAATACCAATTAAACTGCTGATAGATTGATGAATTGGATACTGAAATTGTGAAGAAGTGGCTGATACACAGAGGTTGTGGACAGAAACTGTCCACTTCCTAAAGTGTTTAGACCTTTTCAAACACAAAGAGTAAATATTTAACATTTGTAGACATACATCGTGGGCTTCCCAATGACCACTAACTGGCCTATACTGTGGGTTTTTGTGGACCATGTGAGGCCCCTGCGTCAATATTTGAACCTGGAGGGTTTAAATGACTAGGGCAGAGATTTTTTTTTCTATTGTCCAGTCTGTTTTCCAATTAATTTTTGTTGATAAAGCTCAAAGAAAATGAAAAAAATAAGACAAAATTTAATTTAACATGCAATTTTTGGGTCATTTTGAGTTTATGGTTTTTCTTTAAACCAGTGGTGACACAGTGTGGTTAGAGAACAGTAATGAAGGCAGAACCACAGCATTACAGGGATTAGTAGTAATGCCTTAACTTAACTGTTTGTACTCAGGCAGGATGGGAAGCTGTGAAAAACCAGACTGGTTTGTAGACCAGAAATGACTTTATTTGAAATCGGTGAAGTTCAGTCAATAGATTGAAACAACACAAATGGACAAAGCAGATGTGAAAAGGTTTATGTCAAGAGGAAATGTCTCTGTTGCTGTGATTGGTTCCTGTGACAAACCACTTCCTCATGGCCTTTATTGATAATCACAGGAACGCAAACTTCTTAAGATAAAAGGGGAAGGAGTGAGGGTGGAGTTGGGGGAGGGACATGGTCTGCATCCTGTGTGGGCCTCAGAAAACAAGAGCATCCACACTTACCTATTGTCTACGTCTAAACTGTATAGAACCAGGAGTGTTAAAGGGAGAGGTCAAGTGATGTAATGGTGGTGATGAGGTTTAACCTGTGTGGTCAGGCTAGGGTTGAACGACAGATGTGTTACATTTCCTACTGTTTCAGCTGTGGTTAAAACAAACATGTGGTTAAACATTTGGCCAATGTTGTTATGGCTCAGTCTATTCCTTATTTCTCAAATAGAAGTGCAGAGGTAAACAAGCAGTGTTGAGCAGAAGAGCTCCAAAAGACGATACAATGAGTTCAATGTAATGTAATGGTGGGAGTATAGGAGTAAGAGATATGCTTACAAGATTGATACCAAAACTCAAGTCCAGAATCAAGATGAAATAGAGCGCGCTTGACGCCAAAATCCCACAAATCTTAATCTCAGATGCTGAAAATTAAGAATTTAATGGATTTGTGGAGCGAAAAAGTGAAAAAAAGAGTATATTGTTTTTTTTTCATTTATGTTAGAGTCGCCCTGTGCTGAGAGTTATTCTGACTAATTTAAATATGGTTGGACTTTTCGATTATCTGTCACTTATTGTGACTTATAAACATGGCATGATCTTTTTCTTATAACTTATTGATTACCACTCATATTAGGGTTTGTTCAATAATGCAGAAATGACGAATAATCTCTGTCTGTAATTCTTCCTTGTCTTTGGGAAAAACAACTTGTCCAGGTGTGGGAATTGATTTGCACCATGGGACAATCTTCAGTCAGAGCAAACAGGCCAACTGGGCTGCAATAAAACTGTTATAGGACCTGGGTGGACTCTGCAGAACTCTAATGTAACAAAAGAAAAATCAAGACCTAACCACTATGGACATTAACTGCATAGAAACCATTGGTAAAAATGATAAAGCAAAGTAACAAACAGTGGAACACACAAAAAATACTAATTACATGTTGTGTGAAGAAGCAGTTGTGCAGGAGCCAAAAGGGAAGCTAACCCTACAATGCAAATACTGTAAAACCATCAGCCCTGACTCTGATACACTCACATTTATCTAAGTTTAAGTTTTCCTTCTGTTATCACAACCTTAACCAACAAAATACTGTCAGCTTTATCAGAGAGGAAAACCAACGAATGTCAAATTGGCACGTATTCTTCTCTCGTCCTTTTCTAGAGCTATTTTAAAGAAAAAAATGGAGTCAATTTCAGGGTAGACCACAGGCTAAAGTATATTTTTATGCAGAGCTCTGATCTTGTTCACCATCGTGTGGTCTGTGGTGTCTGTACTGTCATACTCCTCTGGTTCTGATGGTGATCAGAGGACGCAGCACAGTCCCCCGATCCAACATTTTGACTTCTTCTTGACCTGATCAAAGCCCCTGCCTCCGGATCCTTTTATATTTCAATTTCTCCAGGATCAACATCACAGACCAAGTGTTTACATTTTGGACGCAGCCTTGCAGTCTGGTTTTGGTAAGTTTTTTTTTTTCTGTATAATGGATGGCTTTCACTTTCTCTTACAGTTCCGATCATCCTTTACAGCTGTTATTGTTGGAGGCAGTGAAACGGAGCCATTGGAAAGATTTCTTAAAAATATATTTGAGAAGAAAAACAGAAGAGCAGCTTGAAAAAAAAATCTAAATATAGCAAGCAGTGACTCTGTGTTTTTGTTCACTGTGTCTTTTAGTTTTCTAACTAAATATATATATATAAGTTATATATTTCCTGGCCCAGTTCATGGCTACTCTGTTTACATTACCTAGTGGTCAGGAGACTGGACTTCCCTGTGGTTTAAGAATTATAAATACACAGAGCTGGGGGACTTTTAGTCTTTTAGCACCAATTCAGGTCAATAGACTATTTGTGGAAACTGAATTGTTTGAGTTGTGTTTTACAGCACCAACCCCTGCACCACCAGTCCCAGAGGTGGAGAAGCTGCCCCGCCATATCATTTTATTTTTCATTCAAAGAAATATATCAAAATTACAAAACAACTGATCTCTTAGACACTGATTCTAACAAATAAGTCTGAAAGATGTTTAAATTCAAAAAATGTAACGATGGTGCAGTAATACTAGTCCACAGTAACAGCTGGTAGAGACTGGTCCTTGCTACAAAAATGGCGGGGGCACTGGGCTGCAGAAGTGCAGTTCTATTTTGTAATATTGACACTGCAGCATGTTCTTAAACAAACACGCATGATAATTACAAATTATCCTTTTTCGCCATTTGTCAAATATGATGTATTCCAATAATATAGGGTGAAAAAAGGTCAGTAAATCCAAGTCTGATACTGATTATTGACTGCTTTATTGCTCCCACACCGAGGGTGACCAGCTGTTGTGAATGACACTGTTTAACAACGTAATGACTAAACACCACTGGTCTGTTTGTCCAAGATCAAACAGGTAATTCAATCACTGAAGTCTTATTCTGGAGGAGCAGACAGCAGCAGAAGGTTAATTTTTCCAGATTTAACTTTACACTTTATCAATTCAATTCATGATTCACTCACTGATGGAAGGACGTAGTTGACTAAAAATCTTTTGGAAGTGATCTCGTATTGTTGATAAGTCTGTAAATGTAGCTTAAATTTCCTGACAAAAATAACACATCTTTGTTACTGAATTACAGGGAAATATTAGACATACATTTCCTCACTATGGCTCATGTTAATAGGAGAATAAAATGTAGAGACTGGGAGCAGAGCAAGACTGTGTAATTTGATGTGTATCTCAAAACAGAAACAATGATAAGATATACTGCGATAATAAAGGAAGGAAAATATATAGTTTTTTTTTAACCATTTAAGTATAGTCAAACTGTATTTGAAGTAAGACCACAGTGCTGCTGCTGCTCTATCCCAATATAACACCAAAATAAAAGCTAACACTATGAATGTCCTGTGAATAAAAATACTGCAATATTTTGAATAAATAGAAAAACCAATTTCTTGTCTTATATATTTAAATATCTCCGATAGCAATTGGTTATAATAAATACCCTGGTTTTGAGATACAGGGTGATACTGATGTGTTAATTGCACAATTGAAGAAGCAACAATAATATATATTGAGATATATTGGGTCCAGTTTGGGCATCAGAGTCTAGACTTATTGTTTTTGCCGACTAGTCACAATTTGTGTGTAGACTTATGTGTTTCTGGGAGTTATTATCACTCAGGTACAGTGATGCTGCCGTGCTACGAAAGCACACGTGTACGAACATAATGACATACCCGTCATTTAACGAGACTCACAAAAACAGTACAAAGGTGTGTCATCTGAAAATAAAGTAGGTGCTTTTGCGTTGGTTGATTAAAACGGAATGTTCTGCTTGAGTTTTTTTGTTTATGTAGAAGCAAGAGAACGATGCAAAGAAATATTTGAAACAAACCACAGTGAGATTGTTTTTTACGCCACAAACCGGTTAAATGTCTCAGACAATTTTTACAGACTGATTGTTAAGTTGTGGCAGATAAATACCCATTAATAAAATTTAATTTCTAGTGTCCTGAAATGTTTTCCTACCTATAAAATCTTCCTACAGAAATTAACTGTGCATGGGCACAATAAGGATTTCTCAAGTGCACACAGCCTATAATTATCTGCTACCAGACCGGTAGGTTGGTTAGAATCTTGTATCAATGACTCTACGCCATTTTGTGTTTATTGTTGTTGTCTTCACTGAGGAAATATTTCCTAAATATTATAAATAATTCCTAAATATTCCTCAAATACAGTTGCATTATTGATGATGAAATCCTAGCCATTCCATTGTTCAGTTCTTTTGTTGAAATGGGTATGGATCAAGTGTTAGTTTTATCCAGATAAGGCCAAAAGGAAACATTATTTCTCTGCGGCCCGGCACCAATTCACCCACGGGCCGGTACCGGTCCCTGGCCCAGTGGTTGGGGACCACTGTTCGTAAAACAAAATACAGGGCACAGCTGCGAGGGTTGTTTTTCTATACGTCTGTAAGCTGAGCATGAACCGAGCCCAGTTGTACTCACCCGACTGAACCAAACGCTGAGCTGCGTTTCTGACAACACGGCGAAGTAAAACCTCAGGCAGCTGGGCTGGATGTGAAAGGGCTCTTCCTCGCTCCTCAGCGGACAAAGCAGCCTTCGGGGCCAGCCGGTGAGAAAATACATGACGGCGTCTCGTCACTGCCAACAGTGTCGCAATGCCAGCGCGTCGGTAGTCCTTATTCCCAACCCGGAGTAGATTTAATCTGAGAGACTCATGTGTGTGTTTCAGTTTCAATGTGAATAAAAACTTTTATTGTCCAATGTCCGCCTCCGGCCAGGCTTTCAATCCATGGATGCCGCACCGTAAAATCCAGTCCGCCGACACAGCTCCACAGTTAGCCCCCAGCTAGCGCTGGACTCCCAACTTGATGCTAATGCTCCGTCGGAGTAACACCGAAAACACCAGACAGCAGTCGCGGGGCGAAAGTACCCAGATCCGAACAGCGTACTGGCGCTGACAAAGGGCTCGAAAGAGATCCGCTGCCGCTGTGGTCTCAGTCCTTGCGGTTCCCAAGTGAGTGGTGTTTGTTATCAGCAGAGCGTTTACTTCGAACACCTCTGTGCCTCGTCGTCGCCATCTTTACAAGACTCCGTGAGGCTGAATGCTGATTGGCTACGACGGACAAGTTTGCGTCGTGTTGACATTTGACGTCATGGCTCCGTTATGTGAAGCCTCTGTGGCAGTGAAGGCAGCATGTTTCGAGGGTGACATCTAGCGGCTTAACGGGAAAACGTTAAATTAAAATAAAAGGAAAATATTTGTCCTGAAAATGGGGTGAACCACTGTGCTTTGGAGTACCTGGACACGATGAATAAACCTAATTCTAAACAAATTATTGGTTTATTATCCATTTTAATTACAAATAAAATAAATAAAACCTTTTCAGAATAAAAGTTAAAATACAAATGTAAAACTGTAAGTCCGCCATAACAATTTGTGCACTATTTTGAGCCTTTCGTTTTTTCTTCGAGCAAAACTAGCTCATCTATAGGTCTACCTTTGCCATATTCAAGTATCTCTAATATAGAAAACATACACAGGAAGAGGAGTTGTATGTATCTATATATTTTATATAAAATATATGAATATAAAATATATTTTTTTATATTTTACATACATATTTTAGACTAAATGAAATATTTCTTGCATGTTTCGCTGGGCTTCATTAGCTCTAATTAGCATTTGTTGAAGAAAAATCAACCTCCATTCCAGTAGATGGCAGTAAAGACATAAACACATTGTAAAAGCAGAGAAGAAGAGTTCATCCAGAGTGAGAAGCATGGCGGCTGATATGAGACTCCCGACTATCAGAAAACCCGTGTCTGTTTCTACATTTGAACGGAGAGACCTCGTCGTTCCTGGCGATGTTATCACGTCAGACACCGGTTACATGAGGTGAGAACTGGAGTTTGTTGCATTTGTTCACCTCGTGGGGCCGTCGTTTCCATACAAAAAAAATCAATAACATCGGACAACGTGTTTTTTTTAAAGCCAGGACAGATTAATAGTGTTTGAGGTTCAAAACCCTTTGCATTTACGTCGTAAAGTGTTCTCTCGTCCCCCGCGGTATGTGTTAATTATTAAGTAATGAACTAAAATCGACTGAAATGGAATATCGGATACTATCAACAGGGGGGAGTCCAAGAGGGATGAAGTTGAAGATTTGGGAAAGAGGGCTTTAAGCCAGCTTGAGGAAGTAGAGCTTTGTGAACAACAGTTAGGTTTTATTAAAAAGAGTACCATTGATGGAATATTTGCCATGGGGATGTTGATGGAAACGGTCAGAAAGAGCTGTACTACTGTATTTGTAGTTTTTTTAGAAAAGGCCTATGACAGGATGACAAGGAGGCATGAAGTGAGGAGTGGCAGATAAGCATATTAGGTTGGTGCAGGACATGCGTGACCAGGGTGGAGTTGGGACTGGGACTTCAAGGATTAGCCCTGAGGCCCTTCTTGTTTGGTTTGGTGATGGACAGATTGACAGATGAGGTCAGACAGGACATGGGGGAAATGCTATATAATTATTGTCTTTTTTTCTATCAGATACTGCTTTGACTTTAAAGTAAATGCCTTGTTTTTGCCCAGGGGTCATGGCACCTACGTGGATGAAGAAAAGCTGACAGCATCAGTGGCAGGAGAGGTGCAGCGAGTAGACAAGCTCATCTGTGTCAGACCTCTTAAGACCAGGTATGTGATTTAAAACTCATGTCTTCTTTCGGCTTGTCCTTGTTTTCTCCATCTTCTACTCTGACTCCAACTACCTCCATGTCCTCCCTCACTGCATCCATCAATCTCCTCTTTGTCTCCTACCTGGTAGCTCCATCTCTAGGGTCATTCTTCTACC
>JAFBJS010000239.1:71657-81841 GCA_016785265.1 Paraplagusia blochii | reverse complement strand
GTCCCTCTAATCACCTCATTCCTGATCCTGTCCATCCTTGTCTCTCCTAAAGACAATCTCAGCATCTTTAACTCCTCCACCTCCAGCTCTGTCTCCTGTCTTCTGCCTGTTGGTAGTGTTTTTGATCCAAGTCTAACATTACAAACCTGAAAAGAAAAGCCCTTTGGAACACATTATGTATTCATTTTTTTTCTTTTATTCAGGTTCAACGGTGAGGTTGGAGACGTTGTTGTCGGCAGGATAACAGAAGTGAGATGATCACTGTGTGACTCCACCACATCCTTCTTCATTGACCTGGTTTTGGTTTTCATTTTTTTTAATTATTACCTTATTGCATTTAGGTACAACAGAAACGCTGGAAGGTGGAGACCAACTCAAGACTGGACTCTGTGCTTCTTTTGTCTTCTGTCAATCTGCCTGGAGGAGAACTGGTATCTGGTTAGAAGATGTTATTTTCTGAGGAAGTATAAGTTAATAGAACTCTCTATAACTGTACAATTCATTCATAATTTAGAGGAGAAGATCAGCAGAGGATGAGCTCACCATGAGGGAATACCTCCAGGAGGGAGATCTGATAAGTGTAAGTTGTAGATGGATCGTTGCATAAGGTGATATTCAACCTGTGATTGACAGAGTGTATCAGTCATTACTGTCTCATGCTTTTTAGGCAGAAGTTCAGTCTGTCTTTGCTGATGGAGCCCTTTCTCTTCACACTCGTAGTTTAAAGTATGGAAAAGTAAGTTAATTTAATTTGTATCATTTTAGCTTTAATTATTGCGACTACTGTGTTGCCTATCAATATCATTTTACTTCCTCATCATATTTAAAAAAAGTCTCACTAAATCTCCACCAAGCTGGGAGCCTTGTTCATCTAGACCAGTGGTCCCATACCACTGGTCTAGATGAACCACATCAAGGCCACATCAAGTCATCGATACAAGATACTAACGTTGTATTGGTAGCAGATAATTACAGGCTGTGTGCACTTGAGAAATCCTTGTTGTGTTCATGCACAGTTAATTCTGGTAGGAAGATTTTATAGGTAGCAAAATATTTCAGAACACCGGAAATTTCATTTTATCAAGGGGTTTTTATCTGCCACCTCTCAATGACTGGTCCGTGAAAGTAGTACCAGACATTTAACCGGTCCATGGCGCAAAAAAGGTTGGAGAACATTGGTGTAGACCAGATTGTACATAGCATACTATTAACAAATACAATAAGCATTTGGCATACTATGGGATGATTGACCATGCTCTTCTGTTCCTCTCTCTGATTGGCTCAGTCATTGTTGTATCCCTCATTATCGCCCCCTGTCTGTTGACCACTATCTCCTTTTTTTTCCTCTCCTTCGTATATGAATGTTTTTTAATTTTCTCTTATATTTCCATTCTCCAACTTCTGTCATATAACTGTGGTGCAGGGATTGTATATGGAAATAATGCATTTACTTGCCTCTAATTTTTTATTTATTTTTTCCATCTTGTGTGTTTGGAACTGAACTTCCATAATGTGAGTGGTCACAGTATTCACTTTTACCCAAACTAAATCTAACCAAATCAAATTTCTCCTTTTCCAAACTGTAGTTGGGTCAGGGAGTACTCGTGCAACTGTCCCCTTCCCTGATCAAAAGACAGAAAACGCATTTCCACAACCTGCCCTGTGGGGCATCTATTATTCTGGGCAACAATGGGTTTGTGTGGTTGTATCCCACCCCAGAAAACCAGGAGGAGGAAGCTGGAGGCTTTTATACCAGCTTGGAGGTGAAAAAAAGAATCCTCATGGAATTATGACGTAGAAATATTTGTATTCCGCTTCGTATTCTGACCGGTATCTTCCTCTTTCAGCCTGTTAACCTGTCAGACAGAGAAGTTATTTCTCGGTTAAGAAACTGCCTTCTGGCTTTGGCTGCACACAAGGTTCTCCTCTATGACACCAGCGTCCTCTACTGTTATGAGTCGTCACTTCAGCATCAGGTGGGACGCCAATAAATAAAAGTCAATAAATTTACATTATAAAAGCATAAAATCATAAGATCTTGTATGCATCATCACAAACACAAAAGATTTGAGTGATATATTGTGCCATCTGGTGGTTGTTGTCAGAAACACTTTTTCTTCCGCATAGTTATGATATTTTCCGCACTATAAGGCGCACCTTCAATGAATGACCTATTTTAAAACTTTTTTTTTCATACATAAGGCGCAACGCAAACAATAGAAGCTGCTGCTTCTCGTAGTTGCGGCTCACTATTGGTCCATTTATAAAGTGCACCTGATTATAAGGCGCAGTGTTGGCTGTTTAGAAAATTAAAAGCTTTTAGGTGCAACTTATAGTGCAGAAAATACGGTAAGTTTTGTTTGTAAAATAATATACATTTTCTGAATTAAGGTGTCACTGATGAATGCTATATATTTTAGTCCACACTGTAAGATTTCCGTTGGTAATGGTGTTGTCACTCTCTGCAGGTGAAGGACATCTTAAAGCCAGAAGTGATGGAGGAGATTGTGATGTTGACACAACAGAAGCTGCTGGAGCAGGAGGGTTAGAAAAGTCAAAGTTGACAATGTGAAGTGAACCAGGGATCACATCGAGCATCGATACAGTATCTAAAGGACTGTGCCATTCCAGTATCACCTGATCTTTTCTTTAATGGAACTCTCTTAATATTTTTGTAACCAGGCATAATTGTTTAATACAATAAACATTACACAATGTTTCATTTTTTTTGTATGTGTTCTTGGGCATAAGAAATAAGATCAGAGTGATGTTTATTAAATCTACAGCTGAGAGAAGAAGGAATTTTGAAAAAGAAAGAATATATTCAAATATTTGTCATGTGATGTTAGCTTAAGTGAATGTTTTTTGCATAAAGCTTTTGTAACGGATATCTATGGAGTGACCTTAAGACTTTATTATATTAGAAAAGAAATATAAATGGGCTTGAAAAGACACGTGACAAGGTGGCATGTTGGAATTTGCTTTGAAGTTGTCAGAGAAGAGATAAGACAACGATCGTATCACTTCTCTTTTCAGCTTGTCCTTTTTCAGGGGTTTACACATTGAATCATCCTTTTTCATCTTTCCCACTTCTTTTCTTCATCTTCTGCTCTGACTCCAACTACCTCCATGTCCTGCCTCACAATATCCATTAATCTCTTCATCTCCTACCTCATGATCTCTTAGCTCCATCTTGTGGATCATTCTTTCTCCAAACCTTCCTGTCTGTGTTGTCCCTCTAATCACCTCATGCCTGATCCTGTCCAACCTTGTCTCTCCTAAAGAGAACCTCAGCATCTTTAACTCCTCCACCTCCAGCTCTGTCTCCTGTCTTCTGTCTATTCCTAGTGTCTCTAGTCCATCCATCATGGCTGGTCTCACCACCGTCCCTCCACCTTAGCTGACTCTTCTATCTCAGATCACTCCTGACTCTTTTCTCCATTTGTTCTATCAAGACTCCACTCTATTCTTCTCTCTTCCACCATCTCCACTGCTTTGACTAGTTGACCCTGAGTATCTAAACTCCTCTATCTTCTCCTCCTCTTCACCTTGGAACCTCCCCATTCCACTGTCTCCCTTTCATTCACACATATGTACTCTATCTACTTCATTCCTCTTCTCTCCGGTCCAAACCTCCACCTCTGTAGGTTCTCCTGTAGATGTTACCTACACTGACTACAAATCGCAATGCCATCTGCAAACATCCTCCATGGAGACACCTGTCTGACCTCATCTGTCAATCTGTCCATCACCAACGCAAACAAGAAGGGGCTCAGAGAAAAACTCCAGCACACCTCACCACTGTTGGACTATTGCACCAATCTAACATACTTCTCTGCCACTCCTGACCTCTCGTATAAAAACTACAGTATATCTCAAAATGAAATACAGAAAGCTACCACAGCGTGTGTTATAATCCAAGTTTAGTTTCACAGATTTGTATGTATGTACATGTTCCCATAAAAACATTTCTTGCGCCACCATCGCATCCTCCAGTACTAGCCCACGCACGCTCGTGACGTCACGCGTCGTCCCACCCACATATTTCTGTAAACCACCTTGCGTATGAAGTATGGCGGCCCCAGCCACACAACTACTACTCGGCCAAAGTTTATTACTCACATTTTCACGTGAGAGCAATGAATAAGTCCGCGGGCCGAGGGTTCGGCAACGAAGAGCTCGGCGACTGTAAACAGAGGAGAGGAGCAGCCGAGCGGGACGAGGCTCCGTCGCCGCAGGACTTTCCTCGCGTTCTCTTCGCCTCCTTGATTGAAGTGCCTTCAGTGCGGGCACCGCAGGGAAAGGAGCTCCCCAGGGCGAGGAGAGTGGACGCGGAAGTTTGAAACAAACTTTTATTCGGCTTCGCGGTGCAAACGTATCCAACCGCTTCCGTGGGGAATGTCTTTGGTGCGGTGTTAAAGTGCACTTGTTGTCCGAGACTTGTGAGCAGCCAGGCGGCCGCAGCCAACTGTTGATGCTCGGTGTAGCAGCCGCTAACGTTAGTTAGCCTCCATGGCTACTTCCAACGTTAGCCCGATATCGGCCGATAACGGACAATATTCATGTTTTTGTCGCCATGTAAGTTTTACACCTCACACTAATCATCACCAAACTTGACCAAATATCAAAAAAGAACCTTAGGAAAACAGTTAAAGTTTGTTTTCTGCCTCCCTTCTACACAGACGTAATGAGTTAATGTTTTTTTGACAAAGCTTTGTAATAAAGTCCACAGACAATAGGGTTAAAGCTAACAATAGTGGACGATCCACTGACGGTCAGTGACGTTATTTCACCTGAAAACACTTGGTTTTTGACGCTTTAATTTCACTGTCTGTGAGCGACAAGAACCTGGAAGTTAGTTTGTTATTAAGGAAAATAATGTAGAGCAGTAATAAGCTGACGATTCATGTAAATGATGTGGCGTGATTTGACGCAGAAATATGACTGGTTAAATATATATATACTTATGCTTTTACAATAAGGTATGATACAAAAATAAGTGTATACGTTAACTTTTGTCTGATATAATATTAAATTATATTAATATGAAGCTTTGTTCTTAATGAAACATTTGTTCAATTTTCCTGTAATCCATTCAGAATATCTCATTTTGACAACACTGGACTTTAATGTGTCCGTTAAAACATAACTCAGAGTTGTCATTGTTGCTTTTGTGTCATTTACCAATAGGCACAATAGGATACAATTATAAACCTTAAAAGCAGTACAAAACAAGCAATACATTGACCCAATATAAGCACAACTTTACAATATCGTAAGAAAGTTGCAGGTTTTTTCTCGATCATCACATTTAATTACAATGCCTGTTTTTTTTTTTTTTTTTTCAAAATTTGCTGCAATCAGACGTCAGGTTCTGAGACTTATATTGATGTTATTTTGGTATTAGTTTTGGAAATTCTCATTTTATTTTGTCCCGTTGTCAGGGGTTTCCACAGCAAATCAACCTTCCCATTTCCCCCTGTTCTCTCTATCTTCTACTCTGACCCCAACTACCTCCATGTCCTCCCTCTCTGCATCCATCAATCTCCTCTTGGTCTCCTACCTGGTAGCTTCATCTCTAGGATCATTCTTCTAACAATGTATCCACCGTCCCTCCTCTGAACATGTCCAAACCATCTTAATCTGTCTTCTCTAGCGTTTTCTCCAAACCTTCCTGCCTGTGTTGTCCAGAATCCGAATTAGAATTAAGTGTTAGAACATCAGATGTCAGAAAAGTCAGTTTAATTAAAAGTTATTATCGGACCCTACTTAAAACCATTAAAATATTCTTACATATCACACAGGTGTATTCTCCATTGCTGGCTAACCTGCTAACAACTAAGATATTTTAAAGAGAAAAAGCCAATAAAAGATAGAAATTAAATTAACCTATTTTTTTCTGACTAAATTGAATTTGCCACTAACTTATTGTTGTTTTTTTTTTTTTTTTTTTTTTACAGATATCACAGGAATTTCTTCATTTGGACAGTGAAGATGTTGAGCTCCATTAATGCATGATTATACAAAGCAAAGTGGATTAAAACAAGCCCGTATAATTGGACCGGGTCACACACGATCCATAGGAGGACAAGCTGACTTACAGAACAGGGCTACCTGCCTACCTGCCTCCCTGTCTGGGGGGGGGGCACTAGCACTTGGAGAGTGAGCCCCTGAGTTCAGCTTGGAGAGTCCCGGCTGCGGCCTGGCACTCTGCTCTTATGGGGCAGCAGCCGGGGAAGTTTGTAGGGGAGCAGAGGAGACCCAGTCTGCCAGCCTTCATCAAGGGTGGGAAGAGAGAATCATCACGTCATGGGACGCAGTCCTGCAATGTTTTTGCTGTTCACGGTAAGAGGGGAAAAAAATAATAATTTCATTTTTTAACATGCTTCCTGTAATCCTGCGTCTGACACAGCTGGATGACGAATATCTCACTGGTGCATCTTAAACTATTAAAGCAAAGTTGCAGAATAAACCCAAAAGCTGTTGCATCACCAGTGAAAATTGCTGGCTTGAACAATTGATTGCATAACCAGAGAAAGTGTTTACTTTGATAATCACAGTAAAACAGTCACAGTCAAGATCGTGACCTGTTCCTGCGCTGAGAAACACAAACAGGACTTGAAGTGATGTTTTTTGAGCTGCAGCTGGTTTCACAGTTAGGTATTATTTATTGTTTGGATGCTTGTTTAGTGGTGAGTGAGTTTCATAGTGAAGCGGTAACCATGCCTGCCTCCAAAACAGAGAGAGAAGAGAGACCTGGGTTTGATTCCCACATGATTGGAGCCTGTCAGGGGCTTTACAGCAAATAAAACTGTTTTGCAATAATTTCCCAAATCGGTAATCACTAAGTTACAACCATTTTCTCTTTTTTTTGTTTTTAGTAGGATTATTATCTGTTTTTACTCCAAAAGCTGATTCTTTCATTGATTATTATGGTATAACTGAATAATTTGTTGTTTGTTAAACTGAAGCCTCTTGAAATAAAGGGGCTAAGTAGTATCTCTGTCATAGTCAGCCTATGATTAAGCTGCTCCCAATTCAGCGCAAAAGGTTTGGTGTTTATTTACACTCTGCTGTCATTAAGTCTGTTTACTGTCATTACAAAGTGACAGTAATTCAGACTGAGATTCTCAGAAATAATTAAAAGCAGAGAGAAACTGTAAAAAGAAGGCTATATATTTGGGTTGAAGTTAATTCCACATATATCCACGAGATATTATATAGGAAATTATTGGAAACGCAAATCATTTGTTACTTCTTTTTCATTGGGATGTTAAGTAGGGATTTTTTTTCAAAGTTGCAGACACATTTATGGGCAGAAACTTATCATCTTATCGACAACTTCTATCCATCCATATAACATCCATCCATATTTTACTGGTGCAGTGATGCGAAATAAGCCTCTAAGACAAGGATAATATTTGTGAAAATAAATAGTATTCAGCAGTGTTGCTTGCACTGATCAATCACATTGTGATTTTATTTATATGTTCATTAGGTTATCTTCCATATTCTATCATCATCATCATTTAGGGAATTTATTTTACCATCTGGCTTGTAGTTATATTTGATACCGTCTTAGGTTAAAGGCTGCCCCATGTTGGTCAGTTTACTCCAGGTTGACGCTTTTGTAGCTAGTGAATAGTCCTACATTGTGATGTCATTGCATCCTCCCCCACTCTATGAGTATCTTCAAAGTTATGTGTGCTGTGAGTAATTCCTGGTTTAAATTGCTGAGCTGGATGAAAAAAATGATGGATCTGCAGTGAAATTAGTACATTTTTCATCTTTTGTCAGTCTTTAGGGGTTGTTATTTACCACTTTTGGCTTTGTTGTTATTGTGTTACCTTCATTAGTTTGAGAAACTGAGGAGGGAAGAAATGTCTTTCAAGCCCCTGACATCTAAATTGTTCAGACATCATGATCTGGATGAAAGAAAGTCTTTGCAGACATAGATAGACAGAACTATAGTAATTAAGAGCACCCTTTTGGAAAATATTGCCGGGAATCGAACCCGGGCCACCACTGTGGCAGGCAAGAATTGTTTTTAAGAGGGGGAGATGAGGAGTTATGGACAACTAGAGCCATCTGATGGCAGGCAGGAATACTGCAACTGCACTGGATTTGTCTTAAGAAAAAAAAATTAGATTTAGAGACGGACATATTTTGTTTTTATTGAAAATAAAAATCCTAAGCTATAGATGCAAACACATGCCATGCATCCAGCTGACCTGATAAGTTTACCAAATGTGTCTCCAGGGCCGTGATTGCCTTTGGCAGCAGGACTTTCCACTGACTCTTAAGTCTTGCATAACACAGAGGGGGAGAGGACAGGCAAGGTCAAAAAAACAGAATGAAGAGTCGTTGCCGGTAAATGGGTCGAATATGTGGAAGGTTCAGTGATAGAGGTGGTGTTTGTTTTCACTCCCTGCCTCTGGTCCCCCGCGACCAGCAGGTCAGACCACGGGAGAGGATATAAGTCACAGTCAGAGAGGAGGGCAACATCAACACATGACTCCACATCTGCATGTTTCTTTACTTCCTGGTGAGCTCCAACAAGTTAGCACTCCACGCCGCTTCACAGCAGGCAGGTTCAGACCTCTGCATGGAGCTGCCTGGGAGAGAAACGGGAGGCCGTGAGGGGCAAGCAACGACCTGCCTCGGCTCTTGGCACCCTGCGTACTGCAGCAGCAGGGAGGTATGATCTCACCGGCTGGAGACAGACACTGATCAGGATAGTGCGTCTTTCTGGAAAGAGTTTTCACATGTTAATTCTGTATCTGGTTTAGGTCAGCGCCTGCTGAAATTTGTCCATGGAGACTCCACCATGACCTAATTTCTGCTGCTGCTGCTAAATCTCGTTCGGAAATATATAAGCAGGTGAACTTGTTTCAGAAGCTTGTTGAAAGTGGCGCTGGTTTAGGGGCAGACTATGGGTCTTAGCAGGAAAACAGGATATATGATGGTTGCATTAGAAGTAACACACGGTGCATTCAGGGTAAATATGTCCCCTGGTCGAGAAATTTACCCCCTAGTGCAGGCAAACTTTTTGACTCATGGACCACAATTGGTCCTAAAATTGGACAGGGGGGACAAGTCCAGAGCAGAAAGATGGAAGGTTCGTCTGAAATTAGATAAATTGCACGTAAAAGTCAGGTATAAAACCTAAATTCTTACATTTCTATTACCCTTTATGACGTCAACTACTGGGGAAACACATTATTGCAAGGAAAATACAGAAGTACAATGATAAAAATAAATAAATTGTTTATTATGGACAAGGTTGGCGGGCTGCATTAAAAAGCTCAAAGGGCCTCATCTGGCCCTGCACTGTCAATGCATGCTTTATTTTGGCACCAGGAAAAGTTCCCTTTTTATTGAAATAGAATCATAATTTATGTAATTGGCTGCTGGAAATTGTATTTTTGATTTGGAAAAAATCATTAGACTGTGACAGAACACATTTTGAGCATTTTTTTTAACATTCAAAGTCCATCTGCATCTGTTTAAACATTAATATATGTTTTTCCACAGTCGTCTGTTAAAGGACAACAGATGAGTGCGTTAGTGGCAGGTGGTTTGTTGGATTATTGTTGCATTAATTAAGGCCTGACTTCTGCTTTTACCTGTGGTCATAAGGTGGATGACTAAGGCTTCACAAATCACTGGAACCTTCTGCATGTTGTTTCATGTCTGGATACATTTCAGTATGGGTACAACCAGGCTTTTCCTCCTACCTGCCCACAATTGTCTTCTGGATGATGCCTGCAGGCCGGCCTGGTACTTTACAGGTGCGTTGCCATCTGAGGAACAGGTAGAGGACGTCCACATAGTTTACATGTGTGTTTTTACGAAGTTTGACAAGCAGAGAGAACGTGAGGAAACGTTTCAGGAAAAACTTGTAACAGAGATGTGGTCTCTCCACACCATAACCACCATTAACCGTGTGTGTGTACATCCATGTGTCTATGTATGTATGCATGTGTGCATGCTTGTTTGTATCGAATATATATTGAAAGGTTCTCTAAGTATTGAGATTAATTTCTTTTACCACAGCTCTGCATTCTTTGAGCAGCATTACTGCCACATAGTGGCTGTGGAATCTCATCAAATTTTGATAGGTCTATCCCTTAATTTGTTAATCTGTATGTCTGTCAATCCAACTGTTTGTCCATCCATCTGCT
>JAFBJS010000239.1:60257-71574 GCA_016785265.1 Paraplagusia blochii | reverse complement strand
TGTGACAGGACACATTTTGAGCATTTTTTTTAACATTCAAAGTCCATCTGCATCTGTTTAAACATTAATATATGTTTTTCCACAGTCGTCTGTTAAAGGACAACAGATGAGTGCGTTAGTGGCAGGTGGTTTGTTGGATTATTGTTGCATTAATTAAGGCCTGACTTCTGCTTTTACCTGTGGTCATAAGGTGGATGACTAAGGCTTCACAAATCACTGGAACCTTCTGCATGTTGTTTCATGTTTGGATACATTTCAGTATGGGTACAACCAGGCTTTTCCTCATACCTGCCCACAATTGTTTTCTGGATGATGCCTGCAGGCCGGCCTGGTACTTTACAGGTGCGTTGCCATCTGAGGAACAAAGGTAGAGGACGTCCGCATAGTTTACATGTGTGTTTTTACGAAGTTTGACAAACAGAGAGAACGTGAGGAAAGATTTCAGGAAAAACTTGTATGTGGTCTCTCCACACCATAACCACCATTAACCGTGTGTGTGTATTTATCCATGTGTCTATGCATGAATGCATGTGTGCATGTGTGTTTGTATTGAATATATATTGAAAGGTTCTCTAAGTATTGAGATTAATTTCTTTTACCACAGCTCTGCATTCTTTGAGCAGCATTACTGCCACCTACTGGCTGTGGAATCTGCCTGACAATATGGTCATGACATCATCAAATTTTGATTCAAGGATTCAAGGATTCAAGGAAGGTTTATTGTCATTGCAACACATGTTAGACATATGATGAACGAAATAAGTTACTCGGATCCCGGATCAGGAGAGAGGGAGAGGAAAGAGAGAAGAGGAGATATAAATAAGAGGAGAGAGAGAAGAGAAGAGGAGAGGAGAAGTGGAGTCTATCCCTTAATTTGTTAATCTGTATGTCTGTCAATCCAACTGTTTGTCCATCTGTCTGTATACCTTGTATTTTTTCTGGTAAGTTTGAATAATTTTTTATATTGTTATACACAGTATGTGGTATCCTATTGAGACAGATTTTTTTTGTGTGTGTGTGTATTAAGGTGTGTTACTCTACATGTTCCCTGAGCTCCTGCATTTGTTTTCAGCCCAGGAAACAAATCAGTGTCTTTGTTGGTCAGTAACCGACTCTTTCTTGGCTGGAACTTGAGGAATCTATACAGTCTAGACACCAAATCCCCTCCCATGATCCCTGTGGGTCCTGAAGATGGAAGGAGTGTGTGTGTGTCTGTCTGTGTGTGTGTGTCACAAGCATGAGTGTTCATGCACACACATTCAGCAGGCGCCTTGTAGTAATGCTCATTCAGGACAGCTGTTAGACCACTGGTGGTTCGTCCATGCCATCACTGACCATGTGTCCAAAGTAGAGGGTGCACACAAAGACACACACACACACACGCTGGTATTTCACAGAGACATAATGTATTCCCGAGTCAGTAGACCTAACAATTAACTATACACATATTTTTTTTCCCTAATCCAATCCTTACTTTAATCCAGGGAAGTCAGACTTAATTCTCTTGGGCCAAAATCCAAAATTGGGGCAAAGTCACAGGCCAAAGTTGATATATAAACAAAAGTAGTTTGTGTTTTCCCTACACTACATACACTACAACTAAATATGCATTTATGCACATTTATTTGGACAAATATTATACAGTAATGACGAAAGTAGCTCAGGAGAGTCTCATTTAAAAGCTGATATAATAAACATTTTCCATGGTTTTCTTCTTTCTGAAATCACTTCAGTTCATACACCAGTAATATTTTGTATTATTTTTGTTTTTAAGGTAATATAATATAATAATATAATATGGTAGAAGACATTAAACGGAATGAGAAATTGAAGAAGACAAGTGCAGTCCTTTAGATTTTAGAATTTTTGCCATGACAGTGTACTGGGAGTCCAACTCAAGGACACATTTGATATGATCTTATGGGCCAAATGAACTTACACTGTGGGCCACATGTTGCACCAACACCATCTTGTAGTGTTGCCTAAACCAGTTGGGAGCTTCAACCTGGACAAGAACAAAATGCCGTCCCAACAGTTGTCTTCCACAAGTATAACTGGTCCTGGAACACAGATGCACATTCATCTTAACTTTCATGACACTGTTACTCACCATAAGACACACGGTTACAGATCCATAACCACTTCATCTCATCGGGTTGGGTTTCATCAGAGAGGGAATACAAGTTTAAGATACAAAAAAACCTATGATTAAGACGTACGTTTAAGACTGTATATTAAACAGAACATCTTATCTGTGCTTTGTCACATAGACGTGGACATTTTTTTTTTTACTATGCAGACGTCAAGACAGCAGCTGTTAACAGAGTGGTCTTAGCCATTTGTTTTCTGCCAGGAATGAGTTACATGACACAGTTGAGATGAATCAATGGCATCTGTGTCATGTGGGAAAGGACTGATAGGGAAATACTGTAAATGTAAGGAGCCTCGTCCTCGTCCTTTACCGTGCGTCCTGTTTTTAGGCACTTATACTTTGGTGTTTTTATTGAACATAGTCATGAGGGTTCTTTTTTTAGGCCTCGGAATCTTGCATTCTGACTATTCTTAAACCAGAATCGAACCCTAAAGTGTCTGACTTTCCCATCCGTCCACGCTGCATCTAAAAAAAAAAAAAGGTCTTTGTTTCTCTCTTTGAAAGACACATTTGTTTCCTCTGTGCTGATTACTGGGTTTTTCCCCCTCTTTCATCTTGTCCTCAAGTCCACCTGGAAAGTTGTTGGCTTCATAATGACAGTAGCTGACGACCAGGCAAAACAGCTGTCTTAATAGAAAGAGGTATTCAAGGCGACCCATACAGCCGTTGCTATGGTAAACCTTTAAAAACATACATACAGAGTTGATAAACGTTGATTATTATACTTAAAAAATACCACTTTTATGCCGGACGTTTCATTTTGGCCAGATATTTGACCGGTCCATGGCGCAAATAGGGTTAGGGACACTGTAAAAAGGGAATTATTAGACAATATTTTGCCTAATAATTGTCTAAACCACAATTTTTTTTATACAAACCAACCAAAACCAATATATGCAACTTTTTCCTCCAAAACTAAGGTCAATGTCGCTGGACCCATTGCGCTATTCCAGCACATTTGACAAAATTCAAACATTTTATTATTGGGACACAATTATTGGAAGAAACACTGACAACGATCTCACCAACATTACGTTATTACACTTGTATCAGTTCCAGACGGGTATAAGGACAGATTCATAGTAATACTGCATATTTTGCACAAAGTTGAACAGAGCATAAGCCACAGCAACAGAGTGAAGAATGTGACCCCTTGTGCATTCCCCTCTCAAATAACTGGTGCAATCCCCCTCTCTCTCCCTTTCTCTCCCCCATCTCTCACCACCTTATTTCTTTCCTCCTTGTTTGTCTTCTCTTTGTTTCCTCTCTGTATTTATTGGCCTCCCAGTCATTGTAAATTTTCCATTAAGGGGAAGTGGTATTGCATAGAACAGTTGCACAGACATGGAAAACAATAGGCCAAATGAGCAGCAGGCCAGATGATGGGTCAGTAGATGAAGTCAGAGTTTTAAATGAACAGAACATGAACATATGGCAGTGGAAGGGATTTAAGGTTGGTTTGTTGAATCGATGTTTCATGGCCTGGTCTGTGCTGCGTGTTGAAAAGAAGCAGAAAGAAACAGAGGGAAGAGGCTGTTTGTCAGTGCGAAGGTGAAAAAAAACTCAAACCACGTCTTTTTTTTTCCATATACGGAGAGTTTGGCTGCACAATTATTTTGGTTTACAGACAAACAATCCTTGTAAGTCAATGACTTTTACCCACAGTTTTGGATGCATTTTTTTCAGTGTTGGCTGCCAAATGTCTTGACTACACCTTTGTTTTTCTTATTATTATTTCGGACAATTTAAAGGTGTAGAACAAGCCACAGTGAGTCAACAATTTCCATCTCCCCCTGTCCTCTGTATCTTTTACTCTGCCTCCAACTACCTCCATGTCCTCCCTCACTGCATCCATCAATCTCCTCTTGGTCTCCTACCTGGTAGCTCCATCTCTAGGATCAATCTTCTACCAATGTCTCCACTGTGCCTCCTCTGGATATGTCCAAACCATCTCAATCTATCTTCTCTAGCTTTTTCTCCAAACCTTCCTGTCTGTGTTGTCCCTCTAATCACCTCATTCCTGATCCTGTCCATCCTTGTCTCTCCTAAAATCGTCTTTTGCAGCATCTTTAACTCCTCCACCTCCAGCACTGCCTCCTGTCTTCTGTCTATTCTAAGTGTCTCTAAACCATTCATCATGTACACCATAATATTATTATTATTATTAATAATAATAATTAATAGAAAATGATTGTTGTCATGTGTATTTGTAATTGTAATAGCCATCTCAAGGGATATTTATTCTATTACAGTTATTAAATTAAACTAGATTTATGTTTCCAAACTATATCACATTATTTCTATGGTATATGTCGGCCTTATTTTGGGACCACAAGTTGCAATTTTTTTATATACTTCATTGCAACATATTCCTGTAGGTCGGCCATTATTTTTAACCCTTTTTGGTGCAACTTTTTTCTTTTTTCCTCTCTTCATTATGCAATATTTGGCTTGTGCGACTTATATTCCAGAGCGACTTTTATATCTATTTTCCTTTTGCAATTTATGCCTGATGTTCAGAAAATATGGTCGATACAAACAAGTATTTGACAAATACAAACTTCATTGCCTTGAGTTTATATGTACATAAACATGAAGTACAATACGCTAGCTGAGAACTTCTAAGTCAGGAATGTAGTGTGGGAGCTCCACACCACCTGGGGCTGCACGCACGCACGCACACACAAAGAAAAAGAAGAAACAACTCCCGTTGGTGGTTCCGTGTCCATGCAGGCAGACTGAGCTGCAGACACAGCTGTTGTTTTTTTTTTGTGCAGACAACCTGCTTCTCCTCAAATGCCAGCTCTGTGTCTTTAAACGAAATACCCCAGTTCAACCATATACGGACAGGCTGTCATTCATAAACCCCCAGTAACCCCCTGCATCTAATGGGATAAAAGTCCATGTGGACCTGATTTGACATGGGGGGGGGGTTTGGAAAGTCCTCTGTTGCTTGTCAAAGCATCTCTGCTTTTCATCTCCTACAGTAAGGGCTCAGTTCGCATTATGCACAAGTTGCTCTCAACTGTTATAATATTATATGCTATCTTCGCAGCCCCTGATGCCCCCCCCCCCCCCCCCCCCCCCCCCCCCCCCCCCCCCCCCCCCCCCCCCCCCCCGTCCGTCCCTCCCTCCGATCAGTCTGTAGGCCAGTGGTTTACTGCCGTGTCTCGTCATGTTGTGTGGATCTCATCTTTGGAGCCTTTTAAGAGAGAGCCTTCTGCATCTGGATCCATTTAGACACAAAGAAGAGAGCAGGCAGCTCCACCGCTGTAGCTGGACTCACTCCTCTTTCTATCTGTTCCTGTTGTTTTTTTGTTTTTACCCCAGTGAGCGTTAAGACAAATGGGGGTCTTTTTCTAGGCATCCGGATAATGTCTCGGACATGTGAGGAGAAGGGGGATCCAGTGGGACGGGGGTGCGGCGGGGGAAATTTGTGGTGCCGTTTACTTTGATCATCTGATCAGTGTTGTCGTCCATGCTGTTCTGTGTCTGTCCCAGTCCAAGGCCTCTGTTCTGTTGCATTGTTCACTCTGCTCAAACGACAGCTCACTGGTCGAACAAAGAATATGAAAATATAAAAAATTTTTATGTAGCATTTACTAATTGCATCCATACATGACATTTGAAAGCAGAATTTTTCTTTTAGTCCTTGACAACAAAAGTCCACTGGTTGTAGATATCACTTAAAGGTGGAGGAAAAGTTAGAGAAGCCAGATTGAGATGGTTTGGACATCTCCAGAGGAGGGACAGTGGTAACATTGGTATAAGAATGATCCTATAGATGGAGCTACCAGGTAGGAGACAACGAGGAGATTGATGGATGCAGTGAGGGAGGACATGGAGGTAGGAGTTAGAGTTAAGGACACAGAGGACAAGGTGAGATGGAAATTGCTGACTCGCTTTCAGGCAACCCCTAAAATTAGTGACCAGCCACAAGGAGAAGAAGTTGAAGTTGATATCAACAAAGGTCTTGGTGTCTGTTGCTGGTCTTTATCCGTCGTCGTGGTTTGATGGTTCCTCTGAACCTGTTCCAATAGTGGATTTAACTCCTTTGCTTCCTCTACATGTCCTCTCCTGGACTTGTTTTGGACCTAGTGGAAAGTGGGGTTCTTTACAGGTCGTCTGGTTTAGAAATCTAACCATGTAGAAACATCTATCATTTTATCCAGCTTTCCATCTATCGTTGTCTTCATCTACCTATCCTTGTATCCATGCATCCATCCCAGATTCCTTAAACTCATAATTCCTGTTCCTTCCTGTTCCACAGCTGTCTTTTACCTTGAACCAGACTATCCACTGCTTTGACCTTAAGTGTCTGTTCTCCCGGTGGACTCTAGACACTGAGTGGAGAATTGTGCAGAACCCTAAACGCCTTAACCTCATCTGCTAGTCTGCATGCCTCCGACTCTGTGGCTGCATTCTCCAGAGGGTCCCTGAGTAAACAGATATACGTACACACATACATCACATGCCGGACATATGGAGTCTGGTCTCTAATTGACCGATATTTAAGTAGACCGGGCTGTTAACTGCTGAGTTAGTCACAGCAACGAGGGGACGGACCATGTGCAGAACGTCTATAAACCCTACATGGCCCAGTGTCTCTGTTTGTCAGACTAAATTTTCCTTCTCTGTAATTAGTACTTTTTTTCCTCAGTTTTACAGAGTCATAACTCTTGCCTTATTTCTTTGATGGACGTGATTATTTATTCCAAGTGTTGGCTGGCAAGCATATCAACCATTGTTTTATAATTGTGTCTGTATGTGTGTGTATGTGTCCTCTTGCGTGTAATGTGTAGGACTGACGTCCATGTGCTGCTTTTTTAAACTCTCACTCGTTGGCACTTTCTTTATTATAAGTGTTAGAAATACACGGTTGTTTAGTTTAAACCCTGAATTTACCTTTTATTTCCACCAAAGAGTTACTGGCCGACTTATTTCACCGTTTATCTGAACATACTGCAACCACAGTGGGTTTACATGAAGCCAACAGCCTGTGGTCTAGCGGTGAGATGGTAGGGTTTGATGTCTAGAGTATCTCAGGTGTGTCCATCCCCTAGGTTAAATGCATGAAGTTTCTGTGCAGTATGTGTCATTTATATATGTGTACATTTATATATTCAAACACCTGTAAATCCGATTCTTCTTTTTAAATAAGCTCCCTGCGTTAAGTGCTAAAGTTTACAGTCTTTGATGAGGTTTGTCTTCTGTGTGAAATTTCTTGATTTCATTAAAATACCATTGATGGAGGCTAGAAACTTTGTTATGCACACAGTGCTGAGGGTGAGCAACCTTAATATCCCGAACAAATCTTCAGAGGGTTGAATAAAGCTATCATTTCATCTATCCTTCCATCCACCTATGTATCTAGGTACCTGCCTCCCTTCCCATGTATCTCTTTACAGTATATCCCTACCTGCCTACGTACACACTTACCTACCAACCTTCTTACGTAGGAGCCTGCCTACCTACTTACATGCCTGTGTACCTGCTTACGTACCAACCTGTCTACCTAACTACATACTTATGTACCTGCCTGCGTACCAGCCTGCCTACCTAGCTACATGCCTACGTACCTACCGGCATGCCTACGTACTTGCTTACATACCAGCCTGCCTGCCTACCTACATACATGCCTACGTAACTGCCTACGTACTTGCTTATGTACAGCCTGCCTATGTACCAACCTACATGCCTATGTACCAGCCTACATACCTACCTGCATGCCTACATACCTACCTACATGCCTATGTAACTACTTACATGTCTGCGTACCTACCTACATGAATACGTACCTGCCTTCGTGCCTACGTACCTGCCTATGTACCTGCCTTCGTGCCTACGTACTCGCCTGTGCCTTTGTGCCTACGTACCTGCCTTCGTGCCTACGTACTCGCCTGTGCCTTTGTGCCTACGTACTCGCCTGTGCCTTTGTGCCTACGTGCCTGCCTACGTGTCTGTCTACCTGCCTACGTGCCTCCCCACCTGCCTAACTACCTACATGTCTACGTACCTGACTACCTACCTACATGCATGCCTACCTACCCAACTACCTACCTAAGCTTCTAAGGGATGTGGGATAAGAATGTGATGATTGGAGTGTTTTGGGGATTTTGTTGTCCACACAGTGAGGACATGCAAGTGAATATTCCTGTTTGTGTGTGAGAGGGATTTTTGTGTTCTGGTCATCTGACCATCATTAAACAAGCTGCTTTTGCAGGAAAGATTATTTCTTTTTAAAGGTGTTTTAAAGATGCATGAACCAAGTTGGTGTCTAGAAGACGAAGTTCAGGAACCACTGATGTAGACTGACTTTCTACGGTGTCATACGGTGTAATGCCTAAGTTGTAACCCTGTAAAGGACTTATGGTTACAGCAACCATACAGTGATGGGGGGCATATTAGCAGCAAAGTACCAAAAAATTATCCACCCCTGGGTGGATGCACGTCGTCTAACTGTTAACATACTGGGCTTGGAATATAAAATGTGAGCAAGTGATACTGCTATGAGCTCACCTCCAAACAATGTGCTTCATGTTACTCCATCTGCAACCTTTTTTCCCCTTTCCTCCTCCGTTTTTATAGCCTCCCTCCTCTTTCCTTCATCCTTCTTATTCCCCTCAACGTTGTGTGTCTGCGGTAATTTAATGGCCTCTCCTCAGAAATCGAGGAACTGCATTTCTTCTTAATTGGAGTTCTGGGGTGGCACATTACAGGCACAGAATGCCTGCGATGCCAGTGCTGCAGTGATGATGTAGAGCTCGCTGCAGTGAGACTGGATGTTCAAAGCGCAGAGGTCATAACTTTAGAAAGCCACTGAGAATGAGGCTCAGTGACAAATGCCTGGAGATGCAAAGAAGAAATGTCTCAGCCGTTACCGAGGCAAGAATAACATTAGGTCACTCCATTTTTGATGTGTAATGTGTTAATATTCCACACACTCTTTGATGCACTGCTGAATTGGATTAGTTTGGTTTCCAACTGTTTCAAACTGGAGTCAAGAAACTGGTGAAGAGTTTTATCGTTGATCTTTTGAACAAAAGCCACTGCATTAGAGTTTGTCCTTTCAGCTTCTTATGAGCCATAGTTTGTGCAGTGAAATATTGTTTGAAGAGTTTGTTTTTTTATTCATCTGTTGTTCTGTAGACTTAATCTCAAACACCAAACTACTGCTCAGTAGAGCTGTAGAGCAGTGTTCCCCAACATTTTTTTGCACCACAGGACGGTTTAATGTCTCGTACTATTTTCATGGACTGTTGTGGCAGATAAATGCCCTTATTAAAATTAAATTTCCGGTGTTCTGAAATATTTTCCTACCTATAAAATCTTCCTACCCAAATTAACTGTGCATGGGCACAACAAGGGTTTCTCAAGTGCACGCAGCCTATAGTTTTCTCCTACCAGAGCGGTATTAAAGGTCAGAATCTTGTATCAATGACTCTTGTATCATTTTGAGTTTATTGTTTTTGTCTTCATTGAGAAAATATTTCCTAATCAAATATAGTTGCATTATTGGTGATGGAATCCTAGCCAGTCAATTGATGAAACATAAATAAAAAAAAAACAAACTAATAAATCTGAGTCAGTTGTCTTTGACATTTGATTTACAAACACTTATGGCGTATGGTGGTTATAATTTTCCAGCTGAATTAAAAAGTACAGTCTGTGTATCATTGTAGTTTTTTTAGAAGAGAGGTATGTTGTTTTTTTTCCTCATTCTTCAACAGACAAGAAGGTTTAGAGAAAAAGCTAGAGAAGACAGATTGAGGTGGTTTGGACATGTTCAGAGGAGGGACGGTGGATACATTGGTAGAGGAATGATCCTAGAGATGGAGCTACCAGGTAGGAGACAAAGAGGAGATTGATGGATGCAGTGAGGGAGGACATGGAGGTAGTTGGAGATAGAGTTGAGGACACAGAGGACAGGGGGAGATGGAAATTTTTGGCTCGCTGCGGTAACCTCTGAAAAAAGGGGAAGTCGAAAGGAGAAGATACATTGTGTTTTGTAATTGTCGTTCATTAGTTGCTGAATCTGAATCGACAGAAGTCTGATTTATGTTGGTTTAATCTTTAATTGAGGTATAACTGCATTTCTCAGAACTCAAAATCCTAGAAATTTAGTTATGATCACTTTGTTTTGAGGGGCTGTAAGTTCATCAGAGAGTCCGTCAGCTGGGTTTGCTTTCATTGTGTTTGCTGTTTGTGTCATCGAGGCAACTTCCCAGCAGCATGAAATTACCCTGTGGTGTCTTATCTGCAGAAGTCAAACACAGACTCAGAGAAAGGGGATGTCGGCTGTTTCAACAGGAAAATATTTGTCAGACAGAGTCAGTAAATCCCGGCGGCTCCTGGGTCATTTGTGGGTGTTAAGTGTCGAGTGTCATCGTGATCAACGATCCTTTTAGTCAATATCAGAGGAAGGAGCGAAAAAGAACAGAAATAAGACGGACAATAAAAAGTTATCACCACTCACTGCCACCGTGAACACATTGTCATTCCGGCTTTTATCCCATTTGCTTTTTAATCTTTTCTGCTGATTTTTCTGCCTTGTGATCCAGCCAGTTCTGTCTTCACTGGAAGACAGCTGAGAAAAGACAGAAGGGACTTAAAAAAAAAAGTAATATGTCACCAGACCGGAGCTCTCTCACTTCAGCCAAAGGTTTTCTTTTACTGTTCCCTCGACCCCCTGCCGCTGCAGACATGTTTCTCCCATTTTGATGAATTTAACTATTAGGTTTTCTCTGCAGCATTTCAAAAAGAAAGTCAATCCCTTGAGTTGCTTCGTGTGAAGTTTATAAAAGTCTGGAGGCCGTTCCCTAGTCTGAGATGGTTGCTGGTAGTGGAGAGTTTTTGTTATGTTTTTAACAACCGAGGTCTGTTTCCAGAAATGATTCTTTAACCTGTAAACATTTCAGACTGTTGGGAGAGAAGGGGGGAGAAAGACAGTCAGAGGGGGGAGGTGGGTGAAAAAGTTGGAGGTGGAGCTTCTTGTGATCATCTCATGACTCCAACACAAGATTCAAATTCAACGACTGGATCAGATGTTTTTCCAGGAGTTAAAAACGAAACGAATGAGACTTTCAGCGCAAGGCATACGTTTTTTTGTTGAATATTTTTTCTTGATCCAGGCTTTTGAGTGTGTGTGGTAGCTGTCTCTTATAC
>JAFBJS010000239.1:37933-60074 GCA_016785265.1 Paraplagusia blochii | reverse complement strand
GTCAAACACAGACTCAGAGAAAGGGGATGTCGGTTGTTTCAACAGGAAAATATTTGTCAGACAGAGTCAGTAAATCCCGGCTGCTCCTGGGTCATTTGTGGGTGTTAAGTGTCGAGTGTCATCCTGATCAACGATCCTTTTAGTCAATATCAGAGGAAGGAGCGAAAAAGAACAGAAATAAGACGGACAATAAAAAGTCATCACCACTCACTGTCACCGTCAACACATTGTCATTCCAGCTTTTATCCCATTTGGTTTTTAATCTTTTCTGCCGATTTTTCTGCCTTGTGACCCAGCCAGTTCTGTCTTCACTGGAAGACAGCTGAGAAAAGACAGAAGGGACATAAAAAATAAAGTAATATGTCACCAGACTGGAGCTCTCTCACTTCAGCCAAAGGTTTTCTTTTACTGTTCCCTCGAACCCCTGCTGCTGCAGACATGTTTCTCCCATTTTGATGAATTTAACTATTAGGTTTTCTCTGCAGCATTTCAAAAAGAAAGTCAATCCCTTGAGTTGCTTCGTGTGAAGTTTATAAAAGTCTGGAGGCCGTTCCCTAGTCTGAGATGGTTGCTGGTAGTGGAGAGTTTTTGTTATGTTTTTAACAACCGAGGTCTGTTTCCAGAAATGATTCTTTAACCTGTAAACATTTCAGACTGTTGGGAGAGAAGGGGGGAGAAAGACAGTCAGAGGGGGGAGGTGGGTGAAAAAGTTGGAGGTGGAGCTTCTTGTGATCATCTCATGACTCCAACACAAGATTCAAATTCAACGACTGGATCAGATGTTTTTCCAGGAGTTAAAAACGAAACGAATGAGACTTTCAGCGCAAGGCATACGTTTTTTTGTTGAATATTTTTTCTTGATCCAGGCTTTTGAGTGTGTGTGGTAGCGGTCTCTCCCTCGCTCTCATTGTGTGTTTGCTGCTGGAGGTGGGACGGCTCAGCTGATGTCATTGAGTGCAGCAGGCTGTGCCTGAAAGAGGCCCTTTGTTGGCAGCTGTAGCACGAGTAGTCCCTGCGCCTCAGATATACACTCCACCAGTGGACAGGAGCGAGGAATGGCACCAGTCAGACTGCCCTGCTGCCCACTCAACTGACTCTCCCATCGACCCGGCTGTTTTACTGGAGCGACGACACACTTTTTGGATTCTTTTGTTTAAAATGCGGCGCTGACCAGAGAAAAAAAAAGAAGCCAAAAGAGGGGGGAAAAACATGGAGACGCTCAGAAGTTGAAAGACTTTGCCGGACGATACAGCGTGTAAAAAAAGAGGATTTTTCTTTACCAAACCTTGAACAACAGAGAAAAATCAACATTTTGCTTCAGAGCATTATCGTCTCCTTCGATTTTCCCCCCTTTTTGAATCCTTTATGATTACTTTTTTCTTCACTTGCACACATGCGGAGTGGAAAAGATTAGAGTGAAGCCTGGTTTAAAGCAAGAAGCGCAATTTTTCAAGCGGGAAGGGAAAGAAAACAAATGAAAATGTTGGAGATATGCCTAAAATTGGTGGGGTGTAAATCTAAGAAAGGCCTCTCATCCTCCTCCAGCTGTTATTTGGAAGGTAAGAACTCTCAGTGATGTTGGCTCGGCTACTTTTGTTTCAGTGCTTGTGCTTTGATATTAAATGTTTTCTTCTGGGTTACGTGAAAAGTCGCGATGATCGGAAAGTAAAACATAATGTCGGATAGAGAAACAAGGCAGAGGAGTAAAAGGCGAGGTTTCAAGTAGAGTTTAAACAATGATTTCTGGACTGTGGAAAATGTGGAGTGGGGAGGGGAGAGCAGAGATTGAGCAGAGAGGAGGGTTAGGGAGGCCAGACACACTGGCTAGCTCCAGAGGAAAGAAGTGGAAAAGGAGACGGAGGAGAGAATACAAGGAAACCTGACTCCTGGCTTTGTCCCACTTAACTCTTGTTTATGAGAAGAGGGGATCTAATCGCAGTCTGACTACAGAGCCCCCCCCACCCCAACCCTGTCATTTCAGTGGCCCGCTGTGTTTAAATACCTCTAAAATGTTTATTAGTCCTTGTTTATTTACATTTTTATTTTTCCAGTCAGGGCAGAAGGATATTTGGACTTTGTTATGTCTAATCTGGTCGTTCTGGTCACAAATAATTACAAAAAGTGATTTGATCCAGGTCTGTGAGAGGCAAAAGAAAAGTGAAAAATAAATCCTGAGCTTAAAGAGTCGCCACATAATCAACACAACAATTCAACAGGACTAGAAAACTCTGCTTTATTCCAGGGACAGCTGTGCAACTGTATCGATTCAATAATTCTTAACAGTTCATGTTGCAATTGAAGAAAGTACATGACAATTATTTAATTTTCTTTTTTTTATTGATAAATTCACTTTTAATTATTTGTTAAAAATATTTGTTAACCTAGTTGTTTCATTATGCATAACTTGTAAATGAGATATAAATACTAAATTAATCAAAAACAATGCAGTTGAAATACATGTAGACTGTGACATATATTCCAAGTAATGTATCAGTAAGGACAACTTTATCAAGTTTAACATTTTTAGGAAATTTGATTATATTTGACAGAATTGAGAGAAATTGCTAAAAGTCGGCATGAAATATCCAGGGAAAACCAATAAAGGGAAAATTGCAGCGTCGTCCAAGTAGTAATCTAGACGTAGCTGAGTTAGCCTGTTACTTATAGCCAGCAAAACGTCACGATTCCGCTAGATATTAGCTAATTGTAAAAGAGTTTAAAAGATGAGGTCTGAGTTTCAAAAGGCAAGAAAACACAGTGTTTGTGTTGTAGTTCTGAACCATTTCTTTTGAAGTGGATGTTGAGGAGTTCCCAACAGCTTCTTATTTTTTTTTGCACACCTGCACACAGGTCGCCAGAACTTCTATTCACATCTACAGTACTTTGGGTGTCGGAAACTCGCTGTTTGTTTCTACAGAGACTGTTCCTCCTGCTGTACAACTGAAAACAATATTTAAATTTTCTACTAAAAACTAAATTGCAGGAATTGCATTGAATTGTCCTTGGTAAAATAAAAGGTCATCAACTCCTTTACCTGTGCACAAAATAATATCCACCACACAAACATTGGTGTCAAGTAATCTGTACCAGACTTTCCCCACATCACCATAGATGATGTCAGAGAAATATGCAAGAAAGGGGTTTTTCCTCCGCCGGCTTTTTGAAGGTATGACGGTTGGATACTGTTGGATCCATTAATAGATTTGATCATATTATTTTCAGATGTCTGTCATAAAAAAGGTTAGCACATAAGCTTCATCCAGGGTGTAATTCGGCTCATTTAAGACTCTTGGAATGGACCCTAGCGGCCCTCTCTCTGGTCACGAGCACCAGGACCAAGTCAATCCAGGCGGAATGTTTTTGTTTTTTCCAAGTTGTCTGGTTTCTGAAGAAATTTCTGTCTTGCGTCAGCGTTGTGAGATTCTGGGTGCAGTCACAGTTATGAATATTGCACACGTTCCACACATACTTAATCATTCTGAGTGTCATCTCAGTCATGGAGCCAAGATATGGTCTAATTTCTCCCACTGCTGGGCTGGAGAATCAAGGTCTCCCTCCATGTTTTTCTTTTTTTTTTTCCATGTGCACATGCCTTTTTCTCCTGATTTCACGGGAGTGTTTGCGTTTCCGGCCCATGTGTCAGTGTGCTGTCACCCACTCACGAAGAGCTGTGGTATTTGTGGCCTGTTAAGTGGACACGTGTGACGTGGGCTGCATCGGATGCACGGCCCACACACTTTATGACCAGACCTGAGTTTGGCCACATGGTAGGCCTGCTTGCTTGCTTTCAGATCTTTGTCTTCTTTGTTAGACGTTTCATGTAGCGGTAGATCTCTCCTTATCGAAAGAAACAAGGCAGTGTTTTTTAACTTAAGTGTTTAACATCAATAAGAATGTCATTTTCTTATGTCCTCAATAGTCGCTGATCAACAAATGTCAGCTCATGCTGAGATCCTCTGCTGTTTGTTGAAACTGTTTGCAGTTTTGGACTCTGTTTCTATGACTTCATATGGTGAAAAGGATCTTCTTACCTTTTAAATAATTTGGTTTGGCAACGTTGCAGAAATGCTCGACTTTAAATATCTATGATTCCTTGGCCAGACAAGTATGAAAAAGTTGAAAAAAAAAGTGAAAATGTCCCTTTCCTTTCCATAATCCTTCAGGCCTTTACGCAATAACTTTTACTGCATGTGTTACTCAGTTTTTACTTTTTTCTTAACTACAGACCATGTGTCGGTCCTGAGACTTGGGGCCAAAAGTGGTCTGCCAAGTCACACTGTGTGGCCTGGTCGGCTTAAAATGTGTTTAATCGCCTTGAAATGAAGTCCAAACTGATTTTTTTTACTTGCTTAATATGTATTTTTTTTTATCAAACAGATCTATCATTGCTTTGATAAAAAGTTTCAACTTTTTCCCAGATGTTGTTGTTGAGATGGTGATGTTTGCAGAAATATAGGAAAGTTATGTTTGTAACTCATTTAGGGCAGAAGTGTTAGATGTAGGGTTGTCTGACATTAGACAATTGCCAATAGTTGACATGTCGAAATTGTCCAAACACTTAATTTCCTGGGAGACGAGGAGGACATTTTTCTTTGTTTACTTTGATGTGCTGTGTCAAAACGACAATACTCTGTACAATATAAATAATTTCACTTTCATTTCCAGTAATACAACAGATGAAGAATCTCTGCATCTTAATTGCCAACATTTCTCAATATTTTAGTGTAAGATGGGTTTTTTTTTTTCACTTTTAAGGGTACATACTAAGCACTATTTATATACCAGACTGGTATAAAAAGTTAAAATCTTGTATCATTTTGAGTTTATTGTTGTTGTCTTCACTAAGAAAATATTTCCTAATCAAATATAGTTGCATTATTGATGATGGAATCCTAGCCATTTTATTGGTCAGTTCTTTTGTTGATATGGGTATGGATCAAGTGGAAGGAATAGACAGATGGGGCCAAGAAAAAGCATTATCTCTCTGCGGCTCTTCTACCGGTCCCCAGCCCAGTGGTTGGGCACCACCGCCCTCAGGAAAAGACATTATTTATTTTCCTTAAGCGTAAGGTAATTCATTGTTTTTATTAAGTTAAGATTGTACAGTTAGGAGATGTCACAGCGTGATGTAACATCAATAGGATGCACTTTGAGAACCCCTCCCTCCCTGTCAAAACATTTAGGTCACATCACCTTTTTCCAAATCCAGTCATCTTGTTATTTGGTTCAGTGGAAAAACACTTAGAATTCTTGCAAATATTACATAATTAAACCATTATTGGCCAAAGTGATCATTGCCCAACATCCTCCAGAGAAGGAAATAAGTTGTTTAGTAACAAGTCAGAGGCTGCAGAAAACAGTCTTTGACCATTTGTCTCGTGGACATGTTGTTGCTGTGACACAGTAAAATCACCCTCTGTCCTTTGGACCTTCTAGTTCCCTCACCATCAGCCCAGATGAAGTTACTTCCTTGTCTGGTTGTTGAGGTTCTGCTCACTCTGAGCTTCACCCACGTCCATTTGTCGTTTTTCAGTTCCCTGTGTTTTAATATCTAAGATTCTGTTTGTGCGAAACAACAGCTGTGTGAGCCACGTGTCCAGACTCAGCAACAGTCAGAAGGTCTTTCTTTCTCCTTCACCTTTCTCACCTCATTGTTTTCACTTCTGGCATTTTCATATTTCCACCGCAGTTGTGTGTAATTTGCACAAGTATAAGCTGAGACGCTTTAAACTCACAGGCTTTGAACCTGGGCCTTTTTGTCTCACAACCACAGTTTAGCGGCGCAGGCTGAGGCACGTCCTCAGGCTCCGGTCTGTGGCGCTGAATGTCTGGATGCAAGGAGAGAAAACACAAGCTTATACAGGATAATCCAGGATATGAACATCTGAGAGACCAGAGGGCTGAGGGCCTCATCCTGTGATGAGGTTCAGATCAGTAACTTTGTGGTGAGATCACAGCTGAGGACCTGCGTCTCAGAGCAAAGACAAACTTGGAAGGTGGAAGAATTTGATGATAAAGAAATCGAGCAATTCTTATTTTTTCACAAAATAAATCAGGAAAAATTTGGGCTCCACGGCCCAACCACAGCATCGGACATCTGGAAATCAAAGGTTCATTTGGACCCAAAATAATGACAATAGGTCTTGGTCTCGGCCTGGTTTCCTAAATGCATCATCTGATCATTTTTTTTACTTGTTTTTGTCTCATCCACCTGTTGACTTTCTGATGTTCTCCACAGAAGCTCTTCAGAAACCAGACCTCGAGGGTCAGGGTCTGACGGAGGCGGCCCGGTGGAATTCCAAAGAGAACCTGTTAGCTGGACCCAGCGAGAATGACAACAACCTGTTCGTGGCACTGTACGACTTTGTGGCCAGCGGTGACAACACACTCAGCATCACTAAAGGTGAGAGGGGAAAGTTTTTAAGAATAACATATTAGAAATTTAAACACAATGTCATAATTTTTTATGATTTGTTTGGACTGACTTTGGCAACCCAAGTCCCCAAACTAAACTAAAACTAGTAAAAGGAAACCGACTGTCACTGACAGCAGTTGATAGTGTTTTCTTTCCACATGACTTCATCCTAAAAAACCCCACACACACCTTGAGGTGTAAATACGTTCCCCTGGAGTCTGTTTGTTCTACTGAACATCTGTTTATTTGCCGTCTGTCTCCCTTTCTCCACGTCTTTATTTTCTTCTTCCGTCCTAGTCGTGGGTTTTTTTTTTTTTTTTCCGCCTGAGTGAACAATACCACAGATGGATCTCACTGACAAACAAAGGAAGGAAGGACAGAACAGAGCAGAACCGGAATAAACAAGAAAATCTACGGACAGAATCCTTATTACCTCATTCCATGGTCCAGTGTTGACACTGTTACAAATGAGGACATAAATTTGAAATAGTCCTTTTGGCTTTTACTTAAAATTTTTTTTTTTATTAGGGATTCACTCTATTAAATATTGTCCAAACACAGAAACTTTCAATTTGATATAATTCAGTACAGTTATATGCAGCCTTTTGTGTGAATCTTTTGAGAAATACCTGTTGATGGTACACCTCTTATTATTTTATCAAATATTTTCTTTTATCAAATGCTGCAGGATGAAATGTTTTCCTGACTTCAGGGACTAACTCACCACCGAAAAAAACCTTTCATTTCCTGGTGTGAGGACAGACATGAGATTCCTGCATATTTGACATTAAACCTGCTACATTCCTACTTTGAACCATGTTTTTCCAAACTTATTAATCAGTTCAAAGAATTGTTCAAAAGATTTTCAATGGTCACGGCTGTGGAGAATATTCTTTTTCTAAGTCAATATTACAAGATTTGGACCCCCACATTACTTGGATGTTTTTTACGTCTCTCACCAGGTGAGAAGCTGCGCGTGCTGGGTTACAACCACAACGGCGAGTGGTGCGAGGCGCAGACCAAGAATGGCCAAGGCTGGGTGCCATCCAACTACATCACCCCGGTCAACAGCCTGGAGAAGCACAGCTGGTACCACGGACCCGTGTCACGCAACGCGGCGGAGTACCTGCTCAGCTCCGGCATCAACGGAAGCTTCCTGGTCCGCGAGAGCGAGAGCAGCCCGGGCCAGAGGTCCATATCTCTGCGGTACGAGGGCAGAGTCTACCATTACAGGATTAACACTGCATCTGACGGCAAGGTGGGTGTGTTTTATGACTACATTTTCAACTTTGAAGGCCTTTTCGACACCATCTGTTGGGGAAGTGCTGTCATTGCACGGAAAAGTAAAATTAAAAGATTAATTACATAGCTAATTAGCTATGTACAATTTCTAAATTAGGTACAGAACAATTGGTCAAATTTGGTGGGCCGGATGAAAACGCCAAACGGGCCGCACTTTACCCCCAGGCCTTAGTTTGAGGGTTAGCTTGAGGGTTAGCTAGCTCGTTAGCTGGTGCGAACTGTTTTCCAGGTGAATCCTGAAATGTTCAGTATACATCATTTATTCTTGGATGTCAGTGTGTCTCTAACCTGCTGTTATATCTAATCAACCAACTGCTGTAATCTGTCTTTCAGACACAGATACAGAAAAATGAATGATGTCATATCTAGAGATGCTAACGTCATTATCAGCGCCATTCTGGTTGTTGTTACTCAGTTGTTCAGAGATTATTCCAGCCTTGAGTTTGAAATCCACTTCATAAGCATTAATTATGTATAACTGTTGGTATTTTGGGGCTTTTTCTTGGCCCCAACTGTCTATTACTCACACTTGATCCATACCCATATCAACAATAGAACTGACCAATAGAATGGCTAGGATTCCATCATCAATAATGCAACTATATTTGATTAGGAAATATTTTTTCAGTGAAGACAACAACAATAACCTCAAAATAACCTCATATACTGGTCTGGTAGCAGAAAATTATAGGCTGGGTAACCTCAGTTAACTTGGGTAGGAAAATTTTATAGGTAGGAAAATATTTCAGAACACCGGGCATTTACTATTATTAAGGGGTATTTATCTGCCACACCTTAACAACTGGACCGTGAGAAAAGTACCAGACATTTAACTGGTCCGTGATGCAAAAAGGTTGTGGAACACTAACGCCGTTCGTAAAGGTGTTAGGATGTAAATCTCTACGTACAGACAATTTATCTTCCACGAGGAAACCCTTCCTTCACACATGCACCTGTGTACTTACTGCTGCTGCTCCCGGGGTTGGGTCTCCCTGCCATCTGTGATGCTGCAGTGAGGAGAGACTCACTCTGGGAAACGCCAGCTATGACAGGAATGCAGCCCTGGGTTGCTCACACTGCCCAGCAGACACTGAGTCTCACAGTAGCAACTGACAGATGCAGCCAAGTGAACACGCACACAAAAAAAACAGATGGCAACAAACAGACACACAGAGACAGGGTTCCTGGGCTGGTACTGTTTTGTTTTTATTCTTCCACTGTAGAGTCTGGTATGAGGGACTTCTCCAGTGAGGTGAAGTCACCTCAGAACACCTCCGAGCTGCTGCCCTTCACGCTGGATCTGCTGCTCTCAACAACTAAGGTTTATTTGGAAGACCGTGTTCTCCTGCTTTAATCCGGGAGGAGAGCCAGTACTCCATTAAATCCCACTTAGGCCTCATCGGGTTGTACTTTTATTTTCCCCACATGCCTTGAGATAATGCGTTGAGCCACTTTTCTCGCAAACATCAGACTTTAAAGCGGACGGGTCCACAAACCTCATTTTTGTGACCTGTTTTTTAACAGCAGGAACACAAACTCTTCTCAGAGGGGAGCAGGGAAAACCCTGAAAGTCCTCCTCGGGCCTTTTACTCCTGCCAGACAAGAAAGTCTTTTAGAGTCTTTCCAAATTGGAGTTTTTATTTTTTATTGCATTTCTAGGACGCCTTCGTACTTTTCTGGAATTGGCGTTTCATAAAGTTCATGCGAGATCTGCACGAACCGAGCTGTCAAACTTCATCATCTCAATTACACATCAAAACAAACTCCTAACCATTCCGGGGTGTCGGTGGTAGGTTTAAAGTCGTCTCCAATAAAACGAAACGTCAGTTTGAAAAACTTTAGTACATTTGAGTAGAAGGAAGACTGTGATCACGGCCCAAGGTGGTTGTTACAGATGAACTCCACGGGGAATTATGGCGAGACGGCAGGCGGTCACTTCCTGTTGTTGTACTTTCTTCGTTTTCGTTTTTATCGTGATTGTTCTACTGTTGTTAGAGTAACACCTTATATAATCCAGACACATCTGTTCTAAGATGGATGATCTGATTTCAAAAGACAGAGTCGGAGATTTTGAAAGACATGTCAGGACAGGTCTCTGGTGCAAAATTCCCCTTGAAAACCCAATACTGTATAGAAGTATTGACATCATATCGTATCAATTAATGTATCTATTCAAGTTGAAAACATTGTTCATTGCGGGCCATAGAGAATGACTCGGTGAGCACATGTGGCCTGTGGGCCTCAGGTTTTATTTGTAGGTTTTTTTAACTTGGATGAAAGGTGAGGCATTTTTGACACCTTTATTTTCATAGATAAGAAATAATGGCTTAATTCCCCAAGAACTAACACGGAAATGTCGGATAATATTGGTCAGATATTAGCCTAATTATCTAATATCTATAAGAATAATTGTCAATTTTTTTTTCTGACCATGAAAACGTGATATTACATCAGGAATTCTGCAATTTTTGGGGGGAGAAACGGTTGCATATATCGGCAAAAAGATATTGATATTTACGAAAGCGTATTGCTGCCACATTTGGGGGGGTTCAAGATCACGTTATTTCGTGATAGCATCACGTTATTTTGTGACGGTATCTCGTTATTTCGTACGTATCATGTTATTTTGTGATATATATCATGTTACTTTGTGATACGTATCATGTTACTTTGTGAAACGTATCATGTTATTTCGTGACAGTATCACGTTATTTGGTGATAGTGTCACGCTATTTCGTAATTCGCACCACGTTATTTCGTGATAGCTGTTACGTGGGTATGTGATAGCTGTTACGTTATTACGGGAATTTTACGTATGTACGAACAAAGAAAAGTGTTCGTATCGTACACTCCATATCGTACACCATCGCGATGGCTGAAAATATGGATTCTCTGCTGACGCAATTTCTTCGCCTTCGTGGTGATCTAGAAGATTGTCTCCTGATTGTCTCCTCATCATCATCTCGTTTTACATCTCCCTCTATTCTCTCCAACTTTCACTCAATAAGTCTTAAATATATGGATATATTTTCTTTCTCCTTCAGCTGTACGTCTCCTCCGAGAGTCGCTTCAACACACTGGCAGAGCTGGTGCACCACCACTCCACGGTGGCCGACGGCCTCATCACCACGCTGCACTACCCGGCCCCCAAGCGGAACAAGCCCACCATCTACGGAGTTTCCCCCAACTACGACAAGTGGGAGATGGAGCGCACGGACATCACCATGAAGCACAAGCTGGGAGGGGGTCAGTACGGGGAGGTGTACGAGGGGGTGTGGAAGAAGTACAACCTGACGGTGGCCGTCAAGACCCTCAAGGTTAGAAGATCCTGTTAAACGCACCATAACTATGTAATTGTACTGTACAAGCCTAAATTATACTGCCATCTGGTGCCGTCTGTGTGTAACTGCAACCAAGTCCTTCGCCCTCATTTGTTTGCAGGAAGATACAATGGAGGTGGAAGAGTTTCTCAAAGAGGCCGCTGTCATGAAAGAGATCAAACATCCCAACTTGGTGCAGTTATTAGGTGCGTTCACAAAACATGAACATCTTTAAAAGACAAGTCAATGTGGTGAAAATGTTGCCAGTCCAAAATGGACAAGTTTGACTGAATTTTTATTTTCACTAAATTACATTGAAGTTAACATCGGAAGAACTTTTTTCACATTGTCAGCTACTTTCAAACCCTGATATTTTTTTAATATATATATATATATTAGGGGTGTGACGATTCACTCACATAACGATCCGATTCATATCTCGATTCACAGACTACGATCCGATTCAGGAACGATTCATAAAAAATATTAAACAATCAATCCAGTTCGATCCGATTCAGTTCAGTTCGATCCAATACGATTAATTTGCACACCCCTAATATATATATTTATATATATATATATATATATATATATATATATAAATATATATAAGTATAAATTGTTTCAAATTGTTTCTTATGGGCTGAAAATCTCTATATGTGTATAGTAGACTAGTGAAGCACAGTCAGCTCATATAAATCTATGTGTATGTATATAATAATATATATGTGTGAATTTGTATATGTATGAACATATAAATGCATTTAAACTTATATTTGATTTCTCTTTACCGTAGTCATCTCCATTGTTATTATACAATATTAATGTGCAAACTTTATATTTCAAGCTAAAACATATTCCTTAAGAATAAATCACAAACATTAAGGCTTCATACACCAAAAAAAATGAATCATCTGTCCCTGAATCTCAGCCCTTTTCAGATCAGCACTTTTAACGGACAGATATCATATAGAAAGAACGAGTTTATTTTGACCATGTTCTTGCCTTGTCAGGTGTGTGCACGCGGGAGCCACCGTTCTACATCATCACAGAATTCATGACCCACGGGAACCTGCTGGACTACCTGAGGGAGTGCAACAGGGAGGAGGTGAACGCCGTGGTGCTGCTCCACATGGCCACGCAGATCTCCTCTGCCATGGAGTACCTGGAGAAAAAAAACTTCATACACAGGTAGGAGGGGGAGAGAACTCAGAGCTGCGGGCCTCCTGACTCCTCCAGGAGTGTTATCACAGAGACGTTGATGTTGTAACGCTGCTCGTTTGTTCTGGCATGTTCAACAAGGTCCTTTTCATATTTGCCCAAACTGAATATTGAATCTGACAAGACTGTGCCTGTGTCTGAACTCCACTCCAAACAAATATAGAAGTAAAATCAATGTTGACCCATCAGCGACTCTCTCCTGTTCCTCATCTTTGTTCTCTTCTCTGGTTACTGTTGGATGGCGGTTCACACAGAACCCTGGACTCTCTCAGATACTGATACTGCACTGGTTCTGTTTGTACTGAGTCAGGACTCCATCTCTGCTTCCCCTCCATTTATTTGTCCTCTCTCCTGCAGGGACTTGGCTGCTCGTAACTGTCTGGTGGGGGAGAACCACCTGGTGAAGGTCGCAGACTTTGGACTGAGCAGGTTAATGACGGGGGACACCTACACGGCTCACGCCGGAGCCAAGTTCCCCATCAAGTGGACCGCACCGGAGAGTCTGGCCTACAACAAGTTCTCCATTAAGTCGGACGTCTGGGGTAGGTTCTCAAAAAATATAAATGCTAGACAAAAATAAATATTTTTTCCTTTTTAAAGTTCTATACAATTCAAGGTGGTTTAGTTCGTTCCAATCTAAACATCAAAAACATAGATATAAACAAAAATGTTGATAATATAAATAATTTTAATTTAAAAAATAAAACGATGATTATGACAATGAAAGACTAAGAATTTAGCACCAACAGTCAAGGAGTGTTCTCTGCTGCTGCTACAACAGAAGAATGAGGAGGTCTCCTCCTCTGAAAGCGCTCTGGTCGATTCCTCAGATCGCAGGTTTTTGATTAGGGTTTAATTCAGGGAACCGTGATTCCTGGAAAATGCGATCAGAATTATTTCCCGGAAATCGGGACCCAGGAAAAATTGGTAGGAAAATAATATAGTATATAATACAGGAATGTGGACGGCTAGTTGTCTTGCAGCGCGTCTTTTCCTAGCCACTTCTCAGAGGACGCGCAAGGGAGTGTGCATCCGAGTCTTTTTTTTTTTGTCTTTTGCTTCGGCCTACGATCATGAACTTAGTTTTAGTTAATTGTTTGAAGAGTTCTGTTGTTTCCCATGGTCTGTGAATGCACCTGGGTGAATGCATAAGTGAGAAAATAACTCGTAATTGGGAATACTGACATTTAGAGTAAACTGTATCCTAAAGTCCCATTGTAGTACATGTGGACAAGCTATTCTTGCAGCACATTTTTTTTTCGTTTGGTTGCTATAGTTTCCACTACAAGGTTGATTTCAACTGATCTGAACTAATAACCTGTTGTTTTTCTTCTCTCTACAGCGTTCGGTGTCCTGCTGTGGGAGATCGCCACCTATGGCATGTCCCCTTACCCTGGCATTGACCTGTCCCTGGTCTACGAACTGCTGGAGAAAAACTATCGTATGGACCGACCAGAAGGCTGTCCTGAGAAGGTCTACGAGCTGATGAGAGCCTGTGAGTGTCTGGGACGTTAGAGAAGTCCATCCGTTCGTGTGCATTTTTATTTTTACCCCTTGTTGTGAAATTATTGAAAGACACAAGGAATAGAGACAGGGCTGGAGGTGGAGGAGTTAAAGATGCTGAGGTTCTCTTTAGGAGAGACAAGGATGGACAAGATCAGGAATGAGGTGATTACAGGGACAACACAGACAGGAAGGTTTGGGGACAAAGCTAGAGAAGACAGATTGAGATGGTTTGGACATGTTCAGAGGAGGGACAGTGGATACATTGGTAGAAGAATGATCCTAGAGATGGAGCTACCAGGTAGGAGACAAAGAGGAGATTGGATGACCCAAATGACCGAGAATCTACAGCGACTTTGATGCATCCATCATCAGTTAGCATTGATTTTGGCAAAAAACCTTATTGTTTTTATTTCCAAAGCCTGTAATTTTGGCTAAAATGATCCAAACTGTTGCCTTGAAACTGATTTTTTTTTCCCTCGCTGCCAGGTTGGAGGTGGAACCCTTCAGAACGTCCTTCTTTTGCTGAAACACACCAGGCTTTTGAGACCATGTTCCAGGAGTCCAGCATCTCCGACGGTCAGTTGAAGTGTTTTTATTATTATTATTCCTTCTCAGAGACTAACAATGCTCAGTGAGTGTCCATGCCCTGGTCTTTAAGTGTTCTACCATTGATGTTTCTGTAGAAGTGGAAAAGGAGTTGGGCAAAAAGGGAAAGAAGGCAACGTTGGGGTCCATCCAGCAGGCTCCAGAGCTGCCCACCAAGACCAGAACTCTCCGCAGAAACATGGACTACAGGGACGGAGACAGTCCAGGTTGGGAGATGTTTGTAGAAGAACTGCAGATTGATTGTTTTTTTCTCTTTAATGGATACACTCTGACGGACTTTGGACCAAACAAACTACCAACCACAATACCTATCTACCTACCAACCAATCTACTGACCACCAACTGAACTATTGACCAAACTACTTAACTACAAACCAAACTATCGACTCAACTACCATCCGAACCACCTACCTACCAACCAAACTGTAGACCAAACTAACTTAACTACCTACCAACCAAACTGTAGACCAAACCACCAACGAGCTGTAGACCAAACTAACTTAACTACCTACCAACCAATCGACCAAACTTTCTACTTACCAACCAAACGACCAAACTAACTACCAAGTAAAACCACTGAGCTAACTATGTACCTACTAACTGAACTATCAACCAAACCACCTGTTTATTGACCAAGCTATTGACCGAACTACCTGTCTATCAACTGAACTACCGACCAAACTATCTACCTACTAAGAAAACACTCAACCAAATATCCTGTCAACTAACCAAACTCTCGTCCAAACTAGGTCAAACTACCTGTCTACCAAATGAATCTACATACAAAACTACTATCTTTAGCTTTTTTCTTAGCATCGTGAAAGTCTTTCAGGTTTGACTTCTGTCTCAGAGTTTTGACATCAGAGTTTATGGTTTGGTTTTTCATTCATGTTCCAGTCGATGACTGTTTCTTCCCATGATCCTTTTCCTCAGATCCCCCTGACCCAGAGGTAGTTGTGTCCTCGCCAATGCTGCCAAGGAAGGAGAGGACCCCATTGGACAGCACCCTGAACGAGGACGACCGCTTGATACCCAAAGACAAGGACAAGACCCGTGGCAGTGTGCTGCTCAACCTTATTAAGATAAAGAAAAACAAAGTGCCACCTCCGCCCAAACGGAGCTCTTCCTTCAGGGAGGACCTGCACCACGAAAGAAGGTGTGTCACCTTAGACCCCCGTGACGGTGACAGCTTTAACAACGGTGCTTCTCTGACCATTAATGAATCCACACATGGTCCCGACTCCAAACTTCTTGGTACCAACAACAACGGAGCGGCAAGTATCACTAACGGTGCTCCGACCTACCCGGGACCATTTTTCGCCAGGAAGAAGGCTCCTGCAGCGCCTGGCAAGGCCGCTACCACGCCACCGGGGGAGGAAGAGACCATGTCCAACTCCAAACGATTCCTCTGGTCCACCAGCATACCTTCTACTTCTGATGGCAGCGAGTGGAGGTCTGTCACGCTGCCACGAGACCTGGGCCAGCGCCACTTTGACTCGGGCACCTTTGGGGGTAAGCCGGCTCTACCGCGTAAGAAAACCAATGAGCAAAAAAGGGATGGTGGTCCTCGAATGGGCACCCTGACACCCCCGCCACGTCTAAACTCCTCGGATATTTCTTCCGCCTTCATGGGTAAAGACAGTGATCACAGCCCGGGTTCAAGTCCCAAGGCTTTAACACCGAAGGCGGACAGGAGGCCAGGGTTCCCCGGGCTGGAGAATTCTAAAACCAGCGCACTACAGGCTGAACTCCTCAAGCCTAACGTGTTCCCTGCTCTCGGAGCAGCTGCTGAGGAGAGCAGAGCCCGCAGGAAAAAAGAGCCTGTGGACTCCATCAGGGAACGAGGGAAGATCCAGAAACCTAAACCTGCCCCACCTCCACCACCCGCCAACTCCAAACCTAGCAAGGTTTCTCGAAGCCCTACTCAAGAACTCCCTTCACCCTCCTCCACATCAGACTTCAAAGCTAAGGGTCTCTCCTCTGTGTCCGAGACCCACCACACAACCACTGTTAGTGACCAAGCTGGCTCCCCACTTAACGAGAGCTCCAAGAAGTCCGTCCTGGGCTCCTCTTCCAAACCTCAACCATTGAAAACCTCCTCCTCAGTGTCAACATCCCTCTCCAGCCAGAGCCTGGGAGGCTTTTCTTCACCTCTCACATCACCCGGCGACCAGAGCTCCCTAACCGCTTTCATCCCGCTAGTCAACACCCGGCGCTCTCTCCGTAAGATTGCGCCTCGCCAGTCCTCCGAGCGGACCCCCAACTCGGCCACAACTCGGGACATGGTGCTGGAGGGAACCGAGCTGCTGCGGGCGGCCATATGCCGCAACTCGGAACAAACGGGCAGCCACAGCGCCGTCCTGGAGGCCGGCAAGAACCTGTCCAAGTACTGCACGAGTTACGTGGACTCCATCCAGCAGATGAGGAACAAATTTGCTTTCCGCGAGGCTATCAACAAGCTGGAGAGCAGCCTGCGTGAGCTGCAGATCTGCCCGACCGCCACCGGGGGTGCTAATTCACAGCAGGACTTTAGCAAGCTGCTTTCCTCCGTCAAAGAAATAAGTGACATTGTCCAGAGGTAGCGTCCCAGCAGCTCCCGTTATCGCAATGCAGATGTCCTATCGTTACTCACTACCAACCCCGTTTTTTTTTTTTTTTTTTTTCGAGCACGAGCCGTGTTTCATGACAAGCTCTGTTGCAAGAGCAAGGGGTAGAACCAGCAGGAGGCGCAGTTTCCCCCTACACTTTGAACTAACTTAAGCCTGTGGTTATTGTTGGTGGAGTCAAAATGTCTCACGGCATTTTGAGAGACGGTTTGCAATATTGAAAAGCCTTAACTATGAATGAACAAGTGTCTTTTGGCCTTAGGGTCGCAGGGATGCGGCGGAGGGAGAGGATTTTTGATAAACATGATTTTCACCAATCATTTCTGAAATGATCATGTCTTATATAGTTGTGTTTCCCACCTTTTTTTTCTTTTTTTTTTACACTAACACAAAAAAGGCCTGTGATATTTTTTTTCTTCATTTACTGTTGTTTTGTGTGTTTGTTTCTTGTTTTCTTTTGTTTTTTTTTCCTTCTTGATGCTGATGACAATGAGCAGAAACAAAACACGACCTCATTTTGTTCTTCACACATTCAAGCCATTTTTTTTAACACGTTTTATTTTCACCTGGGATCAGTGTTCTTGACCAGAGGTCTTTGCCCCACAGCTTTCGCCACCTTGTGCCATGGCCTGGTAGTGCGTCGTTGGTGATAATGTTTATTAGTTTTCTTCACAGTATTTGTTTCCTGGTGGCCTGGGAGAAGGTGGAGACAGAGTTTTATGGGAGAAGAAAGAGTCTTGGGCCATTCTGCTTCACTGCACTGTTTGGTAACACATGGAGGCGCTAACATTTTTTGGTGCTGCTTAATGTTTGTCGGCATTCTTCATGTTGGGTTTGGATAAAATATTCCCTTGTTTAGTTACAAAGTGATACATTAACCTGGAAATCAAGTAATACCACTGCTGACCAGCAGGGGCCACTGGGAAGATATGGTTTCCGTTGACCTTAGGGATGTTCGGTATTAACTTTTACTGATATTGTCCAAACCATCGGATTCTGATATCAATCGATGCCGATATATGCAAGTAATAAGTAATCGTCTCAGGACGCTTGGTGCGATTCCAGCAAATTTGGTGGAATATTAGCGGAAAAAAATAAAAATAAAAACGATAGTTCTCACCAATCCAAAATCCAACCCTTTGTGTGAATGCAGTGAAAGACTTGGTTTCGGAAAAGCCAAGATGATTTTGTGATTTGTTGTTAATGTATTTAAGTGTTTGCCATACCAAAAAAAAAAAAAAACACTCCAGACAGAACTGGAGAGGAGGGACCAGGGTGGTGTCGATTATTCATGTGATTTTGTTCTAGTTCAACTTCCGCTGCCAGTGAGCGACCATTAGCAGCAGTTGGTGTGGATCTCTGCCAACTGAAGGCCTCTCTCTGGGTCACATGGTCTCCACGTCTGCAAAAACAATGGAGGAAACACTGGACTGGAAACCTTCATGGACCTGTCACTTGCTGTCTTACAGAGAGAGTGAGAAGCCGACCGTAGTCGAGTCTCCACGGCTACAGAACTTCACTCATATCTTTCCTTGACTCTTTTTTTTTTTTGCGTCTCCTGGACCTTTCGGACGTTAGCGCCGACGTCTCTTCACACGTGCCCTGTCTGACTGCGAAGCCTGAGGACACAAAGTCGACCACAAGCTGCCTTCACGTCAACACGGTACTGTAGGTGTTGGCCGTTTTTATTTTGTGATTCTTCCTCGTTCTGACCAACCATACCACTACTTTGGGACTAAAAGCCTCCTCACGGATTTTGTGGACACTCGTCTTTTGTAAATGTTCTATTTTTCACTGTTTGTTCCTCCCTCTAGCCTTGGTGCAATTTTTGTTGCAATAAAATACAAAGCAGTTGTGCTACTTGAAATACAACCACGTTGACCTTGTTTTTTTTTTTTATTGTCGCTCTGTTCGTTCATTCTTCCCAAAAACACCAGCACAGACACTTGTCTCAACAGGTTATGTATAATTTATTTTCTTCCGTCTAGAGTTATCATTAAAATCAAAATGTCAACATTTTAAAATCATATACACGCAAGAACGCATTTAAATGTTAGCACAGCTCCTTAAAAATTTATACATATGTACTTTTTTTTTTGTACTTGTGGACAGACAAAGCAGGAAGTGGTCACTCAAACTGCAAAGAGGCGGGACACTGACATCCCACAGTAACAAACCAATCCCCACTCCCCGAAAAGTTAAGACAGACAGACTCCTCCATGGAGGAGCATCAATTAGGAGATGGAGGAGGAGGATGAAATAAAAAAGACCAAAAAAAAACAGTGCCCCGTCCTCGCTCCGCACAGAAATAAGAGGAAGAAAAGTTTGCAGACATAAATTAAAAAGTTCACGCGTCTTAATCCACTTCTCTCCACCAGGTGGCAGGGTCAGTAGTGTGCCGACAGGGCTGGATGTTTCAGGCATCTGTCCGTTTACATTACATTTATTAATAGAAACTATGTTACAGATTTTCTTTTTTTTTCCCCCAAGCATGAATTACAGGCAACCCACTAAGCACGTCAACTGTACAGATCTTGGCAGAGCCGGCAAATAAAGTATTAGCGAGGTCATCACCGATAGTTAAGAAGCAATATATACAGCTGTCCAATCAGGGCGGTGCTATGATACAGAGAAATTGTAATAATAATAATAATAATAATAGTAAAGTAAAAAAAAAGGACTATACTGTGTTCCGTTACTGAGGAGTTTGGGGACATGCTGCTTGGAGAACATTATGTCTTCACGTGTGAATTAGATTTCTCCCCTTTTTTTTTAAATTTTTTTTTTGATCGGAATTGTTGAGATGTGAGCCCTGAAAGAAAAGTGCAGTGGAACTGTTGGAGATCGGAGAAGAGAATCATTAAGAATAAGGCAACGAACAATGACGAAGACAGTGCTGGTAGAGACAGACTGTTGTTGAAATGACTGTGAGACGGGTGGGTGGAGTAAGGGTGGGGTGAGGACAGGTGTCGGGAGTAATAAGACGTGATGCTCCTGACGTCTCGAGAAAGAGGAATCAGACACATTGACCGTGGAATGCTGTCTGAAAACTTCGTCTCTGTCGAGAACATCGTCGTTGCCTGATGGGACAGGGGGAACTTGCAAGTTTGGATCTCGGCCTCATCTTCTCGACTACGTTTCCTTCACTGATGGAATTCAAGATTGGAAAATGTGTAGGGGGAGGAGGATCAGGAGGAGGGGAGGAGGCACCAGGAGTCTGGGTTGACGGTCCTAGACCTGACGAGGACGTTGATGCAAATGAACCTTGTCGCAGTGCTTTCACGTCTTAAACAGCTATAAAAACATAAAAAAAAAAACAGTCCAGTATCATCGGCGTATCTGGATCGTACGTCTAAAGTGTCAGTAACGTGTGTTATATGCGGTGGTGCCTGGAGGGGGTGCTACAGGGTAAATGAGGTGAAAATGTGAGATACTGGGAGAGGAGATGAAGTCCAAACCCCTGCTTCGATTCCCGTGCAGCTCCTGGTGCAGTGACGGATGGATGGATGAGACGGGTGGTGAGACAGGCAGGACAGACAGAGAAGACACAGGAGGTGAGGTTGATGTCAAGGGGAGGGAGTGAGGCAGGGAGGGAGGCAGGGAGGGAAGGCCTTGCTTGGTCATTAGCAGCCACAGCCTTCCCTCTGGGGCTGTGGTTCGTTGGTTAGCCGGCCGCCCTGAGGGGCCGAGGGCTTGTGCTGGACCCCCGACTCGGCCGCGTTCAGATCCAGGCTGCCGTCCTGGATGTTCTGGTAGATCTTCTTGGCAGCTTCCAGGAAGGCGTCCTCCACGTTTTCACCCCTGGACACGGACAGAAAGAAAAGAAACGTTGATAGACGGAAGGAGGAGGAAAAGGAGACGAAATCTTTGAGCGAGGAGATTCCATGACTTACGTCTTTGCACTGGCTTCAAGGAACAACAGACCTGGAGGAGATCAGAACAAAAAGGTCACATGGATCCATCAATAATCAGTGATTTTCAAAGATCTTTTACTGAATTTCCATGGGCAGAAAGATCTTCTTGTCCTTTCGGCAACAGTGTCCATCTCCCCCTGTCCTCTTCATCTTCTACTCTGACTCCAACTACCTCCATGTCCTCCCTCACTGCATCCATCAATCTCCTCTTTGTCTCCAACCTGGTAGCTCCATCTCTAGGATCATTCTTCTACCAATGTATCCACTGTCCCTCCTCTGAACATGTCCAAACCATCTCAATCTGTCTTCTCCAAACCTGACTTGAATGAACAGTGTGGATTTTGTTTTATCTTCAAGGAGAAATATAGACAGAAATTATATAAGAACCATTGACTCTTTCCCAGATTTTTCCCATCTGCCTGTGGGTCTTCCGTGAATACAGAGAAGGTAAAATTCCTGGTCAAAGCTCTAAATCCTGGCTTACGTCCCACGGAACCAAACACAAAGACTTCATCTAAACTTTCACATGAACTCGAGCCTCAAATCTTATTTTGCTTCTAAATATTTAGACACGTTGGGATTCCTGGACTACTGATTGTTTTCTTCCCAACTCTGGAGGGAACAGCGTATGAACCAGGTCGGTGTGTGAAGATGAGTCAACCCTTCCTCACCGTTCTCCTCGGCGAACTGCTTGGCCTCCTCGTACGTGACGTCCCTCTGAGCCTCCAGGTCTGCTTTGTTTCCTATGAGAATGATCACCTGAGGACAAAGACACAGGAGGAGGAAGAAAAAGACAGCGTTCAGGGGATTTGTCCGAGGACGGAGAGCACGTCTGTTTACAAACAAGGCGGAGAGCCAGAGGCATTATGGGTCAGCTGTTACTTTAAACTGACGCTGAGCCTTTTAACAAACTGCCCTGAACCAGTAATGAACTGGTTTGATAGGACGAGCTGTTTGTTTAGTCATGTGACTTCAACTGTGCACACAAGGCTTTACAACAACAACATCCAATAGAGTTCCATGATTAATATAGTGTATATATATATATATATATATATATATATATATATATACACACACACACACACATCCAGTCAGATGTGTATAAGAGACAGTATATACACATATATACATGCAAAAAATACATATATATACATATATAAATATTTATATACATATATACATATGTATATATGTGTGTGTATATATATACACATATATACATATATATTTACACACATACGCATATAC
>JAFBJS010000239.1:0-12251 GCA_016785265.1 Paraplagusia blochii | reverse complement strand
ACAGGATCAGGAATGAGGTGATTAGAGGGACAACACAGACAGGAAGGTTTGGAGAAAAAGCTAGAGAAGACAGATTGAGATGGTTTGGACATGTCCAGAGGAGGGACAGTGGATACATTGGTAGAAGAATGATCCTAGAGATGGAGCTACACCTGGTAGCTCCATCTCCAGGAGACAAAGAGGAGATTGATGGATGCAGTGAGGGAGGACATGAAGAGGACAGGGGGAGATGGAAAAGGATTATTCAAAAAAGGGACAAACTGAAAAGAGAAGAAGGAGAAACTAGGGATTTGTCTCTTCATGGCCTTGTCCTCAATAATTACAGATATTTCTTCAAATATTAAACTATTACAAAATGAATTAACTATCAGTCAGTAACATATGTAACCATTTAAATCTATGTCCACAGACTCAGAATAACATATTGTGTAGTATTTACACCTGCATAACGTTTTTCATCCAGTCTTATATTGTGTTTTTCCTGTTTTCTTTCTCAGCCTTGTAAGAAGTTGCCACAGTTTCCTGCCGTGTCTGAATGTCTGTCAGACGTGGAGCCCGACACCAGGAAACTGGTCAGAGCCCAGAACAAGAAGAAGAAAAAGTCTGGAGGTTTTCAATCCATGGGTAAGAGGCAGAAATGAGACAGACTTAAGTCTGAAGCTCAGTTTATTCTTTATTTCCTTGTGTACGTTTCTTTACTGTTGAAAAAATGAGTTTAACAGGTTTAAAAATTTGATGTTTGCACTGATTTTATCATTGTGTGATTTTCAAAATTGGAAAATCGTCTCCAGTTAAAGATAAATCTGAGCATAAACTGTACGATTTTCTCCTAATCATTGTGTCCATTCGCTGCTCATACTGTACTAGTAAATGTGTGTATCTCATGCACGTTGTGTATGACTCTTGCAGCAAGTACTATTTTTGTTAATGTAAATAAAGACCAAAAAAAGGAAGATGAAGTTGAAGAAGCCTGTAGTTGCACAGATGCTCACAGTTTCTCTCTGAGACAGAATGAGAATAGAGCTCAGTAAACTCATTTCCCTCAGAAGTTGTGCCGTTCTATTCTCAGACACAGAAAAGAAAAGATAGACAACACAGATCTACTGTATATGGACCAGGAAATGTCTGGTCATTCTACCATGCTGCCCCCTGTTGACTGCTTTTCTCCTCTGTATCTGTGTTCACACACGTGCAGTGTGAACATAGGTAGAGGTTGGAAAAACACGGGTAAATCGGCAGGATTTCAAACACGTTTGATTTGCACATGATCCGTGTACGCTGCAGAACCTGAGTCCAGTGAAGATGTTCCTCAATCTGTTCCTTTTCATTTCAGGCCTCAGTTTCCCTGTTTACAAAGGAGTCATGAAAAAAGGTTACAATGTCCCTACTCCCATCCAGAGAAAAGTAAGTTATTCGTCAACCATCTAACAGAACCACTGCTGAAGAACCTTAATTGAGGTCTGGTTCTTCTTTCCTCCTCAGACCATTCCAGTCATTTTAGATGGGAAGGACATAGTGGCCATGGCCCGCACTGGCAGCGGTAAAACAGCTGCCTTCTTGGTTCCCATGTTTGAGAAGCTGAAGGCCCCACAAGCCCAAACAGGAGCCAGGGCCCTCATCTTGACCCCCACGAGAGAGTTGGCGTTACAGACCATGAGGTTTACGAAAGAGGTCAGTCTGAGGAGAAGACCTTCTCACTGTATCCAGTCATTAAGTATCACGTACAGTATAGTATGGCTATAAAATTAAAATCTGAAACTTTCTTCCTGGTTTGGTGTTGTATAGTTGGGAAGGTTCACGGGCCTCAAGACTGCGCTGATCCTGGGTGGAGACAGGTGGGTGACCACTCAGCTGTGTTCACGTTTTACTGTATATGTTGATAATGAATTTATATTAAACTAACATTAAACTTTCTGTTCTTCTCCAGGATGGAAGACCAGTTTGCTGCTCTGCATGAAAACCCAGACATGTGAGTGTTTTTATTTCTGCATCTCAGGTGGAGCTGTATCTTCATGACTCGACTATAGTCAGGGAGGATCTGCTAACAGTGGCCAAATAATATTATCAGCCCGATTATTAAAAATAATGCCAGATAATGTGCGTCACTTTGGAAATAAACGTGTGTATTAGAGGACGTGAGATATTAAAAATTTCCGTTATCCCATATTGCCCAAACACTTAATTTCCAATACCAATATTAACTGACATTAACTGCAGCATCGATCATTGTTGTTGTGCCTTCAAGTGTGGTTTGATGACATCATTAATCATGCGGTGGTTCGACATATTTGTGGAGAACTCGGCTTTGCAGCATCAGATTTTGAATATTGGTGGAAAAACCGATACCGATACATTCCGATTTAAAGAAAGGTGCTGATATCGGGCCATAGTATCGGCGGATGGATATTATCGGCCATCCTTAGTTTGTATGTTTAACTGAAGGTCACTAGAGGGCAGCATTGTAGACAATTTAATAAAGATTGTTTTGTACAATTAAATAAAAAAAATATTACCAGGTCTATTTTGGTAAAAGATCAGAATCTGAAGTTTCTGGACAATGCTGATTTGGTGGAACGTTAATCTCTACACCTCCCTACTTTAATCCCAACATCTCCTCATCCCACAGCATCATCGGAACTCCTGGTCGTCTCATGCACGTCGTCCAGGAGATGAACTTGAAGTTACAGAATGTGGAGTACGTGGTGTTTGATGAGGCTGACAGGTGAGAACAGCAACACAGAGTTGGTTTTGGTTTTGCTCAAAATTTCCCACCATGCATTTCTCAACATGTCCGTGTTCCTTCTCCACTCAGACTGTTTGAAATGGGCTTCGCTGAACAGCTTCAAGAAATCATCCGCAGACTCCCAGACACCAGGCAGACGCTGCTGTTCTCAGCCACGTTGCCCAAGTTACTGGTGGAGTTCGCTAGAGCTGGTACCGTTTGGTCACTGTTTCTGTGTTTTCAGTAATTTTTCAATGTGATTTTCCAAAACTCAAGATTCCAAAATGACTGATTTTCCAGGTCTAACTGAACCAGTGCTGATCCGTCTGGATGTGGATTCTAAACTCAGTGACCTGATTAAGGTAAATAAAAGGAGTTATTTGTGATTGACTTTTCATCCATGGATCTTTGTCCTGCTCTTATTAAAAAACGTCTAATTTTCCACAGTTGTCATTTTTCCACCTGCGCGCGGACAACAAGCCGGCGATGCTGCTGCATCTCCTGAGGAACGTGGTAAAACCCCAGGAGCAGACGGTGGTGTTTGCAGCCACCAAACATCACGTGGAATACCTTAGGGAGGTGAGATGGTACCAGAAGAAGATGGACTTCTCTCTGTGGATGTTCTCTGGAGCGTCAGCCTGAAGACACTGTGTCCTTCTCATCTGCAGCTCATCTCCTCAGAAGGAATCGAGTGTGCCTTCATCTACAGCGCCCTGGATCAGACGGCCAGGAAGATCAACATTGGGAAGTTTGTGCATCGGAAAGCCATGGTGCTGCTTGTGACTGACGTGGCAGCTCGTGGTATAGACATCCCCCTGCTGGACAATGTTATAAACTACAACTTCCCTTCCAAACCCAAGCTGTTCCTGCACAGAGTTGGTGAGTGTGAAAATAGAAAATTTTAAGAATATAATAAAAGAAAGAAGAAAACCTTTAAATGGTGCAATGGTTTGACGCCATCTACTGGGGAAATACATTATTACAGGAAAAAAGCAGAAGTATAATGATAATATCAATAAATAATTTAATTTGGATAAGAAACAAACCACATGACTCTTTTTTCCCTATAAGGTCGTGTGGGACGTGCTGGCCGCAGTGGCGCCACCTACAGTTTGATTTGTCCAGACGAGATGCCGTTTGTGTACGATCTTCACCTCTTCCTTGGTCGACCCGTTCAGATGGCGACAGCAGAACACACAAAATGTAGAGGCAGCGAAAGACCTGAATGTTTATCATCCAAGGGAAGTGAACCTTCTACCTGAGACTGATCTCTGTAAACTGGGCCTTGTCTCTTAGATTCTGATGGCGTGTTTGGCCGCGTCCCTCAAAGCGTCCTGGACGACGAAGGCTCTCATCTCATCACCTTGCACGAAAACTCCCTGGAGCTGCTTAACCTCCAACGAGTGTCGGAAAACGCCTACAAACAGTACCTGAAGTCCAGACCCAATCCTTCTCCAGAGTCCATCAGACGGGTCAAAAACACAGACCTGTCCACCATGGCTGTCCATCCTTTACTAGGTCAGTGAGGGGAAGAATGGACAGCAGGGGGCGCCAATGATGATCTGAGGATCTCTAAGACCCACATTTTCCTGTGGTCATTAAGTTGCGACCCACTCTTATGGAATTCAAGCAGATTAATTTTCTAAACAAAAGCCTTTCAAAATAAAAGATTTTCTAAAATAAAACACATGCTCAACAGCTGATTCACATTATTTAGCTGATTTTTTGACCAGCTGTTTGTGACCCATTCAGAACATTTCCGCGACCCACTTTTGGGTCGGGACCCACCAGTTGAGAACCAATGTTGTTTGACAGATTTTTGCTAATTGTTTGGCTGTTTTAATGTTATTTTCAGGTTCAGCTTTAGATCAGGTGGAACTGCAGCATCTTCAACTAGTTGATGCCATCAAGAGCTATAAAGCCAAGTCGGTGAGTTAGAGTCCATGCAGACCAAGACCCGCCCACTAAAGTGATTGGGCCATTCTGCTTGATCTATTTTATTAATTAAGGAAATAAGCTGTAGTGATGAAAAATAATCTTGTGTTTTTTTCCAGACTATCTTTGAAATCAACTCTACCAATAAGACTCAGGCCAGTGAGGTGATGAGAACCAAGCGCTCCAAAGACGCTCGGTCTGTGGACAAATTCAACAAACACAGAGAGGATGTGGCTGCGGAGAGTCGACTGCACGAGCCGGTGAAATCGACCGCAGACAATGAGTTTTCACACACCGCCGACTTTGAAGAGGGCGCTATAAACGTAAGTCTTCACGTGGTGTCTGTGAATTAAGCTGTTTTGTTAAAATGTAAATCTGTTTTTATTTTGCAACATAATGGAATGCGTTTGTTTGAAGGACAGAATGGAAGAAAGTAGCTAAACATTAGTCAAAAAGTTTTAGAAATGTGGACAATTTTGCAACAAGATCATGTTAGCTAAAATATTTACAAATAAATATAGAGTAAAACAATAATCAAGAAAATATAAAATCTGACCAAAAGCTAAAAAGAGAAACAACAATACTTGTTCAAGAGTTAGTCAGATAACAACAAGATACAATGGTTTGTTTTGCATTTAATTTATGTCTTAGGACATTCTTAATTATTATAATTGTATTGGTTTTGATATTTTTGGTCACTTAAGTCTGTGTCAAATGTAAATCTTTTTTTTTTTTTAGCATTGAGTGGCATGTAATAACCTCTCTTTCCACCAGGGGGTGTTTGTCTCTGTGGTGGGTGGGAAACGCAGTGGTCCTCAGGAAGGTGCAGAACAGCCAAAGACCAAGAGGAGCAGACAGACGGGTAAAGACGAGGAGTACTACATCCCCTACAGACCCAAAGACTTTGACTCAGAGAGAGGGTGAGTCGCTGTCCCTCACCTCACGTCCCCTCACTGTCTGTCTATGTATGACATGTAAACGCATCATGATGTTTGTAACCCTGTCTGGTCTCAGCCTGAGTCTGGGTGGAGAGGGCAGCGCCTTCGAGCAGCAGGCCTCCACGGCCGTCCTGGACCTGATGGGAGACGAAGGCGATCATTTCAGCAAACACAAGAGTCTGATGAAATGGTGAGGATTGGACTGAAGACGAGAACAATATGGGTTTTTAACCAAAGCGGGATCTAACGTCTGTCTTCCTGTGTAGGGACAGAAAGAGGAAACGATTCGTGAAAGACACAGGAAAGGAAGACCAGAAAAAGAAGATGAGAATAGATGGAGGACAAGTCATCGGAGTCAAGAAGAACAGAAAGAACTTGTATCCTTTAACAAAGAAAAAACACATTTTTTTTGTCCTTTTTTCATTTTTGTCTCTGTGGATCTGTTGTGTCAGACCTTGACTCGACAACAGCTACGAGGAGTGGAAGAAAAAGTACAAGGTTGATGGAGACGGAGGCTCCGACGACGACACAGGTGGAGGAGGAGGGAGGAGGAAACCTGGGCGAGGTGATGAAACATTTACAAGATTTTATATTAAATTTTACTATTGTTATTTATTTATTATAAGACTTTCGGCCAATTCTACAGTGGTGGCTGAATTTTTTTGTTATTTCTGACATCGTAAAGCAAGACCAGGTTTAATTTGTTTTTTTTTATTTTATTTATTTACTTTTTTTTGGCAAATTCTCTAATTTATTGTTGTTTATCTCTTTACTTAAGTTTATGTAAATTTTTTAATTTTTTTTTAATTTATTTTATTCTTTTATTATACTATGTAATTTTAGAACTTAGTTTTAGTAGATAATCTGGTCCAGCCTTTATCCATTTCTTATCTAATTTTATTTTTTTAAAAATACTTTAACAAAACTTTAGTTTTTATAGAAAAAAATCCAAAATATTTTTATTATTTATTATTATGTAGCTATTTTTTTCTGATTTCTTAGCCGTTTCGTTAGAGGTAGGATCTTCTTCTATTTAACATCTTCTTCTACTTCTTCTCACACCCGTCCATCAGGTCGAGGCCACGGTCGCCGCGGTCCAAACCCCCCGAGCTCGGCTGGAGCTCAGCGTACGCCCGGCGGCCGGATAGTTCGCTCAGAGCTGAAGACCAGCAAACAGATCTTGATGCAGCGGAAGCAGAAACAGAAGCAGCAGTTCCTGCAGGGAGGAGGGATGAAGAAGCTTCGCTCCAAGAACAAACGGTGGCTGGGAGAAGTCAAGAAGTCGGGCTTTGGACGAGGAGGACAAAAGAAGGGCAAGATGAAGAAGAGACTGTGAGGAGAAGACTGCAAATCCAAGATTCACTGAGGGACACATGATAATGATCACCTCGTTCTTCAACCATGAACACATTTGTAAAAATCTCTGTGAAAAGAAAAAGTTAATTCTTTTGGTTTGTGTCTTATTCAAACTGCGTTTTGCAGAATAATCTGCACACAGGGATTACAGGCTCTCTGTGTACTGTATTGATTTATGACAGATTATAAATCTGAATAATCCGATATTCTACCTCAAGTCTGTTTTGTTGGTCTTCATCTTAGTTTATAGAAACAACATTGGAGTGACTCCACAGAACATCACAGTGGAGATGACTTCACCTGGTTCTTCTTTCATGTTTCATCAGGGCAGATGGTCTGCATGCACTCCAGTTTGACGTCGCCCCCTACCTGTAACCCTGCAACCGTCTAGTTGTCCTTGGGTATACAGTGGTGCCCCGCCCCATGAGTTGAATCTGTTCCCTCAAAAACATAGATATAAACAAATATATTCTTTATATAGATTAGAAAACACTTAAAATAGAATGAAATCAGAGGATTATATTTTATATTTGTTTATTATTATACCTGAGGAGAAAATGGATGTTTGTCCAAGACTTTGAACTTTATCTGAACTGTGCTCTGATGAATCGGACAGATCCACTTTCAGAGGAGGAGACGCAAACTTAGTTGTTTGGAGGATATAACAACATTATTCTGTTAACCTTTAATTTGGGAATATAATCTATCTTATGTTGTGTTAAACATGGAGACAGCGCCACCCACAGAGACTCAGAGAGTTTTTTTTTTTTTAATTTATTTACCCAGACTCAGGCTGAGACCAGACAGGCATATTTTCTGGATTTCATAGTAGTGTTTTGCAACATATATTACAACATTCTCGTTATTTTAGAGGTAAAATGAGCCTAAGAAAAAATTGCAACAAATACATACAGGGTTTTGAAAAAGAATGACTTGTGTGTACAGGCAATGTGATTTATGAAAGTTATTTGGCCAAATTTTAATAATTTAGTTTTTACTTTGCGGTTTTCCTACTTTAAAAACGAGAGACCATTTAATATTTCTGTCTAACTTCAGTTTTTTTCCTAAACTTATAAGACTTTTCTTTACTTTATTTTATTCGAACATCACTCCGTCTGCCACAAGATGGCCCCAGAGCTACTATCATGTACGAATCACAGACTCCTCACCCAAGGCAAACCAACCGGAAGTGAGGCTCGATCACACTCTTGACAGGATATAGGCCTCTAACTCCGAAGGCCCTTGACCGTTAGTCCTTTCCCGCTGAACATCGTGGCTTTAACATGTAAGTCGAATACAAACATATTTAATAATGTTTATTTTAATTTGTTTTGTGTGTTTAAACGCCTGTTTTTCGATTTATTTGCATCGATACTAAAGATTTAACTAATTACTCGTTACATTGCCAAGATATAATTAGGAGATTCGCTAACGTTAGTTTAGCCGGAGTAGTTAATTATGCTAAGTTGCTAAAGTTGCTTCTAGAACGTTCGAGGACCGTTTGTACTTGGTAAATGTTACGAGTTTGTTTCGTGTTTAAAATTGTCCCCAGTTCCTGTTTAATAAAGTGTTTTAAACATCTTTGCTGGAGTCCGCGTTTTTATTTGTGCTGTTCCATTGTTTCATATGCTTTCTTTGTGTCGTTATATTGATTTATGTGATTCTTCTGTTGTTTATTGTACATTGGAATGAAGTTGAAGTTGATTAATGTCTTGTTATGTGCTGTTGTGTTATGACTCTATTTTTATTGTCTATGGAAATCTTGTTTATTGTAATTGAATATGGATCAACTTTTTGGACTCTTTGTTTAACATTGTTTTTTCTTCTTTTTTTTTGCATTTTTGTGGATTCCAAAATTCCTTTATGACAAATATTGGGGAACCAGATTTATATAAGAACATATAATTGTGTGTTAGTCAAAGTAATAATATGGGATGCCCTATATTAAATCGCTGATCGATATTAGCATATAGTAATCTATTGCAATGTTATCAGATTTAGCCAAGTGAAAGTCACTAGATGGCAGCATTGCAGCTTATTTAAGTGAGCTAGTATTATTACAGTGGTGTATAGATACATAAAAATAAATTTACCAGGCTTATATCAGCACTGGTTGATATTGGAGTCGAAATTAAGCGTTTGTGCAATGTTGGCTTATAAATATCCACATAAAGATAATATCAGACATTCCTAGTAATGACTTCTTTTTTATATTTGGACAGTTTTATAGAATGTTTGGAATGAATGTTAAAATATAAAATTTTAATGTAACTTTTTCTTATTTTTCCTTAACAGGATTGCAGAGTTCTGGTGGAACTTGAAGATTCAGGTTTTTGTTTCACTTTAAATTGGGGCACCACTGTATTGCACTGCAGCTTTTTAATTTCATATTGCAGATTTTATTTTTATTTTTTTTTTATTTGGTGTTTTGCATTAGATTTTAAAAATGTTGTCTTTATTTTAGTGATTTAATGAGCCTTAGAATAAAAAAAATACAATTTGCAACACATACATACAAGATTTTGAAAAAGAATAATGTGTGTACAGGTAAACAATATTTTTGAAAGGTTTTTTTATTTTGGCCACATTGTAAATATAGTGTCTCTACTTTGCTGTTTCCCTACTCTTTATACGAGAGACCATCGTATATTCCAGTTTAACTCATTATTTTTCCTTAAATTCTAGGATAAGAATCCAGTTTGTCTCTGCTGGTCTTCTGGTTATTTACCTTATTTAAGTCAAACATCACTCAGTCTGCCACAAGATGGCCCCAGAGCTACTATCATGTGCAAATCACAGACTCCTAAAAAAAATCCTAATTGAACTTTTTTTTTTTTTTTTGCCTTAACAGGATTGCAGAGTTCTGGTGGAACTTGAAGATTCGTGGTTTGTTACACTTTACATTACAAAAAAGTTAGTAAAAATGTTCCATTTAGGTGTTTGTATTTGACATTTTTCATTTTAAATAATTTGATATTGGCTCTTTTTGCAAACTCTAACAGCTGTATTCTAAATCCTTATTTTTTTATCTTTTGCAGAATAAAAATGTTTCTCAGAAGAAAATACAGTAGATGTGAGACAAGTGGCATAGTTCCTCTTGATGCTGTTCCACTGATTTTTTTTTTTTTTTTTCCTCCTCCTTCCAACTCGTCTTTCATGCCTTCAGATGTAATTCATGGTTTGCTGCTCCTCTGAAGATTTGTGGCTTCCAGTCGTCTGAGTGTGTGAATGCTGCTAAAGACGGAGGAGACTGGAGGTACGTGAGTCAAGTATTTGGTCCAAACACAGCACCGTCACCATGGAGATGTCATTGAACACAACCCAGAGCCTGTTACATTTCACAGAGGTGGATCCTTGGTCCGTCAATATCCCTGACATCACTGTCAGTAGGTGATAAATACATTTGTAAATTTTTATTTTCTGAACAGTTTGTACTGATTTATTTCATCACGTTTCGATCAGTGTTCCACAAACCTTTTCTGCGCCACAGATCTGTTAAATGCCTGGTACTTTTTCACGGACCGGCTGTTAAGTTGTGGCAGATAAATACCCCTTTGTAAAATTACATTTCAGGTGTTCTGAGATAATTTGCTACCTATAAAATCTTCCTACCCGAATTAACTGTGCAAGGGCCCAACAAGGATTTCTCAAGTGCACACAGCCTATAATTCTCTCCTACCAGACCGGTATAAAAAGTTAGAATCTTGTATCAATGACTCTGCGTCATTTTAAGTTTGTGAGAAAATATTTCCTAATCAAATATATTTGCATTATTGAAGTCATTACCGAGAATATCTCACCATAAAGAAGATATTTTGGATCTAAAACCTGTTGATTTTGAGTAACTTTCCTCAGATCAACATTAGTTTTTGGGAGTGGAAACATCTGTCTGTCTCAAACACCATGATGGTTCCAGGTTCTTATGTCCTGAGACATCAAATGGGTTGGACCAGTACCGTCCACAGTCTGTCTCTTATACACATCTAGAATCTTGTATCAATGACTGCGTCATTTTGAGTTTATTGTTGTTGTTGAAAATATTTCCTAATGAAATATAGTTGCATTATTGATGATGGAATCCTAGCCATTCTATTGGTCAGTTCTTTTGTTGATATTGTATGGATCAAGTGGAATGGGGACAAAAGGAAACAATATTTCTCTGCGGCCCCGCACCAATTCACCCACGGACCACTACTGGTCCCCGGGCCACTGGTTGGGGACCACTGTCATAGACGTTTGGTACAATACCGTTTATATATATTATAACAGAGTTATAGTTTATACATAATCACTCATCTCAATTGTTATGTTACACTATAACTAGTTATAGTGTAGTATGTGCACAACAACATTTTGTTGTTTGGTTATTTTACTTATTTTCTACATTCTTTAATATCAGCTCTTTCTTGTGTGACATGTTTCTTTCTGGGTTAGTTTTTATCCTTTGGGTTTTGGTTCTGGTTTAGGTTGTTTTTATTTTTTTTTGCTGTTTGTTGCACTGGTTGTGAACTCCATGTGTCTAATCCTTGTCATGTGACCATACCGTGTTGCCCGCTGACAATAACAGACGTAGGAAAGGTTGGTTCTGCAATTTTTTTATAAAAGAAAATAATGTCGAGGCTCAGTGTTTTGATTGTGTTTTTGTTAAAAATACACTTGGTTGTAGTTTAATGTTTGTGAATTGAGACTTGAACAAAGCTAAGTCAGGGACCAGGGTCCAGTTCTGTGTCAACACCAACCGATGCTGGTGCAGAGACACGGGGCTGCAGCCTCCAGTGTCCACGTCTCAGCCTTGTTGTCTATCTGATGGCCTGTCTTTGGGTCTCGGCTCTTCAGCAGTATCTCAAGTGTGTGTTGTGTTCGTCCACGGAAGCGTGATAAAGCTGCTGAAGAGCCTGAGGATCACAGCAGGACTGGAGTGGAGACGGAGGACGTTGCTTGAAAATGGTCCAGTTTCACAAGCTGGAAAGTTTAGCTTTTAAATCCTGTTCTATTGTCTCTCTGTTTGTGTTGGCGAACGTGGCTTTAAAGATTAATAAGAAACTTATGTCGGGAATTTCTTCTGCTTTTTATTCCAGTTGCTTTAATTTCTTAACGACAAAAATCAGATTCTAATAAATCACAAAAAGAAATCCTTTAAACCTGACAAGACGTTGGTAAGTCATAAAGAACATCTACAGTGGGTGGACAAGAGCTCCGCCCTCAATTAGAGAAGCTCCATCTGATCTCACACTGTGGAACAATAGATTATTTTAACAGAATATCTGTAAGAATAGATGAATAATTGAAGCCAGTGGGTC
>JAFBJS010000236.1:26842-49990 GCA_016785265.1 Paraplagusia blochii | reverse complement strand
CAGCATGGTCAGACCAGTCCAGTTTGTTGTTTATGTGAACACCCAGGTATTTGTAAGATGTCACCATCTCAATGTCCATGCCCTGGATGTTCACCGGTGTTGGAGGAGAGTGAGTTTTCCTGTGAAAATCCACCACAAGTTCCTTAGTTTCCCCCACGTTGATGTGGAGGTGGTTCCGCAGGGACCAGTCCACAAAGGAGGGGTTTCACAGAAACCCTTCCTAACCCTTGATCATGATTTTACCCTCATGTCTCATGGCCCTGAAGAAGGACAGGTGACAGACTGGGAAATTGCAAACCTGCCTTCTTTACTTGTATTGCGATTTTTAATAATTACAGTAAAATAGAGTGTAACAACCACAGTACATAGTATAGGGTTTCATTACTTGGGTTTTTATCAAAGCTTCAATGCAGGACACAAGAGATATCAGGAGCTAAATAGTTGCTAAAAAGAAATCTAAATTAAACATGAATGTAGCAGCAAAGCTAACCTTAAATATAAATGAAAATTGTGGTTCTATTGAGGATTGGGGGTTTCAAGATTGCTATGTGGATTAAACAGTGTGTATGTTAAACATTCTCTGTGGATCCTAGAACGATGTTCGTCCCCCGCCCCTGTTCCTGGAACTGTTTTAACCTGATGCTTACAGACTACTGTATACCAGGAATCAATGTGTTCTTGCAGTGTGTAAAGTTACCATACTATTTCAATGAAATAGTATGGTATTTTCTATAAAATATTTTTATAGAAAATACTGGCAAAAAATGTTTTTTTTAATAAACAATGAAACAGTAATCACTTATCTTAAATATGTTTCAAATACACCATAGCATATACAGTAAATCCTGAGTTTATTCAATTAGCATCATCTGATAGCATGTCTAAAGTTGCTCAGTTGTGTACCTCCACCACAGGGGGTCACTAGTGTAACAGTCATCATCCATGTGTGTAAAAATTATATTTAATTTAAATTTAACTACGCAATTTCTTTCATGCTTTGTTTTGAAATTACTGAACTGCCTTAATACAACACAGCGCCACCCAGTTTTATCGCCATTAGCTACATTGCTCACTTCTTCTCCATCTCTATAGTTTAGAGTTTCTTGGCTAACATTGTTACCCAAAGCCTTGCATACACTGCACATTTTTTCTCTGATGGTATAATCATATATAACAAAAACGAGGAGGAGCAAGATATATATATATATATTTTTTTTTTCGAAGAAAACTTTATTGACATTTTTTACAAACATAAAAATAAACAAGTATGCCATTGTGATGGGATAGAAGGAGCTGGTAGTGGGAGATGCCTGACAATTCAAGTGATTCTTTGATCAAACAGGAGAATAGAAAAGGTGACAATGATGAGGAAATGTCTTGACTGACCTGGTCAGTCTGGTCGGTCAACACCTTCTATCTGCAGGTCTTGGTGTAATGGCACGGTGTGCACTGGTCTTTAGTGAAGCACAGGTACTAGTTCTAGTGAATCTATCTAGTAGTGCAGGATATAAAGAACCACATGTTTTAATTTCTTCTCGTCTGTTAATTGCATGTAAACAAATATTTCATTATTATTGGTTGTTTATGATATAGTTGGGTATATAAAACCGGTAACTGCTGATGTTTCCCTTTTTCCCCTGCTTTGTCAGTTTAGCAGATTATCAAACCTGTTCCCTGTCGATACAGCAGTAATGAATAAATACGATTGTAGAGCATAATCATTTTTTGTGATTGCTATTCTGCATTTTTGCTTAAAAAGCAAAGTGATTAATCAATAATTAATTTGGAAGCTGGGGATGGAAGTAGAAGAATGAAAAGGCATGCCGTAAATCTGCACTTTATTGCTGTTTCCATTGAAAGGTGTTGGGAGTATCAAACCACAGAATTCTGCAGACTAATGAAACAGCAGAGAGATTTCTTTTTTTTTTACATGTGTCTTATTTATGGCCTAATATGATTTTTATGCATCTGGAATTTGAGCTTCGATCAGTTTTCTTTACAACTAAAGTTGTTTCACATGTAGTGGAGAATTTATCCCCTAAGACTGCCTTGTCCCTCTTCTGTGCTCTGTCACTAAAGACTTTGTCAGATTCTTTTTTGTCCTTCTTCTTCTTTTCCTTTCGGCTAATCACATTTTTCAGGGGTTGCCACAGCGAGTCAATAATTTCCATCTCACCCTGTCCTGCGCATCCTCACCTCCAACTCCAACCACCTCCATGTCCATAAAAGATAATAATCTTGCAGATTTCTGTAAAATTATGGTAAAATTAAGGATTAATCCTATGTCAGTGTTGAAACAGGGTTAAAACACCCTTGGTGGTGACTGATGGTTCATATTTCATATTTCCATTCTCCTTTTCTTTACTGTATTTGTCAGCACACGTGAATAACCTGTCATCAACATGCCAAAGATGTGCAGAAATTTTTTTTTCCCTTGCTTTTCGAGCAGTACAGGCAATACCAAACATTTGTACAGGAACTTCCTTTTAGAAGATCATATAGACATTGTTTTTTTGCCGGTTTATCCTCTCAGCAAACCCTCAAACTGTGAAAACTAAACATACAGAAAATTCATAAAATTAAAATGACAAAAAAAAAAGATTGAGCGATTGATGGATGCAGTGAGAGACGACATAGTTGGAGTTAGAGATGAGGATACAGAGGACAGGGGGAGATGGAAATTGTTGAGTCGCTGTGGCAACTCCTGAAAAAAGGGACAAGCCGAAAGGAAAGGAAGAAGAAGAAGTCACAAGCAAAGCTTTCGTTCCAAACAGAAAGAGTAGTTTAATATTCCTATAACATTGACGTTCCTGAACAGGTTTATTATGTTCCTGGTCAGCTGTTCAACAAGTTTATAAGATTTATATGAGAGTTGATAAATATGTCTGAATGCCTTTTTTTGATATGTCTCTGCAAATTCTGTCTCCACATGCCTAAATGTTGGATTTCAGCTCCAAACTAAAAATGAGTCAGAATGTCAATCTAAAAACAAGAAGTGTCAACTATATGGAATTAGTTTTGTTTGTGCGTCACCAAGGAAATTATATCCATAATGCATTTTTACTTAATTACAATATTTAATGTTGACCAGTCCATCATCAACATGGACAAATATATTGATATTGTGTCTGAAGCTAACATTTTCCATATTGACAGTTTCTGTTACGGAACAAAAAATAAAGTTTCTGGTTTCATTTCTGTTCCAAGTAAAATGCCAAAAGAACCCTTCAACCAAATGCATCCAAATCGCACCGCTAAATATTGTGAGCCTACTGGAAGTTATTTGGGTCAAGACACTGCTATGTTAAGAGCGTCTCAGTGGCAACCTGGCAGCTGGTGAATTAGAACCTGATGCTTTGCAGACCTAAGTCTGCTTCCTTAACAACAAGGTCAAGACTGTGTTGGATTTTGTTTTCTTCAATTTGAGTGTTTACTTGACTTTATGTCTTCTTTCGGCTTATTCCGTTTTTCAGGGGTTGCCACAGCGAGTCAACAATTTCCATCTCACCCTGTCCTCCTCATCCTCAACTCCAACTCCAACCACCTCCATGTCCTCCCTCACCGCATCCATAAATCTCCTCTTTGGTCTTCCTCTTCGTTTCTTACCTGGTAGCTCCATGTCTAGCATTCTTCTCCCAATATAACCACTGTCCCTCCTCTAAACATGTCCAAACATGCAGATTTTTCTCCAAACCTTCCTGTCTGTGTTGTCCCCCTTGATTACCTCGTTTCTGATCCTGTCCATCCTTGTCACCCCCAAAGAGAACCTCAGCATCTTTAACTCCTCCACCTTCAGCTCTGTCTCTTGTCTTCTACCTATTCCTAGTGTCTCTAATCCATACATTAAGGCTGGTCTCACCACTGTCCTGTAAACCTTTCACAGATCACTCCAGAGACCTTTCTCCAGTCCATCCTGCCTGTACTCTATTCTTCTCCTCTCTTCCACAATCTCCACTGCTCTGAACAGTTGATCCTAAGTATCTGTTTTGTTGTCTCGCATCATAGATTAGGCAAAAAGGTTTTTACACCGGATGCCCCTTCCTGAAGCAACCCTCACCATTTGTCCGGGCTTGGGACCAGCACTAAAAAACACTGGCTTGTGCTCCTTAGTGACTTGAATTTATGTAAAATTGAAGTTGAAGAAGACTTTTAATTTCTCAACTGAAGAACTTAATCAGTTCCTGGTTGATGTCAGAGGGAACTCCTCTAGACTTTTGTTTTCCATTTGAACAAAATCAATGCATGAGATGAAGAGAAAAGGGAAAAAATACACAATTGCAGTTCTTTGAAAAGTTGTTTGGCCCTTTCCTTCACTTAATTTTGACAACCCACCTTCATATATGATGACTGCACTGTATGACGTTTGCATGATGTCCTCGTCTGAGTTTCTTTGACCGTCTGAAAACATGCAGCAATATCTCAACAGGAAATTTTGAGTCTGACCCAGTGTCCCTGTGATGGACTGGTGAACTTCTTACTTCAACAACAGCTAAAGCTGAGAGGAAGCGCTGACCAAAACACTCTGAAACAGAAACTTAGGAGAAACAAAACACACTTTATGAACTCATAATGCAACTCACTTTTCCTTATAATTCCCTGTATACAACACTCATCTCTAAATTCCTGGTAATACATACAATAATTTACATTGAGTTTTTGCACCCGTGTTGGAAACTCAATATCTCATATAAAAAAGTCAGTATATAGACTTCCAGTGATTGAATCGTAAATTAAGACTAAAAGTGTAACGGAATGTTAACAAATAACACAACTGAGTGTCTTCAAGTTGTTCATTCTGATTCCATACAGTTCATTATCTGGTTAGTCAGGAAATGCTCAAATGTCGTGTATAATGTTAAACAATCCTGAAGTTGTGAAGCTCACATGATTCACAGGAGAATTTAACTCCTTATTGTGTAACATAATTTTTTTTTATAACACTATTGTTCAGCTCTATAAATTTTCATTTGCCCTTGGCCTTCCTAACTGTTTGCATTTCTTTGTCCTTTCACCTCCAAGAGCAGATGGGAGTATTTTCGGATTCGTGGACAAAGACACACAGACCAAACATCCTTTTCCTCTTTGGACATCATACAGAAATAACACAGACGTTGACTCTGATGTACTGTGAATATTTACACCGATACTGAACTATTTCATTTAGCATATTCTTCATTTCTCTCACAAAACCTCTTACCTAACAATTTCTTATTGCATTTCTGTGTTATTTTTAAAAAAAGTCAATCTAATTTCAGAGTATTAAGCATCTATGAAGAAAAATCATAAATTATATCTAAATATCCACTCAGCTGACACCTTTCATGCACTACTCAATACCTTGGTGTTTACTATAGACACATAACCAGTTAAAAAATGAAGAAAGTGACATCAGTATACATAAAAAAAAAAGATCATTGCGATCACAGGGACACAGGCGCTGCTGCCATGAAGGCATGTATCACCCTTTACAATTAAAATAAAGATCTTCTAAAAAAAGAGACGTTTTTTTTAATAATACTAATACATTTTATTTTGGTCACTCATGGACACAGTACAATGCAAGGGTTTCAAACTTGCGGCCTGTGCCACATTTGCTGCCCGTGGAACGATATTTTGTGGCCCTCACCTTGATGCGAAAGTTCAATTTCTAATAATATTTTATAGATTTGTTCTCCACATTTTATGGTAAATCCTATAGTTCTCAGAACCCTGATCCACAGTCTCCTTCTGGTTTAGTGTTGTATTACGCAGAATCTATGGGAAAATTAATTTATTTAGATTTTTTTTAGATGATTTCTTTTGTATTGAACACTGAAAGCTGACATGGCCCTTTGGTGAAATGATAGTGTGGGTTGTTGGCCCTCAATTTATTTGAGTTTGAGACCCCTGGCACAATGCATTAATATACAAAGATATTAAAAACACAACAATAAAAAAAAAAATCTAGAGTGGACTAGAGCAAACTTGTGAAAGTGAGTTTATGTTTCTTATGATGGGTGTGTATAAGAGACAGGGGTCAGAGATGGTAAGAAGAATGACTGAAAGTTCTACTCTCCTTGGTGGTGAGACAGGTGGAGGGGAGAGTCAGATGAATGGCAGACAATGATCTCACAGAATAAGAAGGAACAGCAACAAGAAGATCTGACAGATATGGTGGTGTGACTAGCTTTAAATGTGAGCAGAAGTTTTTTTTGGTTTAGAAACAGAACTTACCCTGGAGCCGGTGGAGTTGTTGCAGGACAGTAAGGATGTATTGAATGTAAGGTATTCTAGAAATGATGCTGGCAGTGAAGTTCTGGACCAGCTGGTGTTTATGGAGAGATTGTGGGTGGTGCCAAAAAGAAGGGAGTTGCAGAAATCTAGACAAGAGTTGACAAGGTTGTGAACCAGGATGGCAGTGGTGTGAGAAGTGAGAAAAGGGTGGAGGCGGTTGATGTTGGGTATGTAGAAATATGCAAATCGGGTCAATCATTTATTCCAAAGGAAAGAACCCTCATGCACCAAACAGTGTAATATGACCTGACGCAACAAGAACAGCAAAAAAAAAAACAACTAAACAACCCCCCCCCCGAAATTAATTAAACTAACACATCAGCAAAAGTAAATATTCTTCATTTAAGGGAAAATAAAACTCAAACTCATTTCCTTCAAGAAATCAAAGTCAACAAAAAGGTTAAAGGTTCAGAAAGTTTTCTCTGCATGTCCCTCATCCGTCAATCTTTACAAAAACACCAGTTTTTTAGGTTTAAGTTAAGTTAAACTCTTAGCCTAGCTCCGGTCATCCTAGTCATCATGGACATCACCGTCCACTGATCTTTGACCTGGCTACCTGAAGCACAGCACCCTGACTTGAAAGTAAAGGGACTGAAAGAGAACCAATCACTGAACTCCTTCCAGTCCAATCCGGAGTCACATCACTTCTGAAAAGCCCCACCAATCTGGGAGACTGGACAAAGAGTAAGTAGATAGTGCCTTTTTGGAGCAAAAAGGACATGTGTCCCTCGTACTGGAGGTCTCTTATTCATTTGTCAAAGCAGGAGGTATGTACAATGACCACTAACTGCCCGCTAGGACAGTTAGGAAACTCAGTCCACATTGCCTAAGAGTGCTAATTCATGACCTTAATGCTCCAAAATCAAAGTCTTTCTCCTTGATTAGAGTCTGTAGTAGATTCTGTTATCATCGGAGAGTAGGGCATTCTCTTTAGGATGCCAATGACCTACTGTACATATGAACCGGTCAATGGGGTGGTAAAATTTAAACTCACACTTGTTATCCTATTGATCCAATTACAGAAAAGATCTGCAGCAAATTCTCTGAGGGAGAGAAGCACAGATGTCCACTGGCTTTAGAAGTCACCTGAAAGGACTTAAGTTTGGTTAGCAAGATAGGACTGATATGGACTAATGTCCAAAAGATTGTTAAATTCCAAGATCACAGTGGTGTGGATCTAAAGAACACTATGACAAGGAGTTTCTTTTCCATCCTTCATCTTCAACGGATGATCAAGCTTCACTATAACAGCATCACTCAGCCTACACCTTAGGCTGGTGGAAAACAGGACCTCATAGGTGAAGAAGCTTGTTCCAAAGGGGGTTTCTGCAAAGACCACATCCTGGACTAGTGTCTCCAACACTGACTGGTAGAAACGTATGACCGGACCAGTGAGGTCCATGGACTGAGGCTAAAACATGAAAGTGGTACAGAAAACTGTCTTTTTGCTCTCTGTAGTCTGGAAGACATGTCCTCCAGTCCATGTCCAGGTGATAGGATGGTCAATCTGTGACAAAGGCTTAAGGTATTGCCCTAACAAACAAGGCCGTGCCCCTGCAGGAAAGCCATGGTAGCAGCCATTTCCATTTAACCAGTCACAGACACAAACCTTTTTACATAGCACCATTCCAATTCTTCTGGTCCAACTCGTCCATACTTATAAATTGTTATTCTAAGTCCTCTATTCCCTTGGTATTTCTTTATCTGTCCACTGTCCAAGCTATAGAGCTTCAGTCTTCTCCTACTTTACTTAGGCAGAGGAAAATCCTGGATAGAAATTCCATAGGAAACAAAGGAAAGGAAAGCAAACTTCTTGTCATTGTGATACACACCCCTGAACAAAATGTGACCTTTGGATTTTAGTGTGCCAGGGGAGCAGTTTGGGGGAACGTTGCCATGCTCAGTGGCACCCTGGCAGCTAGAGCCTTCTGGACCAAAGTCCAGTTCCTTAAGCGGACACCCCTCTGGTCTCTAATGAAAACATTGATGTCATCTGCATAAGCTGACACCACCAGCTGTGATAGTTTAATGTTGTAATATTGTTGTTCCCATTTTTTCTCTATTGTTGTTGAAAATAAGTGTGTGTGACGTTTATCTCAAGTTCTTGGTTAAACTAAGTGTTTTATATCTGTTTTATTGCTGACTGTGAATGAGAGGCATGAGCCGTAGATAGAAGAAAATGTGAACATAAAGGTGTTAAATTACACTTTTCTGAGTTATTTCGTTATTATTTACCTGCAAATTCTTCATTTAAGAATACATCATCAGTGATTTTTGCATTTAAATAAAACAGATTGGCTTAAATAAGCAATAAATCAATTAAATACCATTGAAATTTACTTGAAAAAAATTTAAAAAAGAAAGAAAAAGAAGATGCTCATGCACTGGTGTTGAAAAAAAAAAAAAAAGCAAATGGTCAATGACACCCAAGTCTGGTTACATGATAGAAATGCGGAGTTTTAATGATCGTCTGCTTGCGCAAAACATATCTAGACGTTCACATGCACAAACACGCAGACTTGGCTGAAGTTCCCTCAGATCTGATGCTGTTGACTGGTTTTCATGCTGTGCCTAATGGTCTGGCACATGGAAAAAGGTAAAAGAAAATTAGCTTTAAGTTGTTCTTTGAAAGGAAGAAACGGATCAGGCTCATCAGAGATAACACGATGATCTGTCTGGATACTGTTTCAGATATTTATGTTGGGTTTAACAGCAGCGCCACATGCTGGGGCGACATCGCAACCTGTCAAAAGTCAGTTTATCTTTTGTGTTGCTGGTAGAAGATCCACGGCTGATGTGAAGAGCCATGCCACGTCACATGGACCATCGTCTGAACACAAATCTGAGGCTCCTTCCTTTTGTTGTTTCCAAGACATGATCCTCGTCTGAAGATAATTCCTGAATGGACGCAACCGTGAAGAATCACCCACAGAGAGAATAAAAAGAAAAACCTCCGTGTGAAGACTTCTTACATCCAGTGCTGCCGTCTTCCGTCTGTGTTTGAAAAATCCGGAGATTTTTTTCCCATCAGGGAAGAAAAAACAGGCTCATTATCACGTTTGTCACTTCTTCATCATCTTTGTAAGCACAAAAAGTGCTAAAACTGTTTTTCTTCAACTGTAAATCTGTCAGTACTTTCTTCAGTTAGAGGAAAAGTCTCACCACAGCAGCTTCACACTCTCACAGTTTCTACTGGAAAATCAATTGAAAATTTTTTTTTTTCATATTTTACCAGACAAAGCATCGGCAAAAACACAAAGCCAGCAGATTTTTACAAATACTGCATATAATCAACAGAAGCAAGGAATTTACTTATGGAATCTATCATTTGAACAGTGGTTAGTTTGAAACATATTCTCAGGTTGGTGTAGTGAGTTCTGGTACAGGTTCTGATTATGACAGTTCTGACAGTGACCACCCACAGAGAGAATAAAAAGAAAAACCTCCGTGTGAAGACTTCTTACATCCAGTGCTGCCGTCTTCCGTCTGTGTTTGAAAAATCCGGAGATTTTTTTTCCCATCAGGGAAGAAAAAACAGGCTCATTATCACGTTTGTCACTTCTTCATCATCTTTGTAAGCACAAAAAGTGCTAAAACTGTTTTTCTTCAACTGTAAATCTGTCAGTACTTTCTTCAGTTAGAGGAAAAGTCTCACCACAGCAGCTTCACACTCTCACAGTTTCTACTGGAAAATCAATTGAAAATTTTTTTTTTTCATATTTTACCAGACAAAGCATCGGCAAAAACACAAAGCCAGCAGATTTTTACAAATACTGCATATAATCAACAGAAGCAAGGAATTTACTTATGAAATCTATCATTTGAACAGTGACTGAGACTGAGATTAACTTGGATTTTTTTCAAATAATTTTTTCATATATTTATACACTTTTTTGTATCACATGAGATTGTATTACATGATCTGAAGGAGCAGTGGGAGAGCAAAATTGAACAAAATATACACAACCGGTCCAAAGTTTTAGAACACCCCAATTTTTACAGTGTTTTTATTGAAAATGATGCCATTTAATGTCTCATTGCACTCAGAGGGTAGTGTGTATATAAATATATAAATTTATATATATATATATATATATATATATATATACAGTCATAGAAAAAAATTATTAGACCACTTTGCTGTCTGAAATTAAACTTAATTATGAGCCTTTTTTGTTGTTATTATATTTGTCCAGATTAATGTAGATTAAGTGGAAGCAGACTTTTAAATGGACAAGAAATTAAAGAAAGAGTGGTCTAATAATTTTTTCCATGACTGTATAGATGAACATGAACATGTGATTAGTGACGTCAAAAACGGGGTAGTTCCCCTGGAGAATTGCTCAGCATAAATCTAAAACCAGACTGCTATATATATATATGTACACATTATATATATTGGTTCCTTGGCAGGGAACTGGTCAAAAGTTTTAGAATACCCCAATTTTTACATTTTCAGTTTACCCATAGTAACGTCATAAATTAATCAAACGTCATGATTATTTTTGTGACAAAGAAGTATCTGTTCCAATCATTCCATCAGAGAAAAATCTGATTTGTAGAAAAAACTGGAAACTCAGGACTACCATGACATTGTGTTCTTTACAAGTGTATGTAAACTCTTGACCACCACTGTATGTGGTGCTATGATTTGAGCATCTCAGTGGGAACCTGGCAGTATATTTTGTTTAGCAGCAGTTAATAACTTTTTTGTTGTTAAGAGATGATTTATCAACTGTGGCTTTTTGATAATAGAAAAAAAATAACACATTTTTAATTTCTTACTTACAGGGCAGAGAGAAGAAGATGTACTGTAATTTCTTAGGTGTTCTCACAGCTTTTTTTAACGTAAAAATGTATAATACAAAATATACAGTAATGTAAAACAAACAAACAGTGGGCTCTCCACCAACAGGAAGTCACACAATTAATGAATAAATGTAATCATACAGAAAAAATATATAAATAAAATTAACCCCAGCACATGTGTGTTATACTACATGTATGGTATGAATAAAAGGTAAAATGTTCGAAAATGCAAAATGTGGGAACGGGAACGATGAAGAAAAAAAATATAATAATTGATATTGCTGATTTTCTCCAACTCCCCAATCTGTTTTAGAGCATCAAGGGGAGATCAATGACATAATTGCTTCATTTCACAGAGAGACAATTCATTTTTTACACTGTGGTCTTGATAAAAAAAGAAACATTAAAATATTTGGACATGAAGAGTAACAATCTGTTTTTGTCACAGAGTATTTATAATTTGGCCCCAATTAACTAACTAACTAGCAACTGAACAAGTGTGTTAAGTGAACTTGTGTGTTACATATATGTTACATGTGAGAGAGATCACAGAGATAGAGAGTAGGTGAATGAGTGAGTGAGTGAGTGTATATGTGTGTTACCAGAGAAATTGATGTGTTGGAACTGTCATAGAGTCTCCAGTTGGTGAAGGGGTTCTGGAATTGGTTCCTTGGCAGGGAAGTGGTCAGTGGGGAGTTTGCATCTGTGCTGCTCTGGCACCAGAAAGGCCTACTGTGTGTGTGTGTGTGTGTGTGTGTGTGTGTGCCTGTTGGAGAGACCAAGAGACTTTCATTGATTTCCTGGAGAACTCAGTGTAAAATCAACAAATCAACTGCTCACCTAAAGCTAAACCAGAATTCACTTTTTGAGTTTTTTCTTAGGTGAGGACAATTGCATAAACATCAAAAATTGACAATGCATGTTGCTTATAAAAATGAATGAAGTGCATTAATGTATTATAATTATTATTATTATTATTATTAATAACAACAAACATAGGTGGTGTTTAAGGAAGCAGACTTGGGTCCAAGGGGCTTTCAGGTTACCCTTAAGGTGCTCTGGTCCTGAACCACATAACTTCCAACAAACAAAGAATTCCATCATTCCATTGACCGCCACAGTGCCCTTTGGCAGCATTTCTTGTCTTAGGTATTTACTTAGGGATAGCACCACCTGAGCATTAGGTGATTGGGGCTAAGGGCCTGAGACAAGGGCCTAAGATGAGAGACAGGAAGTTAACTGGTTAATTTCAATAATTAACAGAATGATCAATTAGGGCAATAATATGTATTGTATATGTATATTTTTGTACTGCATACTGACAAAATGTCCAAAAAGCAAAAAGACATGCTAGAAGCTTCGTTTTTCTAGGGGACATTGAACATGGCATTGAGCATGCTCTTCTGTTGAAGCAACTCTCAGCATCTCCCCTTATTTGTCCGTGCCATTATTACTGCCATTATTGCTTGGACAGTGTTTGGACCTTTAGGTTGTGTGCTGTGGTGTGTATCACAATGACAAGGAGTTTACTTTCCTTCCCCCGTCGTATCTCTCTCTCTCTCTCTCTCTCTCACCTACCCAACGACTGGTATCACACTTCACAGGTGAACCCAGGTCCACCCCTTCCTCCCCACTCACAGTATATAACTTCTGTTACCCCCCACTAACAGTTAGAACTGAAGATGTCTCTTGGATGAGAGGTGAAACGTTTTCCAAAAAAACTGAATGTCCAGTTGCCTAACTAAACTCTTTAACCATGACAATTCCTTGTTCTTCTCTCATCACACAGCTTAAGCAACCTGACTGTCAGATGACACAAGAACAAAGACCTAAGGAGGGACATACATTTGAGCCAGTTGTGTCCTTAAGGTCCCTTAAGGTGTCTATTTCTGTTTCCTGTACTGCTGCTTATGCAGCAGCTTTCAGGTGGTGAGGAAAGGTACTGCATAGAAATAAACAAATTGCTTACTGAGAGGACTCCAAACCAAGAGTTCATATACTGTATGCTCAAAATGAACATTACTAAAACTGGTCATTGGTGGATAAATGTGTCCCTGTATTTGGTGACCCTCATGGCCAGAGAGAAAGAGAAGAGAGAGAAATCAGAATAAGGGAGGAAGAAAGCAAGAGAATCATTGTTTACATAAATAAATGTGTGTCCGTTTGATGAATGAGAAATTAGTTTTCCCAAAAAACCTGCTTCTCATTAACCTAACAACACAGATAGACTCCAAGGAACAACTGGCCAATGAGGTCCCTCGGGTAATACCCACTATCCATGTGACTCGCACACCACATCGCTCACACCTCTACCCTGGTGATCACAACATTCCTGCAACTAGGTCAGGGTGTGGTCACTTGTTTGTCTTGCTATAGTCACTGTGTTTACTGGTACTTTGAGGCTATATAACAGAATTGTTTTAGCAGTCCATTAAAAACCTCTGGAATAATAACTAAAACATTTTAGAGAAATCCAAGACAGTCCAAGTTAGGTTCTTCACATACAAAAGCTACATTCACCTCTAAAATATTGACATCTGACTGTGAATAAACCTGTGTTTAACAGTGAAGATTACATGTTGTACACCTGTAGGTCACACATGGAAACCTGTCCGCAGTTGCCTTCTTACGTATAGTTAACGTATACATTCAAGAGGTCAGAGCAGAAACGCTGCTCTTTCACATCAAGAGGAGCCAGTAGAGGTGGCTTCAGCATTTACATTGTATTTCCCTGGACGCCTCCTTTGGGATGTGTCCGGTGCTGTCCCACTGGGACTAGGAGACCAAAAGGAAGACTTAGGACACACCAGCGCAATTATGTGGCTCAGCTGTCCTGGGAATGCCTCAGGATCCCCCCAGATGAGCTGGAGGATGTGTCTAGGTAGAGGAGAGTCCGGACATCCCTCTTCTGAATCCTGCTCCCGTGTCCCAGCTTTGGATAAATGGACAAAGATGGATTGATGGATGGATGGAAAAAAAAAATACAAACCTAACACTGTCAATAAATTTGGAAAATTTGAGCAAATGGTAATTATTGTTGTCTCAGAGCCAAAAGAACTGACTGTGGTTGCGATTTTAGGATTACGTGTATCAATAGAATAAATTCAATAATCCCCCAATGGAGTAAAGGAAAAGTATAGAAAGAAGGAGTAAAGGAAATATAACAAGTTAGTAGTGCAGAGTGAGGTCTGGATCAGAAAAAATGTTTTGGATTAAGATACATGAATAAAGAATTTAATAAAAGCTACAATGCTCAAATGCTTTTTAACCTCTTCTAGACTATCCATTGGGGAACTGCTGACTTTGTGGGGAAAAGGCAGAAGATAATTGGGCCACGTCCGGCCACCGGGACTTAGTTTGACCCACATAACTTCCAGTGGGCTTACCATCTACAGGAATTCTCACAGTATTAAACAGTGTGACTTGGGTGGCAGTCGTGGAGACTGCTGCCCTTGTAACACAGTAACTGATGTGAGGAGGAAGATGATCATGGGAGTATTAGTAGTGAGAACTAAAGTCTTTTGGATGAGAAATGAAACAGTAACTACCATAGGCGTAGCCCTGGGTAGGCCTGGGCCCACCCACTTTTCAGTCAGGCCCAATGAGAGGGCTGATCAAACTTGGCTATAATACTTTAGGGTTGGCCCACCCTAATTTGTTCCGGGCCCACCCATTTTATAGGTTCTGGCTACGCCCCTGGTAGATACTCTGGTATAGTGTAGTATCAGAATCTGGTATACACTATACTGTATTTCTAACTACAGTATAAAGGTCACAACATCTGAACAACTGAGAACAATCACTGATTTCTCTCTAGTCATGGAACATCCTGTATAGAAAAAAATTCAAAAAAAATTTTTTTTTTTGCTGAAGCTGCATATTTTTTTTATCCTTAACACTAAACTGAACTAACCTTTGTTTGTTTGTCTCTTCTCTTCCTCAGTTCTATGTTATTTTCTCAGTTCTCACAAAGGTTGAAAAAGTAGGATGCTTACTTTGTAATTATGCTCCCAGAATCCTTCAGCACAACACCCAAACATTTCTCTTTAAAAACAAACACAAGTGTGACTTAGAAATGGGAGAGAATATTTAATTGTTTTTTGATGAGTTAGTTACGGGGCCCTGGGAATAAGCCTTTGTAAATATTTAAAAAGATTCGGCTCAGAGCAGAGATTTCGGTTCTGACATCACTGTTTTAAACCGCTGTTGTTATTTTAGTCTGACAACTCAAAAAAAAATGACTGAATCAAACAGAAAATATAATCAACGCATTTCAAGTTTGTTTTCAGCATCACAAAGACTATAACTTGGTCGTGATACCAATGACCAGTGTGGAGAAAACAAAGATGTGAGTGCTTTTGGTAATAAGACCCTAACACTGCATTTTTATTAAAAGAAAATAGTTATTTCATATTTAAAAGTTCATTTTTATTATCCTTGAACATACAGAGTCTGTATATTTATGCAGCCACATAAACCTGGAATGACAGATACCTGCTAATACTGAACTTTTTGTGGTCATTCAGATCCAGGGATAACTGCTGGGTCAGATAACCGAGGCACATGGCAATGAAATAAGAAGTAAACAATACTCTGGTCACCTTTAACTGCCCTTATTTAGAGGAATTACTGTTTTTAGAGAAACATTTAGGCTGATGCCACTATTCATTCCGGTCTATCAGACAAAAACTCCCAAAGAGACTTTTAAGAAAGAAAAATCTGGTAAATCTTTTAGCAGTCACATTATTTTAACCTTCAATCATTCATTCCTCTTCACCCTCTTGTCCATAAGGAGCAGCAGTCTCCACCACTGCCGCCCAAATCACACTGCTCATTACTGTGAGAATTCCTGTGGATGGTGAGTCTGCTCAAGGTTACGTAGGTCAGGACGGTGCTATAATCAAACATTTAAGTGGCAACCTGGAAGCTGGTGGACTCCAACTTTGAGTCTTCTGACCCAAATCTGCTTCCTTATCCACCAGGACTCCACTGCCATATTATTTTAATTTAGGTTATGTTATTTTTTTAATTGGTAGGATTTTATATATTTTCAAAAAAATACTCTGTAAACATATGTTTTGTCCTTTAAGTATCTGGTATCTGACATGAAATCTATTAAAGACAGAAGAATGTACTAAAGAATAAAATCCTTTCAGAACAATCTAACACAGTGCTTCCCAATCCTTTTCTGTTACGGCCGCCTGTCAAGCCTGTCTCCCCTTCCTGCAGTGTCTGGTCGTCAGTGTGATCACGTTCACCTGTGTCTCTGTCGTTAGTCTCACTCGTGTCACCTGGTGCCCTCAGTATATATACCCCTCTCCCTCGCTCAGTCTTGTCGGATCATTGTTGGTTGCATGTTCTCAGCTTAGTGTTTCAGGTTGGTTGTTTCTGGTTTGATTTTCATGCTCCTTGCTCAAGTTTTGAAGTTCTGTTTTTGTCCAGGCTCTGTTTTCATGCTCGAGTTTTCGAAGTCAGAGGCAGTGATTTTTCGTTGATCACCACTCAAGAAAACGCTCCACCAGTTACATTTGGGTCCTCACCACTTTTGCCTGTCAACCTCACCCTGGAATCGTGACACCCCCGCTAGCAAGAAGAAAACAATTTGCGCCCCCCATCCCACCTCCCACTCTCCGTCGCAACTATAAATAACAGCATTTGTCTATAAAATAGTTCTAGGTCCACCTCTGCATAACATCGTATCCTTGTTAACATAAAGAAACAAAAAAGAGATATAGTTCCACTTACAAGGATGTGCAATTACACTTTATTGTAGTACGGCGGGAAAAAAAGCATGTTCCCCAGGGTCACAAGCGCCCCCCTCAGCATCCCACCGTGCCACCCCGGGGGGGCCCGCCCCACACTTTGAAAACCCGTGATCTAACAGATCTTAATTTTACCTTAAAATACATGCATGTTGATTTAAGAGTCTGAGACAATGAGACATCTCGGATCGGGTCTTAAAAATGTCTTCATTTAAATGTCAATTTCTCCAAACACCAAAAATTAAGTTGTATTTTCTATTTATCTGTCTAATTATTTTGTCATCACAGCCACTGGAGGCAGCACTGGACCAGGATCTCCTGAGAAAGTTAAGACTTAAGTTTCCAAGAAGAAAAAAGGATCACTCTGTTTCCTGAGGGAAGAAAATCCATTTCCCTTTTCCTGTGATCCTTGTTTCTTCTCTGCTTTCCATCCTTCTTTCCTCATCCATATTAGCTTCCTGTGTTTGTATTTTGTGTGCGAGTGTTCATTTATATGTATGTGTTTGTGAGTGTGTTTGTGATTTGCCTGTAAGACAGAGCATATCTTCCTGTTCTAATGTCATTACAGTGAACAAAGTCCTTGTGACAGGAGCAGAAGGCGACATAGACTGATGACATTTGCCTTCTAATGCAGAGATGCAGTTAACACTGCTGCGGGTAACGCTGCTGGTGTAACAGCAGTAGCTGTAAAATTAAGACATAGTGTAATGAAGAAAACGCTGCCTTATTTTAATACAATTTGTTTTTTTCAACATATATACATTTTCCACCATGCTGTATGGAGCAAACAAAACATTCATTGTGGAGGAGGCTGTAAATGAACTGTGATTTTCCATGATTCTCAAATGTGAAATATCAATCATCTATTCCTGAATCTTGGGATTGATTCCCAAAGCAAGCACAAGCTCGACAACGTTAACCCTCCTCTATAAGTCACTTTAGATGCTAGTGTCTGCTTGGTGCCGTGTATTAGCTGACTGTAAAAATGGAGTGGATTTCTCACTATTCCAGAAAAAGGATTCCACCGTTGATCTGGTCATCTACCAGAGAGGCTGACAAGACAAGAGCCCAGACATAGTTCGTGGATCGGAATCCTAGCAGTCTCTCCAGGAGCGAGTAGACAGTGGAAGAAGGTTGAATTTCCAAGAGAGAAGCTTGAACTTTGTCAGCATAACCAGTTACTACCTTCTCTTAACACCAATAAATCTCCACTACTGGGTTGTCAAATGACCGGGGTGTGTTCTGTCCTCCAGTCTGGCCTCGTGCTGGTACATCTTCAATGGGTATAAGACCAGTCTTACCTAAGAATCACAAACAAGTTTGAAAAATCGTACATCCACACAAATAAGCTAGCACCAAGTCTCTATCACAGCCAGCATCTAACCCTTTCAGAAAATCACGTTTGTCTGGGAAGGGATTCCAGCTGAAACTCCTGGAGGATGTTGGCAGACAGTTGGTGTTTCCTTCAAAGATTGCTACCACCACCATTAGACCTGACATGTTGCTCTTGTCCCCTTCTCTAAAGAAGGCCTACATCATCAAGCTTACTGCACCCTAGAACTCCATTCATGAAACTTAACTCCCTATTCCTCTTTCAAACATTGCAATAGACTTAATAGATTCCCTAAGGATCCTGCTAGCCGAGATCTGGACCCAGGATGTCATGGACTTAATCTCAGCAATGTAAGGACTTTTTATTGACATTTTTGTTTTAGTCTGCCCCTATTTAGTTTGCCCGCCTGTCCGTCCTGGGTGAGGATCCCCTCAACTGTCGATCACCCTGAGGTTTCTTCCTTTTTTCCTTTCTGGGTTTTTTGGGAGTTCCTCAGCCAGCGTAAGGGTCTGTAAGGGTAGGGGTTTGTTCTCTCTTGTATTGAAAATTGTTGTCCAATGTATGGTTGTTTTGTATAGTGCCTAGAGATAACGGCTGTTGTGATTTGGCACTTTAAATAAATAAAAGTTGAAGTTAAAGTTAACTATACTTAAAAACCTTGTAGAGTTCATCGACTCTTTTATAAATGTCATCTTATACATACGTAGTTTTTACAATGCCGCAAGTGGAAATATTTTCTTTTATGATATACCATTTAGTATTGTCTGATAGACAATACAATCATTCATTCATCTCCATCTGCTTGGGCAGCAGTCCCCACAACTGCCACCCAAATCACACTGCTCCATACAGTGATTCTTCCCGTTGGTGAGGCCACTGGAAGTCATGTGGGTCGAGATCGTGCAATGGATAGAAAAAGGTCTAGAAATAACAATCTTAACTCTCTTAAAAAAGAATGAGGACTGGGCTATTTTTTTTTTACAATATGTAAAGTTTTTTACAAAATAAAGTTAAATGATAGAGACCTGAAATTGTCAACCGTTGTCAGTCAAGTGCAACTTTTCTGCCTGTTTTCTAATATAACTTTTTTCTCCTGCAGTTTAAGGAAGTGGAAACAGCAGGCCAGTTAAAAGGACAGGACAGACTCTATAGATGTAAGGTAGAAGGTCAGAAGGATCTTGCTGCTAACAGAGGAGGAGTTAAGTTTCCTTGACAGGTACATCCTCTGGTGGCACCTTTCCAAGATCGCCTCTGTGTTGGAGAGGTTGTTGTCCACAATGGTCCCAAGGTATTTGTACACTGATACAATTTCCACTGGATGAGATGGGACTTGATGTGGGCAAGCTGGGAGGTGTTATCAGTCTCGAACCTGGTGAAGAAGGAGTTGAGGTCATTGGCAAGAGGGCCTGGGCTGTGCACGGGGATGAGCATGGTGAATTTCTCCTCCACCCTGCTTTTATATTTTAATTTGGTGTTCTCGATAGCTCTCTTGACCTCCTTATTTATCTCCTTTTTTCAACCTCAGCCCCTGAGAAGAAGATGCACTTTTTCATGTTGATAACTTCTTTCAGCTTCTGTGTGACCCAGGGTTTGTTGTTGGGGAAGAGGGTGACCGTTTTGGAGGGAATGATGTTCTCTTCACAGAAGTTGATGTAAGAGGATACCACCTTCACCTGGGAATCGATGTCGTCAGAGGGCGAGAGGACGTTGCTACAGTCAGTGGACTCGAGGCACCCTTGGGGCCATCCTATGTCCACTGCTTGATGTTTCTGGTCACCTTCTTGATTGTTCTGACGGCCGGGCTGTAGGCAGGAAGGAGCAGAATGGTGTGATGGTCAGTGGAGCTGACTGGTGGCGGGGTTGACAGGCTTGTATGCATCAGGGATGGAGCCGTAGCATTTATCCAGTGTCTTCCCCAGGCGGGTAATGCATGTTATGTATTAGTTAAAGCCTTTGATGGCTTTGTCTGGGTTCAAGTGGTTGAAGTCACTCAGGAGCAATTTAGAAGAGTAAGGGGATAACTGTTCCAATTTATCCAGAGTGCTTCTGATGTGTTCGATTGCCACTGTGGGTTTGGCCCTGGGGTGGATGTAGGTGAGGATGAAAAAGAGTTGGGGGAATTCTCTGGTAAGATAGAAAGGATGGCAGTATACAGCCAGTAGCTCGACTTGTCTTGAGTGCACAGTTGCTCCCTCATATGGATGGTGGAGCACCAACTGGGATTAAAGTATAAACATACACCCCCACCGTGTTGTTTACCTGTGACGATGCAGTCTCGAGCCAGCCTGATGGGAGTCCCAAAACCATCGATGTGCATGGCACCGTTGTCGTCAAACATGGAGCGAGGGAATATTGGCGAGGATAATTGATGGCAGTGCCTGGTGCTTCCAGTTCTCACGCTAAAGTCTAGCTTGGAGTCCTCCCTTCTTCTTTCCTTGTCTGGTCCTCTTGATTGCTATGTTATGTATCCCCACGGGAAGCATGTCGAGGGCTGGACCATGGCAGACACGCAGCAGGAGATCACGTGAGAATGTAATCCTAGCAGACGGCGTGGGTGTCCGTACCAGGTTCCCTCACCCGAGCTGTGGATCTCTTTTTCGTTCATCCAGTCGCCATGGGCTTCTTGGCTGCTTCTCTGATTAGTGCTCTTCTTTTTTGGTCCATAAGCTTAGGTGGACGACTGTGCCTTGGTAGGTTTTCAGGTGTGCTATACTCCATTTCCATATGTGGACTGAACAGTGTTCTGTGAGATGTCCAATGCTTGGGAAATCTTTTTGTAGCCTAACCCTGCTTTCAATTTCCTCACAACTATATCCTTGACCTGACTGGTGTGTGAATTAACTTCATAATGCTCTTTGTTTCTTAAAATTCTCTTAACAAACGACTGAGGCTATCACATAAGAGCTTTATTTGTACAGCTGTTATTTGTTGTGAGATTAAATAACCTACAAGTGGATTCTGTTTAGTCATTGGGACATTAAATCATGAGGAAACTCTCTGAAGGCAATTTGTACAATGTACTGAAAGAAAACGGGAGCTGGATACGTTTGCATACCACACTTTTTAGTGACAACTTGTAACTTTTTGTCTCTTCAGTCTCATACACTGATGGAAGTCCCTGGGAGGTTGAGTGTTTGTAATGCAGCGGGATGGGGGTGGAGTAAAGGGGTATTTTCATTTAATTTGTTTGTGTGTTTCTTAAAAACAAAATTAAATTTCATTGTATATGGACGTTTCATTCTGAAAATGCCTTTCTCAATAAAAAGATGTGAGATAAGGAAAAATAAAATACCCTTTTCCAGCCATCATACAGTCTATTCCATATTTATATGTATGTGTATTTGAGTATTCTCTGTTTGTTGTAATATACATAGTTTATCCATTTTACATTTTATTAAAATTGATCATTGGTATGATGGACTCCAATCAGGGTACTACTTCTTTTCTTGTCGGTGAAGATTCTCATTCATCCAGGTCGTGATATCCAAAAAGGGTTTAATTGTTAGCAACTGGACTTCTTCTTGGAGTTGTTTTTTTTCCACTGTTTAGTTTGCCCGCCTGAGGTGAGAATCCCCTCCACTGTCGATCACCCTGAGGTTTCTTCCTTTTTTCCTGTCTGGGTTTTTTAGGAGTCGTTCCTCAGCCAGTGTGAGGAGCGACACTGGCTTTGTACAGTACCTCGAGATAACGGCTGTTGTGATTTGGAACTTCAAATAAATAAAAGCTGAAAATTGAAGTTAAATGACGTTTCATTACTCTGACGAACTTACTCAGAATTTTCTGGGCAGAGGTTTCAAAACAACTTTATTTGTGGATAAAAGATTGTGTCTTAGTCCTCTCCCTCTGTTGAGAGAAGATTTCTCCAGGTTGAATTAGATGGCTTCCTTCACTCCTCTTTCAAACCATCTGTCTTCTTGGCCAGGATCTTCATCCACAAAACTGTGTCTCTTCTCTTCCATGTGTAAATGAACCGAGTCCTGTCCTAATGAGTTGAGTCTTCTGTGTTGTTGCATACGTTTAAATACTGGTTGTTTAGTTTCACCAATGTAGAGATCAGGGCAGTCCTCTTTGCACTGTACTGCATATACAACATTGCTCTGTTTGCGATGAGGTATTTTGTCTTTTGGGTAGACTAGTTTCTGTCTAAGAGTTGACGGGCTTGAAATAGACTGGAATTTGGTGATCCTTAAAGATTCTTCTAAGTTTTTCAAAGGTCCCGGCAAGTTATGGAATAACGAGGTTACTCCGTTGGTTTTTGTTGTCTTTCCTGTTACGTTTGTTTGTTTGTTTGTTTGTTTGTTTTGGTGGCTTTGGAAAAAGACCAGTTGGGGCTAGCCACAGGTGCTTGGGGCCCCTCTAGTGTAACTGTTAGTTAGATTAGAGGGGAGTAACAGAAGTTATATCCTGTGAGTCGGGAGGAACGGGTGTTTCAAGTCCCTTCTGTTGGGTGGACCTGGGGATACCTGTGAAGTGTGATACCAGTCGTTGGGTGGGTATTGATGGGTCGTTGATGCCTGGGGATTCAGCAGACAAGGCTAGGATGGTTGAGATCGTGAAACTAGAACAGTTCATCGAGGGGCTTCCACCTACATTGTGTTACAAATTATTATGCAAAATTGTTCAAGAGTAACAAGTTAAGATATTTTTGTTTGTCAGTTTAAACTCAAGAATGGTAATGTGTATAACGGCTCTGTATATAACTGAAACCAATTGAAGACACCTGTGCTAGTTAGTTTGGCAGGTAAGTCCAATTAAAGGGGGGACTACTAAAGAAGGATGTTCCACATTATTAAGTAGGCAACCAATTTCAACCAGGATGGGCAAGAAGAAGGACCTTTCGGCTGCTGAAAATTGAATTGAATTGTTTATTATTCCTCCCCTAGGGGAAAACAAACTTTTATAGTAGCTCCAAAAGAAGAACAAATTAGAAATAAGTGGAATACAAATACACACACACACACACACACACAC
>JAFBJS010000232.1:35736-52312 GCA_016785265.1 Paraplagusia blochii | reverse complement strand
ACACAGAATAGTGTCCTGGTCTACTTCTACAATAGTCTGCACAGAACTAGCATTCTCGAGCAGGATTTCTATTGTCATGATGCATCACAGTAGGGTGAAACCAGCCTGTCTTTATACGATCTAAATCCCGTTTATCTTCCCTACTGGTGGGCGAACTATCCAACACTTTGTCAATTGTGATTCACATTAACAGGATTTGTCCATTCACACAACGTAACTCTGTGTACATCTACCCTCTGTACGCCATACACTGGATTCACTTTATTCTACATGTTTTTTTTTTTTTTTTGTTTTTTTTTGTGAGGTGATTTTTTTTCTTTTTCGTTACAACCTCCAGTCTTAAGTCAGAATCAGATGTGTTTGTCTTAGATTGCGATGTTAGTTTGGCTGAGTGAGATACTTTGGCAGAATTCACATGTTTTACATCACAACCTAAGCAAACCAGAAATACGAAATTGTGACAAAAGTAAAGGAACCCCTGTATTTCCATGCCTGTTAGATTTAATATAGGATAAATACTTCTATTTTTTACATGTAATTTGTTGTTATGTGTACTTTATATTAATGGCAAGAGTTTTTAAGCGTGTTTTATTAAATATAATTCAACTCTTAGTCCCTTACTACAGAGGGGCACGGATTAGAAAATATCTAATCCAGTTAATCAACATTTAAGTTTTCCAACTAAATAATCCTACATCGCTCCTTAAGGCCTTCTTTACTTGTACCGACAGTCTGGGCGAACATTCACCAGCAGAGTGTCTAAATCCACGTGAATCCTGCTGGAAAGCCACACTTTTATTATTTTGGCTCTCCGGCCTGGTGCATACAGGCTGCTGCACGCTGACAGCTCCTTCTGTCAGATACGTAGTGGAGTGGAGCAGAGAGAGGAGCAACCAGGAAAGATACAAGAGTGATAAAAAACATCTGAAGTCTTCAAACCAGCTCAGAAAAAAAAAAAAAAAAAGGTAAGAGTAATGCTTCGGCCCAGTCCTTCTGCAGTTTCCTGAGCCCAAGGTGAAGTCTTGAAATTACAGTAGGTAATCACATTAAAATGATAAAAAGGTATTTTATTACCATGAACAATTATCATCAATTATTCACTCTGTGAGGAGGTGGGAGAGAGGAGGAAGGGTTGCCTTTTACTACTCACATGAGTTTGCAGCCTTGGAAGAGAAAGCTTGTATGCATATCAAAGTGTGCACCAGATACTGTATATAGAAGAAACCAACACTTTGTGGTAACCTTTGGGCTGGGTATTGATTCAATTTTTCTAAATCGATTCGATTCAGTTCACAAGGATTCGATTCAATTCACGATTCACTTCGGTTTTTGATTCAGTTTTTGTCATATCAATTATAGTTCGGTACCAACGTTATTCTCAGAAGAATCAAAGCTAAAATTGAAACTTAATCCATTTGCTAATAAAAAAAAATATTTTTTTACATTTATTTCCATCCCATATTTACTCAAGACAGTCATATTAATCCATCATGCTTTTTTTATTTAACATGACTCTAGTTTTATATTAATTTTAGTGCCATGTTGTTTTTACATTTGTTTTACGTGCGAGTGTGTAACCACGTAAATTCGTAATCACCTGTGGTGCATGAGCTCACGTAAAGTTGTTGGGAAAAGAAGGAAAAAAAGATTGATTTTTGGATTTATGAATCGTCCTATTAACTGATTAATCGATTTTTTTGTAACCCAGCCCTAGTTATAGGGGTGTTATAGGCTATATGCTATTTTTTTTTCCTTTCAATAATTCACTGTTTATTGGCAAATGATATCAGTAGATTTAAGAGATGTTCTAGTAAAATTGGTTTTAGTCAATTGCAAATGCTTCCAGACAGCAAAGTTCACATCACAAATTTCTGTATCTATCTATCTATCTATCTATCTATCTATCTATCTATCTATCTATCTATCTATCTATCTATCTATCTATCTATCTACCTACCTACCTACCTACCTACCTACCTACCTACCTACCTACCTACCTATCGGATTGAAGTGTGCTTTAAAAAAACAACTTTTTAAAACGTCCCTTTTCTTTGTGTCATATCCCTCTGTTACCAACATGTTTTAACCCGCTGATCTAAATTTCACAACACACGTACATACAAACCATTTAGCTAACATTTCAGCTACAGTTAACCTAGTGCATGGGTCATCAACATGGTGCCCAGGGGCAGCTGGTAGCCCCCATGGACTACAAAAGGCGCACAAAGGGTATGTTCTAAAATAATACTAGTCAAAATGAAGGTTAAAAATGATGCTATTCCTGCTCTTTATTTTTATTTTTTTTAAATCCGGTACACTTGCAGTGGCACGTGGATGCTGTTGTATGTTCTAGATCTTGTGACATTAAATGTCTTTTTTTTATTATTGTTATAACATTGATTTGGAAGTAGCAAATAATTAGCTTCTCCTTTCAGCTTGTCCCTTTTTAAAAGGGTGTCCAGAGTTAATCAGCGTTTTCCATCTCCCTCTGTTCTCTGTATCTTTGGCTACGTTCACACTGCACCCTGAAACGACCCATGAACGTCACTCCAACTACCTCCATGTCCTCCCTCACTGCATCCCTCAATCTCCTCTTTGTCTCCTGCCTGGTAGCTCCATCTCTAGGATCATTCTTCTACCAATGTATCCACTGTCCCTCCTCTGAACATGTCCAAACCATTAATCTGGCTTCCCTAGTTTTTCTCCAAACCTTTCTCTCTGTGTTGTCCCTCTTTTCACCTCATTCCTGGTCCATTGCTAAGTAATGTTCCATGATTCAGGAACCCTGGCCTAGAATCAACAATAAAGGCTAAATTGTTGCAACATTAAGACAAAAATTACCATGAGATTTTGTCAGATAAATCCACAGATTGTCCCGAATTAAAAAAAAAAAAAAAAAAAAAAAACTTAAGGCGGAGTTACGAAATAGCCAGCTATCAGTAATGAAGTCATAAAGACATGAGCCCAGTTGGAAACTGACAGTTCAACTCTTATAAGTCAAACTATAATGACACAGCACTGAATCCTTAAAAAATGCCATTCAGCTCGTAGTGGAGAAATGTGGTTACTTTTCAGACTTTTTTTTTCCCCAACCCATCAGAACGGATTCATATTCATTAAAGCAACGACCGTCGGAGGCAGTGATGTGTGAAAATTGTCATTAACTTCAACTAAACAAACCCAAAAGCCAGCTGTCCCGCAAGTGCATTTTGTCATTTACTGTCAATTTAAGCTGCATCCCAGATGTGATTAAGGTAGAATGCACACACACACACACACACACATATATATATATATATATATATATATACAAAAAAAAAAAAACTTTGGCTAATCTGGAACACTGGAGAGGAAGCATGGAAATCTGTTTTGTCAGCTCAGGGAGAAAGTGGCGTCGAGCTCCACTTTACAGCTCGAGCTTCAAACAATCGTAACCTCAACCATATTCATTATTTATACACTCGTCCTCCTCCTGAGTAACTTCTTGCCTTACGTTTGTGGAAAATCCACTTTGCATGTTAACAAGTCTGAGGAGAACTTCATTATACTTTCTTTGACTCCTGTTGTATTTCCTACAGAAGAGAGTTGAACACGATGAACACAGAGCTGGGCTGATATTGAACGAATGTCTCGGTGTGGAACTGGTTCCCAGGCAGGAATGAAGGGAGATAAAACACAGCACGTCTGTACGAGTCCTCTTTGAAGAACCCATTCATGTTTTCAGTTTCAAACGAGATTGGAGAAACTTCAACACCGTCGTCTACTTATATACGATAAAAATGCAATGAATATCAAAGCTAGGCTATGTGTTTTGTTTTTTATTATTTTGTTTATTATACAGGTTGATACATAAAAATCTATAATATATTACATTTTTCTTACATAAAGAAAACATATAAAAATATTTAAAAATGTTATATTTGAAATAGTATTAGTGTTTAATCAATAATATTTATAATTTATTCCTCAAGTTGTGCTTTGCTAGAGACATAGATGGTGTTTAATCTATCAACTTATGTTTTTTAGATTTTTTAAAATATATTATTATTTTTATATGCATATTTTTATGGCTGGTTGTAATTTCCAGACTATTACGATATCATAATCTTTTTTTTTTTTTTTTTTTTTTATTGAGGTCAACCTGCTTGGGATGTTTTTTTCCTTTTTTTCAAGGAATGTAAAACCAGAAACTTTTGCTATATGCTTAGAACAGAAACAAAACCAGAAAGTATTTCTTAGCATTTTTTTTTTTCTGAACAGAAACAATTATCTAAAATTACTAAAAAAAAAAAAAAAAGAATACTGTGGTATCTGATTCAGTGTAGAGATGTAAAGTGAAGAAGTCTGTGCTGACATAGACTTAGTTGCAAAGAATTGCCAAGAAGTACAGCATCAACTCAGACAACCAGTCTGATTGGAGGAACCCTGGCAGATGTGGATCTCCTCCAGGATATCCCCAAATCACCTGCTTATATTCTCTTTTGATGGGCTATTTTGGATACATTCCAGGAACCATCTTCTCCTAATGTGATGTTCCCTTGGGTATTCCTTACCACGACCACAGCTTTTGGGATCAACATCTGTTCTTGCATCAGCAAAGTGCCAGCGTATCAGACATCCCAAATACCTTCAGTATTTATGGGCATCCAAATCACTGAACCCTTCTAAAGTCAGTCACCTTTGGGGACAAACTGCACAGAGTCTGTGGATGGTCAGTTCGTGTCTGGGACATGTCTGACAAGAGATTTTTGGATATGATATGATAAAATCCTGTCTAATCTAAATCAAAGTCATTGGTCTCCTAGTCTAGTCTATGGTACAATGACCTGATGAGGTTGACTTCCTGTGACGTTCACTGACTGAATGGACAGAGTGGGTGGACCATCAGACTATATGGGGAGGACTGACTACCATCTAAAAGACAATACAATAAACAATAAGAGGTCAACATGGAAAATGTTAGTTTCAGACTCAATATCAATATATTTGTTCATGTTAATGATGGACTGCTAAACTTTTTTTTTTTTTATTGGGTGAAAATATATAAAGTCTCTCTGGTATTAGTAAAGCAAAAACAGATGGAAAGACATTCTGACAATGTGATGCAACAACATATTCTGTATGGTATACAAAGTATATACTATATCCCAACCACAAACTTTAAAATGCCATTCATTTTTGAAAAAAAAAAAGAATGAGACAGAGATTTTGGTTCAAATCCTGTGGTTCTTAATACTTGTAGTACGTCTCATGCTTTGCAATTTTTATGTCCTCCTTATTTTTTCTTTTTTTTTTTCTTTGCTAGTAAGGTTTTTTTTTTTTTCTTGTTAGGTTTTTTTTTTTTTTTTTTTTTCACGGCCTGCTTTCTTTGTTTCCCAATCCAATTTTATCCAGCTCCAAGTCTCCATAAGGGATCGGATTTTCCTCCATTCATTTTAACGTCTACCATCAATATCTCCAGAGCTGCATATTTGGGTGGATTGCCTTTAAATTTAGTACAGGCATTCATGGATGTCAGATGATGGATCTGAGCAGCTTTTAATGATCCTCATATTTCTCTCCGGCACCAAAATGGCATCAGCTTTTGGGTTTTGAGTGACATGTCTGGACAAATAAGGGATGAAATGTGCTCATGAAATGTGTCGCTGGGATTTAAATCCCCTTCCAAGATAACAATAATCACTCATATTTGGAATTTGCATCTTAAAGACAGGGAAAACCAGTGAGCTCCGGGCTGCAAAACACACTTGTGTATTTTTTTTTTTTTTTTCCTTTGAAATGACTGAGAGGAGATTATGACATGGTGTTAAACTGGAACACGGCTTTAATTTGAAATGTTGGGAATTGCTCTGGAAAGACATTCATTTTGGTTGATATAGGATTTGTAGTTTTTAATTAAAAAAGGGATTTCGTGTACATGTCATTTTTAACTCGTCTAAATGTGCATGCAAATCACATGCGATAGACTGAAGAGAAATATGCATGTGAGTTTCCCCGTTTAACATATTTAGATGTCGAACTGTTCAGGCCGCCCAATTAACTCGTATGCTTTAACAGTAGAATTAAAGTAAATGATTGCTCGCTGAAAAGACCCTGTTTGAAAGGAGGCGAGATGTTAACATATTGTACAGATGTCTTTGCAATACATTTCTCACGTCTCATAAAAGATGCATTCATTTACACTTTCAATTGCGTATACATCAGTTCATCTGATAACTGGCTAATTTGTAAAATCTCCTTAGACCGACTCGCTCACTCTCACTCTCATTGCGAAGTGCCATGCTGAGAAGAAAGATTATTTTTAGCCGAATGACGAAAGCGTTTCTGATCTCGTAATGCATCGCAACGTGTTGAGAAATATAAGTCTCGTCAAGCACCCCTATGGAGACAACTTTAAAAAATAAGCGGCCGCAAGACTACAGTGTTCCGCTAGGCACGGTATACACGAGACGAAGGATTCCTGATGAGATCATTAACAGCTGAGTGACTGACTGACTCACCTAATCCTAATCCTAATCCCAATCACAGTCCCCTGCATCATAGCAGTGCTACGTGAAACAGAGATACATGCATTATTGTTGGAGAGCAATTCAAGAACTGCAAAGAGACAATGTGCCTTCTCTTTTGGAAACCCATAGTTTTACTAATACCAGGTGAAGATTTATTTCTGGGGAGATGATTACACATCTTTAAATTGATCCTATTGCTTAATTCTCCTTTTTGCAGATGCCATTACTGACTAAACCCAATGCGGGGATTAGGGACTAAGAGTATTTGAAACGTCCATCTCCCGATGGTCCTCAATTTGGACACTAGAGCCAGAATAGGAGCAGATAGATTGAACATTTGTGTAAACTAAGATATATGACATATAAAAGTCAAGGGGAACTGGACAGATGACAGGTACAACGTCTTCAAAGGACCTGCTGACTATTGGTGAGATACAGACACTACATGATCCACCAACCTTTCCTTGGGTTCTCTTGTTTAAAGGGAATTGTGCTGGAAGAATCTCTGCGAAAGCACAGAACCAATTTCTCACGTGAGTTGAGTGCACAGGCACTAGTCCAGAGGTGCGATTGCGGAGACGTATTGGTGTCACTTGAGTGACACATTGTTTTGTTGGTTGTGATGAGAGTGCAGTGTGATTGCCAGGGTGAAGTGGGGAGCTAAGAAGAACATTATTGGTGGATTAAGCCATTTATGTCAATCGTCTTCTCCAGATGAAATCTTTCTTCAGTCCTCTCTCAAACCTGGGCAGGGTATGGACATGTTGATGCACAAAACATGTCCCCTTGTCCTTCAGATTTCCATGTAAATGTAATCAATGGAGTCCTGCCCTTATGAGCTAGCACTTGTGTGTTGTTGCATAATCTTGTGCAGTGGTTGTTTTTTTGTTTCTCCTTTGTGGCAGTAGAGCAGTTTTGTTTGCACTCTACTGTCAGTTTTTGTTCTGTGATCATTTGGTGATCGTGAGATCTTGCACACATTCTGGCAACATAGGAAATGACAAGATTATTAGGTATGTCACCATTTCGCTTTCTGCTCTGTATGGTGTTCTGGTGGCTCAGGAGAAGGTCCAGTTGGGTTTACTCAAGATCTAACTTGTGCCCATTCTTTAGCCTTGTCAAACTCATGTAAAGGGACATGTCCAGCTCTGTGCGTCTGATAATCCTAATTTGTGTTGTCATGGGTGAGGTCATTGTGGGTAAGTTTCTGTCCAAATGGTTCAGTTGTAAGCAGCTAGACTTCTTCTTGGAGTTAAAAGAATTCCAAGAGTTGAAGTTGGACTCCAAGAAGAAGTCCAGTTACTTACAATTACATAAATCTTGACTTGGATGAATGAGAATTGTCCAAGACATAAAGGTTTCTGTCATGTCTCCTATAACATCTTTTCTAGTAAATATTATGAAATATTGTGCTATATTATGCAAACCATTGGAGAAGTTTGTGGGGCCAGATTACGAATCTGAATGAGCTGCATCCAGCCCATATGCCTTAGCTTGGGCATGCCTTCTTCTGTCTGGCCATTTAAGAAGATCTGAATTTGAGCATGGACTAAGTCTCAGTCAGACCTTCTCTAAATGAATTAAAACTGTTTGGAGATGATCTTTGTGAAAGGCAATTGCAAACAACACCAGGATGTGCACCTCATGTGAGATACATCCAACGTTCCCTCTAAGCTGTGCGCTGCTCCCATGTTCTCCGTGCACAGCAAATCTATGCAGCGCATAAAATGAAAGTCAAGCTGAAGTGTAAATAAAATTAAGAAATAAGATTTTTTTTTTTTTTTAATGCAACTCCCTGACTGGCATGTGACAACAAGCGGTACTTTAGTAAAACAATAACAAACACTGTCCAGCCAATGATCTGATTCGGTTTACACGTGTTTACATACGCAGCCAATCAATGTCATTAACAGCACTCTATGCGTAAGTGCCGCTGTTTTGTAGGTTAGCATGTTAGCTAACGGTGCGGCTGAGTGTAAATAGATCAACGTTGCGCTAACCCCTTATTATGGCATTATGTCAGCGGCACATTCAGTCACAAAGCCAAAGTAAAAAAAAAGAAATGCCGTTGTTTTAAGGTGGAATGGGGTATGTGTGAACAGAAGGACAAGTGGTGAAACAGGGTCCGATTTTTTTCGTTTGCGAGTTTGCGAAAGGACTAGTGGACGTTGGACTACCTCAAGCGTCACATTCAGCAGAAAAGTCATTTGAATGCTGTTGGAATTGTACGAAAATACAAGTTGGGAATGGGGATTGTTTTCTGTTGTCATTTGATTCTTTTTAAGCCATTGAACTTGCTATGATCCCAGGTTTGATACTGGTGTGTGTGGTCACAGCCTGCACATCTAATGTTGCTCACAGTTGGTCCTTACTTTACTCCGGCAGGTTGCCTGTCTGCGCAGACATATAAAGAATTAGAGGTAACATTGGTGGGGAAACACCAGGAGAGGGTGTGGACCTTTTGTTCACCGAGTTAGTGTAAACGAAGGGTTAACAGTGGAACCCGGGGAAACAGAGCTCAATTTAAAATGAATCTAACACGGTGGCAAGTAAATAAACATTACAGAGATTGGCTCGGTTGGTCTGTGCTCCTTTGGCCAATCATCCATCATCTTGCTCTTGTACAGTCAATGATCGCGACCGGTGAACAGTGAACAAAGGAAATAAATTTGATCAGTTTGAAAGAAGTTATTAGTTTTCTTAATGTCCTAACGCAATCGAGAGAAAAAAATGAGCCATGGCCCACTTAACTCCGACCAAGTCTCCCCCAGACAGAACAACTTAAAATTGGCCAAACGTCGTGAGGGAGAGGTGACCGGGCTCGAGCGGCGAGTTCTAATTGTGCCGACCGCGGCCTTTCTCCCGGGGCCTCCCCTCACTTTATAAATCATACGGATGTCTGTTTTATGCTACGCTGCTGCAGTCACTGGTCACATTCGCTGCAGGTCTTCAATCCTCACTCCTCCAATATTACTTTCCCTCCGCCTCTACCTTATAATTCATAACTTCCATCAGTCCTGCGAGCCGATAATGTTGCGCCCTTGATTGATTCGGGGGTTGGGGGGTGGGGGGGTGACCGCGGTCGCTGCATCACAATCCCTATAAATCATACGGATGTCTGTTTTATGCTACGCTGCTGCAGTCACTGGTCACATTCGCTGCAGGTCTTCAATCCTCACTCCTCCAATATTACTTTCCCTCCGCCTCTACCTTATAATTCATAACTTCCATCAGTCCTGCGAGCCGATAATGTTGCGCCCTTGATTGATTCGGGGGGTGGGGGGGTCGGGGGGTGACCGCGGTCGCTGCATCACAATCCCTGCAGAGAGGCTTTGGAGATATGTGAAGAAAGTTCCTGTTTTTTTTTTTATTCTGTGTGTGTGTTGAATGTGAATCTGAAGGTGGGGAGGTGTGGGGACACGGACAAAAAAGCCTTTCTCTGTTCGTCAACTGACAGTTTTGGCAATTAGCAGAGATCAGTGGGATTGATGACGGTCAGGAGGAGGGATGGGATGTCTCCTTTAATCAGCCGTCTCTCCACATGCCTTTTAGCCGGTGCCAGAACGATTTCACAATTCTTCTGCGGCAAAAAAAAAAAAGCTCACCAGCTCACTTTTCTAACAATGGAAACACATCCCACATATTTAAATCTGCAATTGTCAAAATGAGGGATGGAGACAAAAAGTCTAATCAGCTCCAGGAAAGGCTGCCTGACTAATGAAATGTCATTCATGTAATGGGAAAAAATGACGTGCAATTTCCAGACGGGATGAACTCAAGGACTCCCCAAGTTTACGGGCTGATCTGTTTGAATAAATGTTATAAATCTGTGGACCGGGGCTGTTCATGTTCCCAGGATCCATCTGACCATGTGAGTGGTCTGCGGATCCTACAAATGAGGAGATATGAGAGGACGAGTCGGAGGTGACCTTCACGGATCAATCTGCCTCCTGAATCTTTTCTTTTTTTATTTCATCTCTGTATGGAGGAGGAAGAAATGGTGTTTGGGGTTGAGGTTGTGTGAACGCTGAGACAGTGCGATTATACTGTAGGCTGTGACTCACTATTACGACGGTCTGAACGTTGACGGACAACAAGAGACATTAAAGAGACTGGATCACTAACACTGTTGGGAACTGAAGTGATTTTTTTTTTCTTCTGAACCATCTTAAAAACCCAAAACAAACACAGAAATTTGGAAAACTAAACTTATGTTTTTATATTTTATGATGTTTAGGTCCAGATTTACATGACAGATGTCTCTGTCATTGGTGTTGACGTGATGGTGTAGAGACCCAGTTAGGGTGGTTGGCTCCTTCCATTGGTCCGACCACAAGCAGAAAGGTTTATGAGGGGCTATGGTGCAGTGTGATTTGGGTGGCGGTTGCGGAGATTTCAGCCTTTGCAATTTAGTAGGAGATAAGCGGTTAAAGGAAAGAAAAAAGAAAAGCAAACTCCATGTCGTTGTGATCCACACAATAGACCCAATGAAATGCCACCTCTGTATTTAACCCATTGAACAGTGGGGAGCTTTGAGCGTCCAGTGAGTAGGGATGGTGTCTTGGTCAGTGGACCTCAATGTTAATCTGGCACCTGGTGGATTTGAACCCGGAACCCTCTGGACCGAATTCCAGTTTCCTAGCCACTAGGCCACCATTGCCCTGTCCTAGATGATGGATGGATAGATTACTTTTTTCCTTGGAGCATCAGTAGAAATATAATGTTGGACACTAGGTTTAAGACATAATATGACAAAACACCAAATCAAGGATATTCAGTGTCTAAACGTTGTTACTTTTTTTTTTTTTTGTTGGGTGTATTAAGACATAAAGAAAACAAAATATACAGGGACAGATCATTTGCATTTTAGCATTTTACTCAATATAGACATACCCTTACAAATATTAATTAAAGACATTATTAAAGGTTAAAATGTTTCCACATCAATACTTTTTCCCTACATTTTTTAGAAACACTTCGCAGATGTTAGGCCAAAGACTGAGATAAATACAATTTGGATGGTTTTTTTATCAAAGGAGAAACACAACTAATAGCCATTAATTTGGCTTCAATTCATTTACAGAGTTCCACCTTAATGCCTGTTTACAATGTGGATTATTTAAAGCTTCCACACACTGTGGTGAGTAGAGCCAATGAGTTTAGCCCAGTTTTCCTAGACTTTCCTAAGGAGCCATGTTTCAAAGTCAGGTACCTTCACCACCCAAGTCATTGGACATTGTTCCAAATCATTGACCATGGAATCCTAGGAAACATAACGTTCTTGCAATCTACCTGAGGGTCCTGACCCAGTCTTTGGGAAACAATTTAGTTTAGTGACATGCATTCACCGTGATTAGATTTACAAATGTTGAGGCGGATCTCTGAGATGCATACATTTGTATTATTATTCAGTTGTGGACCTATCAGAAAGCAACTCATGGACACGCAGGTTTCTCAACAGTGCTTCATTATATCCTGAAGGACACTCCTGAGGGATTCATAAAGTTCTCTCTATCTACGGTATTTCCCGGACTATATATTAGCTACACCCACTGAAAGGAAGTTTTGATTTCGTACATACACAGGCCACACCTGACAAAAATTTGCAAATGTCTATGGTATAACCGCATATAATTAGACATATTCATGGAAAACTGTATTATAAACCACTAAAGTCTATCTGTCTATCTATCTATTAATCTATCTATCTATCTATCTATCTATCTATCTATCTATCTATCTTTGACTTTTGCAGTAACCACTGTTTTGCACCTTAGTTTCGACCTTAAACGCCAGTTTACGATAGGCAATCTTCTGTGCTTGCAGAAACCATTGGTGACAACTGTCCCTGCATTTTCTGACTGGTGTTTAACCGAGCAAAACTAACCACAATTAGTGCATTTTCTGACTGAGACCGAACCCTCTCACAGCAGCAGACTTTTCCTCACATTCAGGAACAGTTTGCGACGGAATTCTCTCTGGAGTGCTCTTCCTCGCTCACGGTAAATTGGTTTCACAAACCTTTGATTAGGCAATCCCCTCCACCTCCATTATATATGCTGTCGATGAGTGATTGCCCACATGCTGAGATAAAAGACTAGTCCGGGAACTGAGGCGATGAGGCGGACGGGACATGATTGTGAAATGAAATGAGGCGTGAACGTTGTCTGTTGCTGTTATCGCGTAAGAACATGGAGAAAAGGGTAAAACGGAGACCTGGGAGATCTGCGATCTGCCAAATTTTTTGACTAACATAGCAGAGTGTGCGCTATCCGCTCGCCTTGGTCATCAGTATGCATATGGCACATCAGCACATTTTATTTCCGAATCTCTCTGGAGAGAGAAGAAGCACAACTGAGATAATAAAATTCAAATATTAATGAGAGAAAAAAAGGGAGTGAGTCAAGCATTAGTCCAGTGTATGCAAATTCATAAGATAATTCTGTGTAATTTTAACTCTGAATATTGGAATCCGCTTCAACCCCTGTTTCAACAGCTCCAAGGGATGTCGACCCAATTTCAGCCTTTTGTCTAATACGTGTAATTGTTTTAAAATATCCTTAAATTATATTTCTGGGTTTGAACTCCACCGGCACACTGGGTATTTTTTATCCGTGCATATTTGGATTATTAAAACTTTATGGGTATTAAACACTTTTCTTCCCAGTTAGTTGAATCAGTATAAAAGGAGAATTAGATTTAAAAAAAAAAAAGAAGAAATCTCACAGGCGTCTGAGGTTCAGGAAGTAATTTACTCTAATCCTGTAGGAAATGAAAAGTTTACCTGACAGATTACAATATAAAGATTGACTTGGGTCCTCAGGCCTTCAGGTTCTAATCCACAAGCTGCCAGGTTGCCACTGAGGTGCTCTGATCATAGCACCTTCCAAAACAACATAACTTGCAGTGGGCTCACAGTGTGGGGTAGTTGGATTTGGGTGACAGTCATGGAGATTGATGACTCTGAAACCAGACAAATGACAAGCAGATGAAGGTGATTTTCATTGATCTTCTACTTCTGCAACCTACTGGTGGATCCTGATCAACTCATTAACCTGGCCTTGTCAATGGGGGAGCATGGCAGTTCCAAATTGGTACAAATCTCAAATTTTCCTCCAGCATTGAAAACAAAACACATTCATTTATCAATATCCATCCTTCATCTGTTGCCGAGCAACAGTCTCCACGACTGCCACCCAAATTGCACCGCTCTATACCGTGAGCCTTCCTGAGGGTGGTGAGCCCACAGGAAGTTATGAAGGTTCAGCCATGATATCACCTCAATGGCAACCTGGCAGCTGGTGGGTTAGAACCTGATGCCTTGTGACGTGATGACCCACGTCTGCTAATAAACCTTTTCAAGAACTATATTTCTTTAGTTCTAACAGGTTAGAGATCATCAGTTTATGGTGGAGCCCAACCCAAGGAGAAATGCTAAACTATGGTTTAACTCCACCACCACTACTGGTGGAACCAAATTCCCGATACTCCAAGTTGCGGTACCTAAATCACACTACTCTCAGCCTTCCTGTAGGTGGTGGCCCACTGGGGTCGGGACCCAAGTCACTGGGCATCCACTGCTTATGCAATAAATTAATTTGGGAAATGATTGTGTTGACAACAGTAGTTGTTTTGTGGGTTGTGTGGTGGCCTAGTGGTTAAGTTACCAGACACGGCTCTGGAGGGTTCAAATCCACCAGCTGCCAGGTTACCACTGAGGGGCACTGAGCATGTTACAATCCCCACCCACTGCTCCCCGGGTGCTCACTGTTGACTTTGGTGATTGGTTCAATGCAGAGGACACATTTTGTGGTGTACAGTAGTGTTGATCACAATGATAAGGTGTTTGCTTTCTTTTAACTGTTGCTAACAGGCTGTCCCTCATGAAAAACATTTGTGAGAATCTCCGGGAATCGAAACCAGTCCTTCCTCTGTTGTCAACTCAAATTTGTGGTTTTGAAGACTAATAAAAGCAGTATTTTTTTATATTATATATATATATATATATATATATATATATATATAATTTTTTTTTAAGAAGAAGCAGCAATTATATGGGTCAGTTATCTTCAAACTTAAGCAGCGGGAAATTCACCTGACCCTCTGATGTGGTAAAAAGTCCACAGCTCATTTAGCCCAGGACACAAAGACTGCTCGGTTTAAGCAGAATTAGAAAAATATACTTCAGTCTAAGACGTTTTTTTTTTTTTTTTAAGTTGAGGCTTCTGACACGGATGACTTATGGGTTATTAGTCTCGTTGTAACAGTCTGTAGTCATTGTTGAAAAGACCCAGTTTCTGGCAGCCCCGCAGCAATAATGAGCAGTCAGTTCTGCCTTTGACAAGTTGCAATGTGACAAAATTGACATTTCGGGGGGGGAAAAAAATGGGAAAAAAAAAAAAAAAAAAAAAAAAAACTTCGAAGGAGCACAAGCAGGAGGGCAGCAAAATCACAGAGCTGCTAAAAAAAAAAGGGATATTACTGGGTGGAGTTGCTGGTAATATTGTTGACATTGCTGTTGCAGGGAGTTGCATAATAAGACAGGACAACAGGACACTGGGCGTTGGATCAAATGTATTAATTTTAAAGCATCAAAACAAACTTTTTTCACGATTCACATTTTTATGTTTTGGGCTTTTTTATACAGAGGTGGTGTGAGAAAAGCTGTGAACTTCTGCTGCAATAACAGGCAATGTTTGTAATATATATTTTATTATTATATTTAAAGTAGCCAGAGCAGACGTGTGAAAATATAAAAGAATTACAGAAAGAATAAAACATTTAGTAAAACCAACTTGACATGGTTTTTTTTTGTCAGAATTTATCAATATTACATTTTGTTATGGTTCACTCCCGAAAAAAAAAAAAAAAAAAAAAAGTTCTGAAGTGGATATTGAGAATCATCCCAAACAAGTCCACAGTCCAGTCTTGGCATGTTGGTAGACTAGGACACATTTCTGCCTCGAGGATCAGCATTTTTCAAGGCTAAAATTATATTTTGCAAGTCCAAAAAGTTTTCTTTCGGAATATTCTCAAAAGTTTCCGGCACTATTAAAGCTGTTACCAATTAGACACTGACAGTAGAGGAATCTCATCATTTTACAGCCAAAAATTGTCACACTCTACTTGAACTTTAACCAGTTCAAGTAGAGTGAGGTATAAGTATATATATATATATATATATATATATATAAATATATATATGTTTTGTTTTATGGTGAAACTCTTTTAGAAAGTGACTTTGGGTCAAAGACTTGTGATGGACTTTGGGTTAATTGGATCTTGTCTGGCAAAAATGGATAAATAAAGAGTTCTGTCCTGTCCTAGTTGTACATGTGTTCTAAAATCTTCCAGGAAAAAAAAAAAAAAAAAAAAAAAAAAATCTGCTGGATGGATCGACCAGATCTGAAAGCTGTGCATGGCCTGAGAAATGGAGGACGTTAACTGTTTGGGTGACATTGTAGGGCAGTGGTTCCAACTTCATATTTCACAATGGGCTAACGTTAAAAACAGGGACAAAGATTGATGAATTGATGGCTACTGCACATGTTCTGCACGAAAACATACCAGTATCTCAAGGCTATCTTAGCAGTTCACACTTGATATGATCCCCCGATCTATCGAAATAGTGTGGGCCAAAATTTGGCCCTCGGGCCTGAGTTTGACACACGGGTCGTAGGGCGTATAATTAGGGAAAACTTTAATCAAACAAAACAGAACAAACCCTACAGTAAAATATTATATCAAAGTGCAAAGTAATGTGGATAAATCGTGGCAAGAGAAGTGGAAATTTCCCGATGCATGAGTCAAACAGGAACAGAATACCATGATGTGTTCAATGTCCTTCAGGTTTCAATGTCTTTGCAAAATATTAACCGCTTAATTGAAGTATTATCGTTAATGTATATTGAATTATAAAATATTTACAGCTAAATACGTCAACATGGCGAAACTGAAGGATGTCTGAAGGAGCAAAAGGAGAATCATAAATAAGCTTTCTGTACATAATCAATAAAGAGTGACAAAAAATTAAAAAAAAGAAAGTTTTTTTTTTCTTTTTTGCCCAA
>JAFBJS010000232.1:10815-33193 GCA_016785265.1 Paraplagusia blochii | reverse complement strand
TTGTGAGCTGTTGTTTTGTTTTATGGTGAAACTCTTTTAGAAAGTGACTTTCGGTCAAAGACTTGTGATGGACTTTGGGTTAATTGTCTCTTGTCTGGCAAAAATGGATAAATAAAGAGTTCTGTCCTGTCCTAGTTGTACATGTGTTCTAAAATCTTCCAGGAAAAAAAAAAAAAAAAAAAAATCTGCTGGATGAATCGACCAGATCTGAAAGCTGTGCATGGCCTGAGAAATAGAGGACGTTAACTGTTTGGGTGACATTGTAGGGCAGTGGTTCCAACTTCATATTTCACAATGGGTCAACGTTAAAAACAGGGACAAAGATTGATGAATTGATGGCTACTGCACATGTTCTGCACAAAAACATATCAGTATCTAAAGGCTATCTTAGCAGTTCACATTTGATATGACCCCCGATCTATCGAAATAGTGTGGGCCAAAATTTGGCCCTCGGGCCTGAGTTTGACACACGGGTCGTATAATTAGGGCAAACTTTAATCAAACAAAACAGAACAAACCCTACAGTAAAATATTATATCAAAGTGCAAAGTAATGTGGATAAATCGTGGCAAGAGAAGTGGAAATTTCCCGATGCATGAGTCAAACAGGAACAGAATACCATGATGTGTTCAATGTCCTTCAGGTTTCAATGTCTTTGCAAAATATTAACCGCTTAATTGAAGTATTATCGTTAATGTATATTGAATTATAAAATATTTACAGCTAAATACGTCAACATGGCGAAACTGAAGGATGTCTGAAGGAGCAAAAGGAGAATCATAAATAAGCTTTCTGTACATAATCAATAAAGAGTGACAAAAAATTAAAAAAAAGAAAGTTTTTTTTTTCTTTTTTTCCCATAGTTTCAGTGACCACTAAAATGTTTTGAATGCATTTATTTGTAATTTTTGTCTTTTATTTCCTCGTTTTTCCTTTATTTCCTCTGCAAACGTCCCCTTTCAAATCATAACAGTTAGGAAAGCAATTATGCTGCTGTCCACAAAATTGGATAATGCATGCAAACAACTGTTACCATTGTTTTCCTCACTCATTTACCAAAACATTTGCAACATTATTGGAAGCTAAATGTGTTAACAGAGACATGTCATGATTAACCTTCCCTGTGATTTTTTTTTTATTTTTTGAGATTTTGCTGTGTGTTAATTACCATCACAGCTCACAGGTGTTGACAATTACACTAACTTCAGTTATGGGACCAGTCAGCAGAGAATGTCCACTATGTCCTTGGCATAGAATTGACTTCACTCTATGCAAAGCAAGACCAATATCTTAATACTATAATGGATTATTGTTGTCACGACCCATGTCTTTGGTCGTGTAATTATGTTTATGTTTGTGTGTCTTTCTAATTGGCAGAATCACATCGGTGAAAAGCTGCAAGTTGATTGGTGGACAACCAAGATATAAACCAGCTGCCCTTTTTTTTTTTTTTCCCTCACTTCCACTTTTGTCAAGAATCGGGCCATGTGCTTTGTGTATATTTGCTATGATTCCATAACCTGATTATGTGAGCTAGCCTTCTCTTCTCGAGTTCGTCCGCTGTGATTCTGACGTCCAATTGTGTGAGATAGCCTTATTTATTAATTTGGACTGCTTCTGGTTGTTTGTTTAATAAAGTTATTAGTCAGAACCCGATACTTTCTTGTGGGTTGTGTTGAAGTTGTTAACAGCAGGTTCCTCGTCCCCTAGACTTGGGATGCAACATTCCCAATTGTGCTGCTGTTGTAGGATGTTACATCAAGTAAAGCAGGGCCTTCACTGAGTTTTGTTTTTTTTATATATATATATATATAATCCAGGTAGCTATATGCTGCTAACACTGTAAGAGTAAATTTTAGGAGTGTTCAATTCACAGCTCACAATGTAGGATCCGATGATCATGTGCCATTGTACTGAACAGAGTGTATGATGATACATGACAGGTCTGACGCCTGTAGCAAGAACTGCTTTGGATGATTTAATATTATAATAAAAGTATGTTATATAGAGAAATTGAAGATTTAGTTTTAGTCGATTTTTTTGAAGAAAAAAAAAAAATAAAAATGACAATCGTTACAAATGTTAAACCAAAAATGAATATCATCGTGATCCACTGAGAAGAAATAAGAAGAAGCCTGTTGTGGTAGATGTACAGATGCTCAGATTTTCTTTCTGAGACCCATTAAAAAAAATGCCCAGCAAACAAAAACTAAATTCCTGGACACGATGAGTAAAAATCATGGAAAATCCCCCAGTGTCTGGTGGCAATTAAAGATCGCCATCATAGAGGGCTTTGTTTGCGAGTGCAGTAAGAACAATTAAAAAAATAACATGCAGAGATCAATAGTGACTCTAAACTTTGAACACTAGGTCACATTAGTTGGAATAAGAAATTATAATAAACATGGTTTTTATGTATATATACATTTTTATATATTTTTTTTCATTCATCATTCATTCATCATCTTCTGCTTGTCCGTTGCCGGGTCGCAGGGGTGGTGTCGGCTGCCCCTGGCGCCACCCCTGCAACCCCCCCAAATCACACTGCACCATATTGTGAGCCTTCCTGTGGGTGGTGAGCCCACATGAAGTGATGTGGGTTGGGACGGTGCTATGCTCAGAGCACCTCAGTGGCAACCTGGCAGCTGGTGGATTCGAACCGGGGACCTTGCGGACGCAAGTCCGCTTCCTTAACCACTAGGCCACCACTGCCACTATATATTTATTTATTTATTTATTTATTTTTATACATTTAATATAGAAATACATCATATGGGTAGTCCAATATAACTCTTTTATATAACACTCATATACATTTTTAAGAAGTTGATATTACGTTTCAGAAACTTATCACTGAGGTTTTGCTAGCCTAGAAATTAACGTTTTTTGTTTTTTTTTTCCCAGCTTTAGCCTTTTGGTTTAACAAGAAACCATGTGACCTTTACTGGACAAGCTTTCGCTGCAGCAAACAATACAGGATGAAATCAGATTGTATTATTTAATTCTGAGGACCTTTTTGGGTCTTATTCATTTCAGTGTTACTCTTGAACTTTTCAGGCTTGACTCTGGCAGTTTGAGTCACTGAGCGTAATTAGGGATTGCACTTTTTGGTTTTCAACTCAAAGTGTCATTGTACTTGTTGTTCTCAGTCCCTCTTTTACAATGAGAAAAATTGAAATTATGCTTTTTTTTTTTTTTTTTAGACCGTCATGACTTCGACCTAGTGTTTACCCTGCTGTTCCTGTTGTGTTAATCCATGTTTGGGGCTTAATGTCTGGCAGGCTGCCTCCGCCTCGTCGTCACATTGTTTGTTCCTACACATCAGACGACTGCGGCATTTTGTTTGTCCTCCATTGTGAAGGCAAACTGAATTATGCAGTTACCTGTCAAACAAAGCCTTTAAATGAAGACATTTTAGCAACAAGGTAAAAAAAATACCAGAATCAATGAAAACTGTTAATTAAGGCCATGATACACAATAGGGGGCGACAGGATGCTACTGAGTTGCTCTTATCATAGCACCGTCAGGAACCACATAGCTTTCAGTGGGTTCACCATCCACTGGAAGGCTCATAGTATGGTGTGATTTGGGTGGCAGTCATGGAGACTCCTACACACATAAATTAATGTTTGGATTAGAGACACTACCAATAGGCAGAGGACTGGGGACAGAGCTGGAGTTAAAGATGTTGAGATTCTCTTTAGGAGAGACAAGGATGGACAGGATCGGGTATGAGGTGATTAGAGGGACAACACAGACAGGAAGGTTTGGAGAAAAAGCTTGAGAAGCCAGATTAAGATGGTTTGGACATGTTCAGAGGAGGGACAGTGGATACATTGGTAGAAGAGTGAACCTAGAGATGGAGCTACCAGGTAGGAGACAGAGAGGAAATTGATGGATGCAGTGAAGGAGGACATAAAGTTAGTTGGAGTCAGAGTAGAAGAAACAGAGGACGGGGGAGATGGAAAATGATGATTCACTGTGGCAACCCCTGAAAAAGGGACAAGCTGAGAAGAGAAGAGCAATAACAGTAATAAATGTTGTTAACAAAAACACTGTAAAAGAAAACGTAATTGTGTAATGTAAATCCACTAACGTTGAAGTTATAAATGCAATAAACCTGTATGGATTCATTGGAAAACTGGTACTGAGTTAATTACGGGGATATCTTACACCTATCAGGGACATCTAACATCTGGTCCTCATATGCAAAATTAAATAAAAATGTAAGCTAACAGCATTTAAAAAGAAAATATACTCTGAGGTCTGTGTGTCTGTGTCTTTCCCTGCTGTTGTCTGGTGTTGGGTAATCAGCATCATCACAGTCACCTGTGTCTTTGTCATTAGTCTCACTCGTGCCACCTGGTGTCCTTAGTATATATACCCCTCTCCTTCACTCAGTCTTCGTTGGACCGTTGTTGTGTCTTGCCTAGGTTGGTGTTGTGTTTGTCATGTCAGGAGTTATATTATTTAGATCCGTCTTGCGGAAGTGTTTGATTAGTGAGCTATCTTCGGCCGTGAGGTTTTGGTTTGGGCTTAAGTAGCCAAACCATTTTTGGAGTTAAAGAGGATAGAGTTCATGTACAAGGTTGTGCATGGTTTAGAAGTGTTTGTTAGGAATTGTTGTTTTTGTTAATGAAACTTGCACTCCAAAGAAGAGTCTCCCAGTTCTGCATTTGGGTCCACCACATCTTCGCTGAAGTAACCCGAACACAAACATTAAAAACGTTAAGAAAAAAATAAAAAATAAACGAGGTTCGGTCTATCAAGAGCAAAAATCTTTGCTAGGGATCGAACCTAAAAAAGGTAGAAGTCCTGCCAAATAACCATTCCAGGAGAAAGAAAAAAAAAAAAAAAATACACATCTAACACTAAGTACACATTACATGGCATTGTATGACTACTACGATAATGGTCCTGGGGAAAAAAAAAAAAAACACTCAGAACACACTTTTAAATGCATTATCTGCCTGGGGGTGCATTCATGTGCATGACAGGTGACATATATAAAGAAAAAAAAAAAAGAAAAGCTGTGAGCTTGTGATTATTTACCACCAGCTTCATCCTAAAGGCCTTGTTATGTCAGACGAAATAAGTGTCTGCTTTATTTCCTGACACCAATTGTCCTAAAACGTCCTATGCCTGCGTGGGTCACCGAGAGACGGTTGCGGTTAACCGTCTGACGCTTCCCTGATATTCAGCTTCGTTCTAATATGGCGACACCGGCGCGGCCCTGCCATTTGAATAATAGCACACTGGAAGCTGCCTCGCTGTCCACCTAACCATAAGCATTGTAATTTAGTCCTTGAATAGCTCCCCTTGATTACGGCCTCTGTAGAGATCCTGGCTATGATTTATTATCGGCTTTAAAATGATAACTGGAGTTAACAGAGCATGAATGCAAGCGTGGAAGGAGGAAGAGGAAGATGAGGAGGATGTTGCTGCTGCTGCTTCCTCTAATCTGCTGGAAATGACAGTGTGTGTTAGGTTAAAAGGAAGACGCTGGAGGGAAATCACTGTAGCAAATAAATAAATTAACAGGCCCGCTAAGGCAAAATGTTTCCCGGAAAGTTAAATGTGGAAAAACGCAAGAGTTGGAGTTATGTTCTACGCGCGACGGCGCCCATGTTTATGCAGCGCAGGCTGTGAGGCGAACCCTTTCATTGTTCTATCTCGTTCAGCAGCTCCGAACCACGTGATTTTAACTAAACATAAAAGAATGAGTGATGTGAGTTTAACGGCAAAAAGTTCTCGCCAAAAATCATCTTGTGGGGAGGTATTTAAGAAGAACTAGCCTTTTCAGGGTCTAGTAAGATTTGGCTTTGTGAGCAGTGGCGCACAGTTGGACACGTGATCGTTCGAGACCAGACCTGGGCAAACTAAGGCCCGGGGGCCAGATGCGGCCCGCTTGGTGTTACAATCCGGCCCGCCAGGCTTGTCCAAATTATACTTTGTTGTTCTTCTACCTTTTCCCTGCAAAGGCAGCATATCTCCGACAGTCTAAAGAGGCTAAAAGCATTTTAGCATTTTGCCTTTATTCATTATTTTAGTTCACAGTAATATTCAATCTTTGCTCTTTGCCTTTGACTCAAATTTTAGTAACCGTGTGGCCCGCGAGTCAAAATAATTGCCCAGGCCTGTTCTAGACCAGTAGCTGATTGAGGACAACAGTCTATTAAATTGGTTGCCTTCATGGTTTTACTTAACATAACTGATACAGAAGAATTTTGTTACCAGCAGTCTTCCACAGTGGACCAAATTGAACTTTTTTTTTCATTTGTTGATTGCCTTTTTAATATATATCTTTACTTTTGGCATTCATTGTGGACAACAAAGTAAGCTTTTCCTTGTACAGGGAAACCTGTTTCTTTTTACGGTGTACATGACAATAAACACGTTTTTTTTTGGGGGGGGGGGTTCGCCATCTCATCCAGGAGGCTCCTTTAGTTGAGAACTGGGCTGCATGTAGAGTATAGACAGAAGATCATTCATTCATTCTGGCGGTTAGGTTCCTGGTTATCACTTAGGTGACCCGGGTTCGATTCCTTCTATGGGACATTTCATGGGCCAATTGGTGGCCTAGTGGTTAAGGAAACGGACTTGGGTCTGCAAGGTCCCCAGTTTGAATCCTCCTACCGCTAATGTACCACTTAGGTGCCCTGAGCATGGTCACCACCACACTGCTCCCCGGAGAAAAAAAAAAAAAAAATCTACTTCACCCTCTTATATGTAGCTGAGTCACCGGCAGCAGTCTCTACACTTGTTGCCCAAATCCCACTGTAATCCCACCATCCTGTAGTTGGAAAGTCCCCAAGTATATGGGTTGGGATGGTGCTATGCTACACATATGCTAGCTTCCTTTTTTTGTTATGCTAATCCTGGTGAAAATAGGTGCTATTTGTTCGAAGATTAAGAGCATACAAGTAAGATTTTACCATTTGACTATTTGTTAAGGACGATCCGTAAAGTCTCCAGGATATTCAGCTTTCTCCTGATGACCTACAGTCTGCCATCTCCAGTTCAAATGTGAGACTATAGGGAGGAAGAAGAAGGCAGAGGAAGAACACTCGATAACGTCATAAAGCCATGCAGGTCCAGACAGGCCGCATCTGTCAACAGCCAGCCAGCGTAAACAATCCTGGATTGGATACAGCGCGGTATAGGTTCAGCCCTGCTATGGATATGTCACTGGGGGTTATGGAGTGTGCACCTCTAGTCACAAACGTCAGTCTGAATTAGGTCAGTGAACTCAGCACTGGTTTCCAGTATCATGTGGATGGTAAAGAAGCATTTTGAGCCCCAGTGGTATAACAGTAATGTGATATCTTTTATCTATTTTGGACTTTCTCATTTTCCTGCTCCCCTCAGAGGTACCTCTTTTTCTCAAGGTGAATTTAAACCTGTCAGTCTCGTCATAAAAGGCTCTTTTTTTGGTGGTTCTAACTACATTGTTTAATGTGTTCACTATCGAAAGGAGCCTGAGTGGAGTGGAACCATATTGCAAAGCTTAAATTGAGTTTCAGACAAGGGGAATTAGGCGAATAAGCAATTCAGCTTTTAATAGATTCACCATGAGATTAAAACTAAATGAGTTTAGTGCAGCGGTATCACATAGCTTAATATTGTGTGATGGGTTCATCAATTTTGGACTTCAATCGAAGTAAAAGGGGCTTCACTTATGTTATTTTAAAACCAATCACAACTTTACTTGCTTGGGAGCGAGTGGGTGGGGGGTGACATCTGAGAGTCTCGCATTAGTATTGCTATAGAGCAATGACTACCATTTTCTTTGAGCCACAGCACAACTCATCAAGAACAAAACCCAGAGCACACCAAACAAAATTTACCAAATCTAAAGGTTGTAAAAATGTAATCTCCTGGTTTTGATTGCCAAAGATTTTAGCCCAGGAAGGTTGCAATTGGTCCAAAAATTGGACAAGGGCCGAGTCCAGAGCAGAAAGATGGAGCGTTCGTTTTAACTACGGTAAATGTATGCAATAGTCTTGTATAAAACCTAAAATCCTATATTCCTTGTACCCTTTATGACGTCATCTCTTAGGGGAAATTGTTTTATTGTAGGCAGAAGTATAAAGTATCATTTGGACAAGATTTGTGGGGCGCATTAAAAAAACTCATGGGCCACATCTGGCCCCCCGGGCCTTAGTTTGCCTATGCCTGTCTTAGCCTGTTAAGGTGAAATCTTGTCACTTCAAACCTAATCGTACTTATATACCAGCTGTTACCACCTTTCATTCCCAAATGGGAGCGGTAGTTTGTTAGTTTTCCTGTTACCTGTTTACCAGCAGATGCCAGAGTTAACTAGGTAAGATGCCATGTTGGCACCATTAACTTTTCAGACAATCAAGATTTTCCACTGCTGATAGTCAGGTATCAAGCTCCTTGATGGTTGCTTCAATGACCTCGTCCAGGATCCAAAAAGGGTTTAGTTGTAAGTAATTAGACCCCTTCTTGGGGTTGAAAACTTGTTAAACTCCAAGAAGAAGTCCAGTTGCTTACAACTAAACCCTTTTTTTTTGCGGTGAAGTTCTAACCCTTCGTGACCTGGATGAATGAGAATCTTCATAGACTTGCCCAGGCTCTTGACTGGCTTCTCTGTTATTGAAGGGATTGGTATTGCCATCCAAGTGATACTTACCCGTGATTTTGCCCCTATTGAGTAAAATGGCGCTGGTTTTGGCTGAAGCATTTTGAAGCTGATCCTTGCCCAGGAGATGAGCTTTTCCAGACCCAGGAGAATGTGTCTCCTGGGTGTCTCACAAGGTACTGATGTTGTTGTGATGATGAGGTAATCATTGAAAGATCTTATGGGAGGTTGTGTGGTACCAGACCAGATGCACGCATTCTACTGCAGCTGCCTTAAATACCATGTTTATGGCAATGACATAAAAAAGCTCACCAAGATGTTGCACCTTGAGAGCCTTGGTCTTTGTGATAGTCCAACTGTCTCCTCCAGGTCATCAGGTATGGGATCCACATGAATTGGTGAGGTCCAGCCAAAGCACAACTATGTGTCCTTTACCAACCTGTGTCTCCACAATAAGCTGGCAACCTACTCCAGTGTGTCCAAGATACCCTGAACTATGGGAAGACAGAGGAACATCTCCCTGTCCACATTCAGTAGGTGAATGTTTCCCAACTGCTCAATTCATTAACACACACTATACATTAGAGTTAATGCTTAATTCTGAAGTAAAAGTCCAGGGTTTGTGTATTTTCCCAAATTTAGGCATAGGTGATGCTGTAGAGCACAGTGACATTTTATTATCATTATTATTATATTTTATTTATTTGACTCAGACAATGTACAGAAGCATTAATCAGAGGAGAGATGCTTTGTACGAGACCCTAGCTCGTCGAACTAATTTCCATCTGCAGTCCCTGAGACAAACAACAGGCAAACACATGACATAGGACAATAAAAAAAGAACATTAATAAAAGAGAGCGACTGATAATAAATGCAGACAGTACTAAAGTACTAACGATGTAGCCATCGTCAGTTCAGTTAAATGTTTAAAATCCATTCATTGTCATCTGTAGTTTGTGTTCTGAGGAGGTGGTTGATTTTTATAAGATCTTGGTACTTAGAATCAGACAGACTTTATTGATCCACATGGGAAATTGTTGTGGTATGTCTTTTTCTCAACTGGAAGTTTGTTCCATTCAGCGATTGCCTTGTAGGAAAAAAAAAAAAAAACAGTTTGTGCTAAAGCCGTACTTCGTTTTGTTACGGAACATTGACCACTGATTAGACGTTAGGGTAACATATTTGTGTGGTGGAGGTGCCAAATTATGACTAATTTTGAATAGCAACTTAAGATTTGCAGTTTAAAATGTATTTTAAAAATTAAATAGTTAATGTTTACAACTAAAGGTTTTTTTTTTGTTTTTTTTTAAAACAACAAAACATTTCCGCTACACTGCTAGGATTCAATTACAAACAAACCTGTCAAGGCTAATCAACGTTGTAAAGTGTTGTGTTGGATACATACCCTTGCACATATACAAATCTGTCTCACTAAAACTAAAATGCAAAAAAAAAAAAACAAAATGTTGACATCTGAATTTTTTTGTTTGTTTTGATGTTGATTTTAAGCTGTTTTACTTTTATTTTATTTTTATTTTTTGTTTTCTTTTCAAAGTGTTAGTTGTCATTTTGATGATCACCGTTTTAATATATAAATATATTATTTATTGATATGTAAGTATTTTTATATTGTATTGTCACCCTGTCAAGTTAAACTTATTAAAAAACAGTGAAAATTTCATGTTTTTTAGGTGTAGTTATATGAGCAAGTATGAGGGCAGGATCAGCTCCGTTTAGTTACTCATACAACCCTCTCTGCTGGTTCCATCATCCATTCAAGCGGCAGAAACCAGCGGGCACAAACACGAGCCTTATTCCCACAGGTTCTAACACCCATTAAAATTCCGGCATAAACATTTTCTGACCAGAGGAATACATTTTTAATCCTCATTTATTCCTGAATCTGGCAACACTACAGTGTAATCAGGTTTTAAATTAGCATCTAGCTCAGAAGGTTTCAGTGGACACACACAAGATTCTGGGGATAATACTCCTCCCCCCCCCCCCCCCCCCAAAAATTCTGGGGAAAAAACCCCCCCCCCCCCCCCCCCCCTCACACATTAAATTGGCGACCTAGTTTTGAATCAAATTAGCTGTAGCTGTCTTCAACCCGGCTTGTCCGTAGATGGGTCGCAGGGGCAGTTGGCACCACCCAAATCACATTGCACCACCTTGTGAGCCGCTCTGTGGGTGGTGAGCCCACTAGAAGTCATGCAAGTTGGCATGGTGCTCCGATCAGAACACCTCAGTAACAACCTGGCAACTGGTGGCTTCGAACCTGAAGCCTTGCGGAACCATGTGCGCTTCCTTAACCCCTAGGCCGCCACTATCAACAGCTGCAGATTTTTTATTTTTATTTTTTGGTTGACTTCATGAGTGGCGGCCCACAATAGCCTTTCATTATATCATTATAATAATGTGATATTAACAGCTATGATATGAAGCGGTTCTGGATACAGGACAATCACTTTGCAGGCCACAATCGGTACTTATACTGGACACAAGGACTGGATCAAGAACAGGTAGTGTCTCTGTGTTGATTAAAAAGAATGAGAAAAGTCATACATACAGGCTAGAATTATTTCATGCTATAGACCAGGGGTGTCCACACTTTTTTGTCTTGTGAGCTACTTTTCAAATGACCAGGCTGAAGTGATCTACCTAGATTGAATACTTCAAATATATTTACCTATATAAACTGGATATATTACTCTCTACAATAATATATACCATATGTTATACTGTCTGACTCAATACCTATATTATTCCCACTTTAACCCAGAGATTAGCATGTTGAAATAGAATTCCATCTGTTATTTTGTTTACTGGTAGATCCCAATCTACCTGTTGGGCACCCCTGCTATGGGGCAAACAAGGCCATTACAGTGAGAAGGCAGAAGTATAAAAACAATACAAACAAATTATACATTTTAGATAGGATCGGCGGGCCCAATTACAAAGCTGAACGAGCAGCATCCGGCCCGAGGGCCTTAGTTTGCCCATGCCTGGGTTAGAGGCAGATGGTACCTGTCGTCGTGTGCAGTGGCATAACGTGCACAGTATAAATCATCTGGGCAAGACGAAGGCATTGCAATATCGGGTTTTGTTTTATCATTGAAAGAAAAGTGATAATGACTTCTACTGATATTACTTATTTAAGTGAAATATCAGTGGCTGATGTTATCGGACTTATATATTAAATATATATAATACTTAAATATCACCCATGAATATAACTCTATCTTTATCTCATAAAGAAGTAAAAAGGGGATAGCTTTTGTAAGGAAGAACTTATATGATGCATGGGATGTCAATAAAAATGTGTTTTGACTTTTGAGTAAATAGACCACTAAAATTTCAGGGTACATCCACCTGCTGTCAAAAAAAAAAAAAAACTGCTGTATAATCCGTTATTAAAAAGGAAAAATCAACTAAAAAGCTCTTGAAACCGAAGTTGTGATCTAACCCTCATGAAAAGACTTGCCAACGTGGGACAAGATATGACATGTATGAAATTGACAATTAAAATCTCATTTTCAGCTCCCAGCCCGGAGTGGAAAGGCCACAGCACCAACTTTCCCATCATTATTTTCTCATTTAGAATAATTTCTCCTGCTTTTTTAATAAAAAAAAAATAAATAAATAAATCAGATGGGTGTCTTATCACAAAGGCCCAGCTTGTGAGATGTTGTCTGTACGTTGGTGTTTGTTGCAGTGACACTTTGCTCTGAGGTAATGCACTGGGATTATCCCACGCAATTACACTTACACCTCTGAATTCAGAGTGAAGTACATCAGCCTGATTGGTTTTTTGACAATATTTATTTCTGCCTGGATATTTATCACTTCTGCTTCTAGTGAATGTTCTCCAAGTGTCAGGTCGTTCTTTTTTTTTTTTTTTTTCTTTCTAAGTTGCGGAATAGAATAATAAAGATGAAGCACCTCCAGCGAGGTCAACTGGGACAGTATGTATGAGTGCTGTAAGAAACTATGGTAAAACTTCTTGAGAATAACTTTTTCCTGGTTCGTACTGTACTGTACGTCTAAACAAATGCTGATGTCCCTTCTGACTTCACCCTGATGTCACGGACATCCTGCAGGGACATCAATCCCAGGTCAAGGAGCCAGTACACAACTGTCCAGAATCTCCAGGGTGCCACGGTGTATTCAGCTACTACAGGTCAGAGATCTACCCAAGAATAAAGCAAAGAAGGGGAGGGACATACATATAAAAAAAAAAAAAAAAAAGTTTAGATTTAATATGAATAAACAATATTGAGTTGGAACCATTTCACCTCTATCTCACCTGCATGTCTGTCAGTCGTGGAGCCGTCACTCAGTCAAAGTGTCAAACTATGTCTTTATTTATTATTCTACTTTTTTTCTGCTTGCGTTCTCTGGGGTCACTTTTGAGAACTGTCAACTGAAGGATCGTGATCATTGTTTTGGAAGAAAAAGTGTTGGACTTGCCAACATTAGTGCTCAGATTCATTGGTTTTTAAGTGAGTAAGAGACACAAATGGAGTCCAACGTGGCGACGTATGCAAAAAAGTGCTATTTTTTTACTTGTTTATTATTTATTTTTTTGATGGCCACGAATAAGACCTTCGAAAAGTGCTGCTTTTCTTTGTATTGTGTTTTTCTGGGAATCTTTCTTCCTTGTATCATGTTTTCCAGGTCTCAGAATTCTTGCCACTTGGGATAAGATTTTTCGACTTACTTATCAGGTTGTTTTCCGTGACGACTATGTCACCACTCCAAACGGACAGGGTGGTTGGATGTAACTGTTATGGACACAACATTGCTGCTAAATTTAATTTCTTTTAATGTTTAAGATGCGGTAAAAGTCACCAAGTATCTCCACAATAAGGCTGTTGAAATTAAAATGATGTATTTGGTACCGTCAACATGTCCTTCAGTGGGGTCTGTGTGAGACATCGGGGGCCTGAACAGATGGGGCAGTTGGGCTAAGGTTTGTTAAACCCTGTTGTAATTTCCTTTGGGATAATAAAAGTATTCTGATTCTGATTCAACCCTTGAAATGAATAGAAATGTAGAAGACCCAGATTCTGCAAAAAATAGCAAAAGCTGACTTCTCGTCAGGTGATGTGGGAATGAAGTCAGTGAATGGAAAAGCACATTCACTATGTGGCTCACAAAAAGATTGGTTGGAAGTAAATGGATGAACCATGAAAGTGATGTGGTTAAGAACCATTTGTTGTCAGAGCAGGAATTAAAATCTTGATTTAATTTGGATCTCTTCAAGTCAGAGTGCTCTGGGGTTAAATCTGTTTCTAAATTGTCAATTCTACCGGCTACTGCTTGGTAGGAAAAAATATATCTGAGTTCAGTGAAAAAGCAATCCGTCTTTTTCACAGATGCTGTAACTGGAAGGACACTAGTTAAAAAAAAAAAAAAGAAAGAAAATAATAATACAAAGAAAGGACCATGTCTGCCAGATTCCCTTAAAAATATCTTTACTCCAAGGTCTACAAGCATTTTATACATACAATGTATCTCAAAGAGAGATACATTCACAGAGGTGAATATTTTAGACATGAGGACAGGTGGTGTGAGAAAAGAATAAGGAAAGGAAAGCGAACTCCTTGACATTGCGGTTCTCGTCACTGCACACAACAAAATGTGAATCTGAATTTAACCCATGACCCATAACCCAAGTGAACAGTGGGTAGCTTTGAGCACTTGCAGCTGTGGGTGGGGACGGTGTCTTGCTCAGTGGGACTCAGTGGTAGATTGGCGGCAGGGGGATTCCAACCAAGACCTTGCGGACCCAAGTCCAGTTCCTTAACCATTAGGCCACCAACTGCCCCAAATAAGGAATAAGGACACCATCTATCCCCATCTGAATTAAGTTACATTGAATAGGGGGAGGTATGCACCGGATAATGAAATATCTGGTGCATTCTATTCTGCACTGAGACCCCATCCTAGGAAGTTCATCAACTCCAGAACTAGACAGGTGTGACAACCACTCCCAATCAAACCCTGACATGTGATACATTTGCAGAAGCAGACATCTGTTTCTAGAGAGGTGTGACCACAAGAACAAAGGGTCTTGAAATAGCACAAATCCAGGTGTTCTTTATAACATCTACCTAAGTTCCTCAGTCAAGGAAAGAATCAATAAGTCTTAAAAAGTCCAGATAACAACTAGACCAGGCATGATCATGTATGGCGCAAAGAATATGGCCCACCCCCCTCAACCGTTGAAGGCCAAATTTGACATTTTCAAAGACAATATTTCTAGGGACACTATGGAGCTCAACACATCGATGTAAAATGATTTGGGAAAGTAGTTTTGACGCAGAGTTTCTACCCACACGCCTATGGAGAACACCAGACGTACTACAGTACTTGCCAGGGAGAAAACCGGACAATTTTGGTTACACAATTTTTTTACCAAGATAAGGGGTTAAGCCAGAGTGACTACAAGTCACAACAGAGTGTGCTGTGATGCTAGGTGTGAAATGTAGGATTTGCGTACCAGAGACATAAAATTGTTGTATTTTTGAGGGAAATTATCGCACCCTTGCGTTATCTATGAATGCACTATGGTCTTGCGTTGAATAGCGTTGCGCAGGTCATCACACGTACGTGTTTAATACTTAATACTACTCTTAATTTGCTCGCTAATCCCTGCAAAACTACGCAAATTGACTCTTGCGCACATTTTCGATAAGTTTGTAGCCAGTGCCGCTTACCCGGACTCTGCCCCAAGGCATCTTAAGCCTTTCCACCTCCTCCTCCTTCTCTGTTTTCAGCACTTCTTCTTCCAGGTATGACCATTTTCCAGCAATCATGGCCATCATTCTGAGGCACATGCATACACATCACTTATATCTTACATTTAGAAACACATGATTGGCTTAACATTTACAAATTGTGCATATGTTTCCATGTGACTATTTTCCATGTCCGTGGCCATAATGATTCACAAAAAAAATAAAAGAAAATAATAACTTTGACTGAGAAAAGACACATTTATTACAATCAATTATAATCACACATTCACAGAATGGTCACATTATTGTACATTTGGCCTATTTTGGGATGATGCATCGTGCAGAGGGCTAAATTAATACAGTACAAATATCATAATTTTTGTAGACCTGGCAACATTGGCTGTTTTTTTTTTTATTATTTATTTTAAATGTATTACTGATTAGACAAAGTGAGCTACATGGACCAAAAGAGACAGAAACTGTATAAACATGAATTAATTGGTGATTAACCTGGAGCTGGCAGATCAAGAATCATAAACAGTCAAGGCTAAACATTTAGATATGGTGGATCCATTTAATGCAACCCACCTGATTCACATACTGTAGCTGCGTCACATTAATCTCATGCGTTATTAACATGTTTTCTGCTACAATTCATTTTAGCATTTAGAAATCTAAAATATATACAACTGTATTACAATGAAATTTTATTTTCTTATCTCTGAATTTATTTCCGGATGTCTGGACTAAATGTCTGGAAGCAGAAATCACAAACTCCTCCAAGTCAGAGCTTCTTCTGCACAAGGTGATCCAGTACTTCTCCACCATAACACCTCTGATGTTTGTAATGCATTTCATTACTTAGCACCCATTAATAATTTGAGCCCCACTGCATTGTTTATTAATCCAATTATTCTATGATGTGTTGGCTAGTTTTTATTTGCAGTTGTTCCAAATGAGTGTTGATACACTAGGAATGTCTATTTTTTTTTTTCCCAAACAGATTTCAAGTTGTAAGAAACCCTTTGGAAACAAATTTCCTTAAGACAGAGTTGGATTTATTCTAACAACAACAACAAAAATAAGAACAAATATGAGGATGTGATTGGCAGTTTCAACAAAGATGGTCGTTCTAGTGGAGAACCAATGATCAGGATTGTTACTGGTCTGATTGAAAACCAGTTCAGATGTCAAATCATCAGTATCCAACATGTGGTAAATGAGGACACCATCCCCTAAGCAAGGGTATAATATTGATATCAGTATTGGCAGATACTCCAAGGTAAGAAAATGTATGGTATGGTAAGGTAGAATGACAAATACGTGGTTCCGTTGTAGAATTCTTGCCTGCCATTTAGGGGGCCAAGTTCTAGTGGCCAAATGGTCAAGGAACTAGACTGTGGTTCAATGTTAAAATCCCGCAACTGCCAAGTTACCATGGAGGTTCACCGATCATGGCATTGTCCCCACTCACTGCTCTCTGCTAATCACTTTAGTGAAGGGTTGAACGCAGAGGTCACATTTCGTTGTGTGGAATGGCGTGAATCACAATGTCAGAATGACAAGAAATTTACTTTCCTTCCCAATATTTAGGCACTGCCCAAGTCTCAATTAAAAGATGTAGGTCACAAAATGTAGTTGCAACACCACAGATGACCTATAGAGCTGCACCAAAATAATAAAAAAAACACTATTCAAAGATGGATTTAGGGACATTTTAATGTTTACCCAAGTGGACAAGATACTATGAACTACGAGACTAGCACACCCCAGACACTGATCTTCAAACTGTAAGCTCCGGAACAGCAAGTTGTACTCAGTAGGGACCAGCCTTTGAGCTTGGTAGGGGGATGTGATTAATCAGTCTGTGTTCTGGGATCAGGTCTCAGCAACTCATTGACCTGGTCCTCAAACCCATTTACACACATACACTCAGCCTTTTATTTGTTTTTTATTTTTTTCATATTCTTCATCTAATTAGAATATAAATACGCACCATAATTCTCTGAGTGTATTAATCTAAGTCCATATATTTTATCTATTAATCATACGTGACAGATCCCAAACCACTTGAGGAACTTGTAACTTTGACAAATGGCACAAAAATTTCTCCGAGAACCACTTGTGTATGCCAACTCGAAATGAACAAGTGGCTGTTGTACCAGACCCACAGTGATTTAAGCCTCATCCATCTGTTGCTCTTTGAATGAATCACTACCACAACCACAGAACCAAATAACTCAGGCGCTCATGGCAGGGCACAGTGTGTTGATATTCCGATGCTCGTACTAGAGAAAGAGTTGCACTGCAGTTGACTCTCTTGGCAGACTGTGGGTCAGTTACAAACACTGCACGGGGCACATGATCAACGCCATTGGCCTTCTGTCATATTTACCATAGCTAAGCACCAGTCTTATTGATTCCTCAGCGAGCAAACCCTTGAAGTATGGAAACTGTTTTGGAACAGCCTTGATGTAAAAGCGCAGGTAATTCATCTTGACACATGCTAAATTGCCCTGTCTTCATTACGTGATGCATCTACAAAGCAATACAATTGATTAATTGTGCAATTACATCCACTATTATCTTGCTGCAATAGCGCTGCTTAAGGACACTCTAAATGAAAAAAAAAAAAAAAAACAACCTTTAAGACATAATAATCTTTTAGTGCCTTCTATAAAGGTTTGTATAAAGATGGAAGCATAGACTGGAGAACAGCGGAAACACACAGTGTATGCAGAAGGTCCAGTCGAATTTATTGCTTCGTAAGTCATCGCCATGTCATAAAAATGACGTGCTGGAGCCACGGTGGTTTTCCTGCTTCTTCACATCACAAATAACAACACAGGAGGTTTGTACACAGATTTCAGTAACAACTAATTTTTATATGAAGAACTAGCAGCAGGAATTGCAGATAAATTGTGAATATACCCAATAACATCAATTGGACAACGTATCAGACAAAGGGCAGTGCACAAGACACCTATCGTGACAGCTACAAAATCAAGAAAATCCACAGCATCAAGGCTGGCATTATCAGGGCCAGAACACGGGTGAATGTGATGACACAAATTACCCAGGGAAAAAAGGGACAGAGAGACGTACTGGTTTCTGAAGATTCAGTCAGTGTAACTCAGCCTCCATAAATTTAGTTCATTAACAGAATTTTGTACATATCATACTGCTATACTTTATTTTGGCACAGGTTCTTTCTTCAGTTCACCAACTCTCAAAATAAAATAACAAGCGATGTGTTGAGGCTTTGAAGCGTGTGTCAAGCAAAAAAGGGGGCGTTACCACAAAGTGTGTATCAAGGCTTGCATTATTTAGGGGAATATATATACCTGTCTCTTATACACATCTCTTGGGTTCATGTGTCATGAAGCGTCATGTGCTCACGACACCACCGACTGACGAAGTGTATAATCACAGGCAACTATATCTGAAGCACATAATGTGTGATGCATTGATATTTGTATCACTTTGCATTTTGATGGGGCCTTGAGGGGTTTATATAGCTGTAAAACCTTTTTTTTTTTGTTATACAGTTTAAAATATAAAGTTGGTAACTTTCTTTCTTGGATCACAAAACGTGATAAAATTTAAGATGATAAAACATTAGCATGATTTGGGTGCAAGCTCCATTTACCACCAGTTGTGTTGCACATGGTCAATACAAACCAAAGGTCTGTCCCTTTCCCTGCTGTTGGCTGGTGTTGGTAATCAGTGTTATCACAGTCACCTGTTTCTCTGTATTAGTCTCACTCGTGTCACCTGGTGCCCTTTGCATATATACCCCTCTCCTTCACTCAGTCTTTGTTGGGTCATTGTATGGGGATGTCTGGTGTTGTTTAGAGGTGTAGTCAGCTGTTGTCAAGTTTTGGTTTTGAGCTGAAGAAGCCAAACCTTTAAGAAGTTAGAAGTGAGGTGTACATGTACCTGGTGTAGTGCATGTGCAGAAGTCTTGGATTAGGTTTTGTCATTTTTTTATGTGTTTTACGTTCATTACATTTTTAATACGGAAGAAAAGCTTCCCTGTGCTGCATTTCAAATCAAATTTTATTCATAAAGCCCACATTTACAAAACACAGTTTGTCACATGGGGCTTCACAGGGTTGGTAACATCCTCTGTCTACCGAAAACAAAACTCTTATCAAGGGAAAAAAAAAAAAAAAGGTAGAAACCTCAGAGAGAACCACATGTGACAGTCCACTCCCTGGACGGACAGACATGTAGTGGATGTTACTCAGAACATGCAGTGTACAATTTAAATACGTAGAATCTAATGAAAATAAAGTTCAAGTTCTAGTTGGTCTCGGTCTTGTAGATGTACCGACCCCTTGCTTTTGTCTCGTGCTATCCCGGTGCATCGGTGGCAGCAGAACTGCAAAAGGGTGGGACCAGTTACCTAAGTGAGTACATGGTGGTAGTGTGATTATAGGACAGACAAATTAGACCACAGAGTCAATGTACTCACTATATGTGCAAGATGAAATGAAAAAGCCCCCCAGCAGTCCAGGCCTATAGCAGCGTCTCATAAGGCTGTTCTAATCAGGGCATGCCTAATCTAATTTAGGCTATACGCTACTATATTATACTACAGAGGTGGGTTTTAAGTGTCATTTTGAAAGAGGAGACAGAACCTGACTCTCTTACTGAGAGTGGGAACTGAATCGCAGGAGAGGAGCATGGTAACTAGTAGTTCTACCACCTGTTCTATTTTTATTTATTTTAGGGATGACCAGTAGACTTGAATTGGGAGCGGATATGTGTATTTGGTTGGCATGGGGTAATTCAATCACATATGTATTGTGGGGCTTGATTATTTAGGGCCTTGAATGTGATTGAGAGTATTTTCATTTTGATTAGACTTTTTACTGGTAGCCAGTGTGATGGGGGGTATATGTTCCCATCTTCTGGTTCCAGTTAGTATGTGTGCTGCTGCATTTTGGACCAGTTGAAGGCTCCTTAGGGGTTTATTGGGGCATCCTGACAGTAGGGAATTACAGTAGTCCAGCCTAGAGCTTATAAAGGCATGGGTTAGCTTTACAGAGCATGGTCGGAATAGGATTGTTTTAATGTTACGTAGGTGGTAGAATAGTGCTCTACACGTTTGATTGATTTGTTTCTCTAAGGACAAATCCTGATCAAACATGACACCCAGGTACGTAGCTTTAACACAGGGGACTGGGGTAGTACTACCTATGGTTATACTTAGGTTTGACAATGGTGTACTTATATGTTTTGGCCCAGCCACCCAGCCACTAGGAAGCACAAGCCAGTGTTTTTAGTGCCGGTCCCAAGCCCAGATAAATGATGAGGGTTGCATAAAAACATTTTGCCAAATCTATGATGGGAGTCAATAAAAAGATTTCCATATCGGATTAGTCGGTGCCCGGGTTAACAACGACCGCCAACAGTGCTGTTAACCTACAGGGTACTGTTGGAAATTGGACTACTGTTAGTCGAAGACAAAGAAGAAGAGGATGGAGATTGATTAAGACAAAAAGGGAAAAAAGGAAGGATAGAAGTGTTGGTCTGAAAGTGGGAACCCTGAATGTAGGTACAATGACAGGGAAAGGTAGGGAGCTAGCTGACATGATGGAGAGAGAGTGGATGTGTTGTGTGTACAGGAGACCAGGTGGAAGGGCAGCAAGGCTAGAAATATTGGGGGAGGGTTTAAGTTATTCTACCATGGATTAGATGGGAAGAGAAATGGAGTTGTGGTGATCATCGGGGAAAAGTATGCAAGTTATGTGGTGGATGTGAAACGGGTGTCAGACAGGTTGATGTGTGTGAAGGTAGAAATGGAAGGAGTGAAGTTGAATGTTGCCAGTGGTTATGCTCCACAGGTAGGCTGTGAGTTAGCAGAAAAGGAGAAGTTTTGGAATGAGCTGGATTTGGAGGCAGGTCCACTCAGGTAGATAACATTCTCTGTAGAAGAGGTAATCTCCAGGAGATAATTGACTGTAAGGTGGTGGCAGGTGAGAGTGTAGCCAAACAACATAGGATGGTGGTGTGCAAGCTGACAATGGAGGTGAGAAGAAGAAAGAAGGTGAAGACAGAGCAGAAGATCAAGTGGTGGAAGTTAAGGAAAGAGGAATGTTGAGATGACTTTGGAAAAGAAGTCAGAACAGTGTTGGGCTCCGGTGGGGAATTCCCAGATGATTGGGAGACCACTGCTAGAGTCATAGAGAGTTCAAGGGAGGTGAAGAGGGAAGTGGCCAAGGCCAAACAAAAGGCATACGAGGAGTTGTACGAGAGGTTGGACACGAAGGAAGGAGAAAAAGAGTTATATAGATTAGCAAGGCAGAGAAAACAATCTGGGAAGGATGTGCAGAAGGTGAGATTAGTTAAGGACAGAGATGGAAATGTCATCACCTGTGAGGAACGTGTGCTGGGAAGATGGAGGGAGTACTTTGAGGAGTTGTTAAATGAGGAAAATGATAGGGAGCGTAGGAATGAGGACCCAGCTCCCAACAGGGAGAAGGTCGATCAGATTAGAAAGGATGAAGTTAGAAAAGCTCTGAAAAGACTGAAGAGTGGAAAGGCAGTCGGTCCCAATGACATACCAGTGGAGGTGTGGAAGTGCTTGGGGGAAGAAGCGGTAAGTTTTCTCACTCGGCTCTTCAATAGAATTTTGCAGACCGACAAGATGCCTGATGAGTGGAAGAAAAGTGGATGAGCCATACCATGAAGATTTAGAAGGGTGATGTGCAGAGCTGTAGCAATTACAGAGGGATAAAGTTGATGAGCCATACCATGAAGATTTGGGAAAGAGTAGTTGAGGCTCGGTTGAAGAAAGAGGTAGAGTAGGTAGAGTACCACAGAGGCAATATTTGCTTTGAGGATGTTGATGGAGAAGTACAGAGAGGGTCAGAAGGAGCTTCATTGTGTTTTTGTGGCCTATGACCGTCGGAAAGTCGGGAGTGGCAGAGAAGTATGTTAGACTGGTGCAGGATATGTATGAGAACAGCACAACGGTGGTGAGGTGTGCTGTTGGAAGGACAAAGGACTTTAAGGTGGAG
>JAFBJS010000229.1:191699-276699 GCA_016785265.1 Paraplagusia blochii | reverse complement strand
TTATGATTATGTGGGTGGCTCTTAAAAGAGCCGTTGGGGATCTAAACCAGAGTCGATGATTTACTTGGCCTTGACGGCCTTCTCCGTCTTCTTGGGCAGGAGTACGGCCTGAATGTTGGGCAGGACACCGCCCTGAGCGATGGTCACTCCGCCGAGTAATTTGTTCAGCTCCTCGTCGTTACGGACAGCCAACTGCAGGTGACGGGGGATGATTCTGGTCTTCTTGTTGTCGCGGGCAGCGTTTCCAGCCAATTCCAGAATTTCAGCGGTCAGATATTCGAGCACAGCCGCCAGGTAGACGGGAGCGCCAGCGCCAACACGTTCAGCGTAGTTGCCCTTTCTTAACAGCCTGTGGACACGGCCGACGGGGAACTGTAGACCGGCTCTGGATGAACGTGTCTTTGCCTTGGCTCTTGCCTTACCGCCAGTTTTGCCTCTTCCAGACATGTTTAATTTAAGTCAAAGGAACCTTATCGCTCTACAGACGAAGGTCAGACGAGGGTCAGATAATTCACATGCTACTCATCTACTCTATATAGCTGAGAACAAGAGGGAGAAAACGCGCCGTTCTCATTAACCAATCAGAGCACGGTCTAAGGCCAGCGCTGTGAGGGGTTAGACAGGAAATTATGGCGGACTTTTTCAAAGCCTCACTATCCAATAGGCAGGACTCTGACATGAGACTGTGACCAACCAGGTCAAGGCGAAGTGAATACGCGTCATCGTCTAGGCAGCCAAATGCACGCTTTAAAAGAAGCGCCCTTCCTTGTCCGGGCTACATCTCCTCGTTTCACAGTAACGCAGAGATTCGCGTTAACATGGCTCGTACTAAGCAAACCGCCCGTAAATCCACTGGAGGCAAAGCCCCGAGGAAGCAGCTGGCCACCAAGGCTGCCCGTAAGAGCGCCCCTGCCACTGGCGGCGTGAAGAAGCCTCACCGATACAGGCCCGGTACCGTGGCTCTGCGTGAAATCCGTCGTTATCAGAAATCCACCGAGCTTCTGATCCGTAAGCTGCCTTTCCAGCGTCTGGTGAGAGAGATCGCTCAGGACTTCAAGACAGACCTGCGCTTTCAGAGCTCTGCCGTCATGGCTCTGCAGGAGGCCAGCGAGGCTTACCTGGTGGGTCTGTTCGAGGACACTAACCTGTGCGCCATCCACGCCAAGAGAGTCACCATCATGCCCAAAGACATCCAGCTGGCCCGCCGTATCCGTGGAGAGAGGGCTTAAGATCTGACCACAGACTCTGACCAAACACAACGGCTCTTTTAAGAGCCACACACTCCAGTCAAAAGAGCACGTGTTCTACTCAGCCATGGATTGTTGCCTATTACTACAGAAAATCAAACCCTCAGAGCTACTCTAATAACAAATTGTACCATTAGATAGACAGGCAAAACTATTTAACCTTTCGGGAGCATAAATATAAATTCTGAACCTGTGAGTGTTAGGATAGTAGGATACAGATAAGTAGGTAAAATAGGTGTAATGTTAATTCTTGGTGTGTGTTGTCTTATGAAGTAATTGCAAACTCAATTCGTGTTATTGTTGCTTTATATTTCACTGTGCTAATATATCTGAGGAATCACAGAATTAAGCTAGGTTTTATTATCTATAGATGGAAAGGAAAGCAAACTCCTAGTCATTGTGCCATTGTGATTCACACCACTGCACACAACGAAATGTCACCTCTGTATTTTATTGTAATCACAGATTGAATGAATTCACTTATGTGAGAGACATGCATAGGCAAACTCAGGCATGCTAACCTACTCAAAATGAAATTATTTATTTAAATGTATCAATATGCTTCTACATATATAGAGCTTATTAGAAATTGAACCTTTAAGGTTGTGTGCAGTACATGCCGTTTATCTTTGTTCAAACAAATCCTCCATTTTATTGCTCCTAACTTGGATAATATCTCCAATTTTATGACCAATTGTAGCCGAAAAAACTTATGTATGCTTATGTCTGGTGAGAGAAGAAAGACAACATTCCCTGCAACAGTTCTTTAAAACTGGTTCCCCTAAAACAATAAAACTTGAGTGAAAAAAAAAACTGGTTCACCTGCGTTTTTTTTTGTTTGTTTGTTTGTTTGTTTTTTATTGGTACATGAATTTGTTATATCAAGCAGTTTTTGGTCAAACCTGTTCTCATGACTCTTCTACCATCTCATGGTGATCTTAAGAACTGCCCGTTTCCATTCACTCTGCGTAAACTATAAGTACAGGTCAGAACTATACCATGACCATGCATGGTAATAGTTAGCCAAACCCCAAAGAAAACAAACATTGCCCCCGATTTAATGACTCTGCGTGATATTTTTAGACGGAGAAATTTCGGCACACAGTATTTGCTATTTTAGTCATGCATCGTGACAAAGAATTATATAACGCGCCGAATCCTAGCCACTGGACCACCAGGGACCCTTCCGGCCCACTGAGCGTTTTGTCAGACAGATGATATGTGGGCAACATTGTCACCTCAAGAAAGGTGGTTTGAAGAATTGCTCTTAAAAATAATACATAAAAAGAGTACTCTCGTGGTAAATTTCACTAAAACTATTCCTGATTACGATAAGAATATGATCGTTAATATCATAGGAGGCTTGTGAGAATTGAAACGTTTTGCTTCTTACATTATTATGTATGTTTTGTCTGCTAACACACAACAGTGATCTCTAGGTAAATTTCCCTCTACTTTGACGCTGATCGATAATCTACTCTTGAAATAGAACGCATATTAGTGACATGAATTACGTGATTCGTAACCAACGCCACTATTGGTCCGAAGCAGCCATACACACTAAAAAGACAAGGTTTCCCTTACCCTTTTGCCACCAGAGAATTACCTGCTTACTGGCAGTTGTGGCTCAACACAATCGACTGAAACATAATGCATTGTTTGATATTTGCTTTAATGTACAACATAAACAAATATAAATAGAGCACTATTATAATTAAAAATGCAACACTAGCATTACACTACAACTTCAGCTGATTATGATGATTATGAAATTAATATTGTATTTTACCGTAATTTCCGGAGGGATCCTCCTGAAGGATTAATGAAGTTCTATCCATCTATCTATTGTAAATTCCATATTAGCTTGTGGGAGTTTTCGATATCACGTACATACAATGTGTCTACTAACACAATATGGTGATCTCTCAGTGAATTTACCTCTACTTTGACGCTGTTCAACAGTCCAATCACGAGTCGCCATCAAAAACGTAATTCCCCGTGAGAGTAGAAACACACAGGTGACAGGGTTTTTTTTATGTTTGTTTGTTTTACTAATTTCTGTTTCTGAAAAGTGACCACTGTGTGACCAGAGTAGGACGTGTTCTTTTCAGAAACATTGGTGTGGCTCTGAAAAGAGCCTTTGTTTATGACATTTCAGTTAACAAAATCTCCGCTCACTTCTTCTTGGCTGCTGTCTTCTTTGCCTTTGGTTTTGCCACCTTCTTAACGGGAGACTTCTTTGGAGCTGCAGCCTTCTTCATTGGTTTCTTTTTGGGGCTCTTAGCGGCGGCCTTCTTCGGGCTCTTGGTCGCTGCTTTCTTGGTGGCAGGTTTCTTTGCCTTCTTGGGAGACTTCTTGGCGGCCACCGGCTTCTTGGCAGCTGTGGCTTTCTTGGCGGTGGGCTTCTTGGCTTTAGCGGGGACCTTCTTTGCTTTTGTATCAGCAGCCTTTTTGTTCAGCTTAAACGAGCCGGATGCACCGGTTCCCTTCGGCTGGACCAGGGTTCCTTTAAGGACCAGGTCCTTGATGGCGGTCTTCACACGGGCTTTGTTTTTCTCCACATCGTATCCACCCGCGGACAAAGCCTTCTTGACGGCGGCGAGCGAAACGCCACTGCGCTCGTTGGACGCTGACACGGCTTTGACGATCAGATCTCGGACGCTAGGTCCTGCGCTTTTAGGCTTGCTCGCCTTCTTGGCTGCTTTGGCCGGAGCGGCGGCTGCGGGATCTTGTTCTGACATGGTTTTGTGCCTGAGACTCGGGAGAGAAAAGAACTGTATTGCAGAAACAGAACTCGCGAAAGAACTGTAGTTTCCCGCACACAGGCTGCACTTAAACTCAGCATGAGAACGGTGAAGACTCAGTTCAGTCCTAGGCCCACCACTGAATCCTGTAGTGCGGAACAGTCTCTGTTTTCTCTTCAGCCAAAACGCATGAATAAACGCTCCAAATGTGGTCGTGGAAGAACAGCAAATGGTTGGAACAATAGCGACAGAGTTTGTCGTCACTCTACAGTCAATCACGTATCAGTAGCTCGCAACATTTGGCCGAAGCAAAGTCCCAAAGTGTCTTGAACGTCGTTCACACTCGCGCTGCTCGGTCGCTTTTCCTTCTTTTTCGTCACTTAAAACTGATAAAGATGTGTCGCCACTCTGGCAAAACCTGTCCATTCTGTCAAAAATATGATCATACGTGAAGTTGAAGTTGAAGTTGAAGTTGAAGTTTATTTGTCATTGTAACAAGTTACAACGAAATTGCATTCGGTTACAACCCGTACCAGAGAACACAGAATGACACAACATTACAAATAATGACAAGGGAGGACAGGAACGGGAAGGCCAGGTGCATAGTTAGACAAAGACAGTACAAGACATAGAGCAGCAGCAGGGCAGATAAGGGCAAGGAGGGAGCAAAGGAAAAAGCGTCCGCCTTCTTCGAGAGCCAGTGAAGAAGACCAGTGGTTTCTGAATAACAACAAAAAGCTCCAGTTGAAAATTGAGGAAAATATTCAAGTTGATCTGTTGGCAGCAAACACAGAGATGATGCTGAGGCTGAAGGACGCTGCTATACTGCTATGCTTCAACTTCAACTTTTATTTATTTAAAGTGCCAAATCACAACAGCCGTTATCTCGAGGCACTGTACGAAACAACCATACATTGGACCCTCCTTTGATGGATTGTCACTAACTAACATCCATTTCTGGTTCTTAAACAGACGGTGCACCAGTGAGGGAACATTTTAACCTCTGATAACGTCACATAATATGGACAGCTGCTACACAGCGATAGACGACTATAAATCGTTAATGCACAACTTATAAAAGGGGTCAGCGATAAACTTAAATGTAAATTAAAAGTTATGAATAATACACAAATAATATAATAAACAGACTATTTCCACCATTTAAAGCGCGTCTCTTTAGAATACAGTTTCCCCTAAAATGGTTGTTTGTCCTGTGTTTAATTCATCTTCAAAACAGTGATGAGACTATAATTAATCAAATGGGCATTGGGACACCTGCTGGGCAGTGCATATACAGTAGTACCTGGGGTGAACGAGTCCGTTGTCCTGGTAACAGTTTCCATTGATGTTATTTCCCTACTAACATAAAAACGGTGTCCTTTTACCATCCTGCTAGAAATACAAAATAAATAACCCTTCTTTGTGTCGACCTCAACTGTCGACCATTGTCAGCCAACTTTCTGCAGTTGCCCCTTACCTTCAAACTAAGAGCGAGGTCGAAAACCACCAAATTAAGGCAAAAAAAATAGTTAACCTATAAAGCGGCGCCTTACACTCTTGGATCAAATACGCAACATCCAAACATTATCGTGGTATGCAGCAAATGAGTTGAGTGACGAGTGACCACCTCCACTGCATGTGACAAACTGAAGGAAAATTGTTTTTTTTCCTGTTATTTCGCCAAAAAAAATCAGCCACAAAGGTTAAAATAGAAACAAAAACAGGTTATGTTATATATCCGTTGTGCTATATATGTTCATGTTAGATAAGATTTTTGTTTTATTATTTAGTACCTTTCAATTTTGAAAAAAAAAAATCTGGATGAAGGAGCTTTTTTTTTCAATTATTTTCCAATTTCCACCTGGAGGGACTGCCACCATATTGTGGTCGGGTTGCAGTCTTCAGCAGCTTAGTTCTCCAGAGGGATACTCAAGTAAGGCAGGTCTGAAGGCAGTGGCTTGAAAAGTACAATCCACTTCCACACACTGAAAAAAATTTGGAGTGATATTTACTTGAAAAAAGCTAGGCAACGTTTTCCACACAGAAAGTCCAAGTAAATTAGGCAGTGGCTTGAAAAGTACAATCCACTGCAGGTTGGGGTGGGAAACAGAAAGAAACTGTTGATTTAAGGAAATACTGCTATTTCACAGGGAAATAATGCGTGAATATGATGTGTACACAATGCTAGTGATGTTCCCTCTGAAGGGAGGCTTTGAACCACGCCCCACTACTCGGTAGCGATTTTTTTTCTAAGCACTGCTCCGAAGCTTGCTTTGAATCACTTGACTGATGACGTTTGAACCACTTTACTGCTTCATTCGGACTGAAGCAACAAACTGCTTTGGTTCAATGGGCGGGGCTTTGAAAGAATCTCGTGTTTGAGTTGTGTTTAGAACGGATGGGACAGCGCGATGCGTTGTCTGTATGGTCAATACGGATTAGATTGATCTGTTTGATTTTGATATTGATCTACATTGGAACCAAACACGAAGAGATCTGAAGTCTGGATGCATTTTGAAATGGGGCCAAACAGTTATTTTTACAAACTATTTTTCATGTGTTATTCATAGGATAGATTCAGAGAATCGAATCCCTGCCAGGGCGGTTAAATTTATTCCTTGTTGTGTAATTTTTGGCAACTGTTTAAGCTAATATTCATTTTTTAAATTAGTGGTAACCCGAGTAACAAATTTCCGTCTCCACGTTTTAACGTGGAGGATAAGAAACAATAGAAATGACGTTTGCGTCCAATTTATTTAGAAATAGACCGATACGTTACCCATCCCCCAGACGTGTGTTCTGTAGCTAAAATGCGTTACACGGACGTACTAAACACGCATTAGAATTTTCCAATAATAGCAAATGTGCACTAATAGAGCTGGTACACCTGCTTGGTTCAACCTTTCGCATGCCTGCAGTGCAACCACTGAGCCAGCAGAGGGATCCCACGTTCCTAAACGCCCATCACTAAATGCCTCTAGACATGCCCCCCAACATCTACAGAATCCCTACCTAGAATGGGCCCGTGTCAAGGTACCTGCAACACCGTCTCGCAAGGTAAAAAAAATGTTTATACAATGTTGTACACTGAATCGTAGTCGTTCTTTAAATCAAAGGCGACACTTGCGTCTTAGCTCTTTCGTTGTTACCAACATTAGAGTTCTTGAGGGAAATGCAACGCAGACAAAGGAAATGAATGGAACGGGTTCCATAAGCGAAGTGGGTGGCTCTTAGAAGAGCCGTTGGGTTGTAACAGAAGATCAGGTGAACATTTACTTGGAGCTGGTGTACTTGGTGACGGCCTTGGTTCCCTCAGACACGGCGTGCTTGGCCAACTCACCCGGCAACAGCAGACGGACAGCGGTCTGAATCTCCCTGGAGGTGATGGTGGAGCGCTTGTTGTAGTGAGCTAGGCGGGAAGCCTCGGAGGCGATGCGTTCAAAGATGTCGTTGACGAACGAATTCATGATTCCCATGGCCTTGGAGGAGATGCCGGTATCAGGATGAACCTGCTTCATCACCTTGTAGACGTAGATGGCATAGCTCTCCTTCCTGGTCCTCCTCTTCTTTTTGCCGCTCTTGCTGGCGGACTTGGTGACGGCTTTCTTAGAGCCCTTCTTCGGCGCAGACTTCGCTGGTTCAGGCATGTTGTTTCCGGAACAATGTGTGCTGATCAGGCTGTGGCGCGCAATTTATAGCAGCTACATGTAAAACAGACTGTGTCGTTCCCCGGTTGTGATTGGCTGAGTCAAACTCCGAGTTGCTGTGGGGGTTTCCGTACGTGAGGGGCTATTGTTCATTCATTCCCTCTGCCCATGGTAGCGGGGGGTCGACATTAGCTTCGCAATACAACTGGCACCGCCATCTTGAATGATATAATACTGTACAACATTTTGACTTTCAGCAACACAGCGGTTTTCCTTATTTCGTTTTACAAATATCATCATGTTCCCCTTGATAACCAGCATATGACAGCAAATAATAACATTATTTTATTACTATCTTCTTCTCCCCTTCCTCTCCCGTTGTCTCTTTTACTGTGATTGAGATTATTATGTTTTTATTTTTACTATAACATATAATATAATTTTAAAAAATCCATCACTGCATCGTTCAATCTCCTTTTTTTTCTCCTATCTGGTAGCTCCATCTCAAGCATTTTTCTATGAATATACTTACGGTGCCTCCTATGAACAGCTTCTCTAGCTTTTTCTATAAACCTTCCTGTCTGTGTTGTGGCCTTATTCCCGATCTTGTCCCTCCTAGTCACTCCCGTTAGATTTCAGTGGTTTTACACTTTTGGGATTGCATTTATTACATTTGTTACTTCACATTTGGTGAAACATATACACTTCAAAGACATTTGCCACCCTCACCCCTTGCTGTAATTTTCCTCAAATATACACTTCAAATGCCCCTTTTGGCCAAGTCACACACCCAAGTTCTCTGTCTTTCCCAGACATCCCCCTTCTACCAACACCTATAGACCCTTAGAAACAATGTTAAGCTCTCAACTCACATCCCTTCAGAGTAGACCTGGGTCAACTAAGGCCCGGGGGCCGAATGCAGCCCGCTTGCCGTTTTTATCCAGCCAGCCAAACTTGTCCACATTGTACCGTTAATTTATATTATTGTTATCCTTCTACCTTTTCCCTATAAAGCCAGCATTCCCCAAATAGTCTAAAGAGCCTCAAAGCATTTAGCCTTTATTCAATACTTTACTCATCATTTATCTTAGTTCACACAAATACTCAATCTTTCTCATCCTGACCTGCCCCACGACTCAAATTTTAGTACCACCTGTGGCCCGCAAGCCAAAATAATTGCCCAGGCCTGTGCCAGAGAATTTATGTCTCCCGATGTTGCCGAACTGTGTTACAACAATGCCATAGGTGGCAATAACAGGTACAACCAGTCCCAAAGACGCTGCTGGACCGTGGTGCAACAGCACCACAACTGGCGACCACAACCATTTGTTGCTTTTCAGCAGCCAAAATGTCCTTCTTTTTGCCCCTTTTGGTTGAAAATGGTAGCATGGTTAATAATGTGGAACAACCTTCTTCATTCATCTCCCCTTAACTTGGACTCACCTGCCAAACTAATCAGCACAGGTGTCTTTAGTTGGTTTCAGTGATAAACAGAGCCGTGATACACGTTATCATCCATGAGTTTACACTGACAAACAAAAAATCTTACCTTACCACTCTTGAACACTTTTTGCTCATGCTCCTTATAACCTCACCATTCCACTGTTCTCCCTTTCATCCACACACGTACTCTGTTTTGCCACAACTGACCTTCATTCCTTCATGCCATTTCTCTCTTCACATCTTCTTTTGTTTCCCAACATAAAACCACAGCAAGGTGTAGATTTAATAAAAAGAAAGACCTGAAGACCTTATTTTTTTTTATTTATACACATTTGTTCACCTTTGTTTTTTTGTTGTGTGTTTACATTTTAACCAGTTTCCCACTCTGACTAATGTAGAGAATCTGTGAAACTACTGAAACTGTTGGAAAATACCCACTAGGTCCATGATTAGAAGATAAGTTCTCAAAAGCATCTATGCAAAGCTGCAATTAAAAAAAATAATTGAATAGCATTGCTATTTCCCTTGCATCAGAAACGGAGAATTTCCTAAGGACAAAAAAAATGTACTAAGTTTTATTGTACACACATCACACTGTTATCACTTGAGTGATTCACCCATATTATAGTTCAGCAAGTATTTGTGCAATAACCCCACCCTACCAAACAAAAAGTTGTTCATCTCTTCTTTTAGAGCGGCAGGTGCAGAGAGTAATGTGATCGTGTCCAGCGATGTACAGGCTTACCCACCCTGCCAATGACGGGTAGTTTGTGAGCATATGAACGTGAAGGTACAGCAGTGAGAGGGGCAGGTGTGCCAAAGGCAGTCTGAAAGGGACGACGACCCTGGCAGCGGCGGTCCACTTGACGCCCACCAATGAGAAATGTGAATGTTGGCAGTGCAGTCTGCGGGGAAGTAAAGCGAGCTTTGGTGAAAACTTCCCTGGAAGAACTTGCAGAGCACTGCCCTGAACGGGAAGAGGTGGATCTGGAGCGGTGGACCGAAGAGGAGGCACGAGTGAGAGACCTGGCAATGAAAAGCAGAGAGGGTAAATTAAACTAGTGTTTCTCAAAGTGTAGGGTGTGTGAAATTGGAAGAATTTATTTTGGTATTTTTTAATTAATAACTTTCTCATTTGCCTGTATTTTTAATACCATCAGGCGCACTTAAACACCTAAAATCTTCTCAAACAAAACTGCACCTTATAACATGGTGCACCTTATCTGTGGATACTGGTTGTGTTTACTGGCTTAGAACGGCACTGTGAAATCTGTCATAATGTTGAAGTAAGACTTTGGTAAGCTAGATGCAAGGCTTGATGGTTTGTGAGAGCATTAGGGCTGTCGTAGTCAGGAGTCTTGATACTGTACTATACTGTGTTTCGACAGTGTGGAGTAATTGATACTGAGCTTTAATGTTATGTTATGATTTCAATTTACATTCAAATGCCTTAATCCAAAGTGACATAACACAGAGGATTCACGTTATCAAGATTGTGGTTCCTCTCTCTGCTCAGTCAAGCGTGCAAACTGCTAGAAGTAGGGTCTATCTAAGGGATAGTCTCAACAGATGTCTCCCTCAGATGGAAGGTCTTTGCTTTACCTCACTGATCCTGTAGCAGCCAGACTGGGCAGTGGTGGGTCTGTGCGAGGACTTCCATCATGCCTGGGGCTGATGTTGAGGTTGGCTGTTAGCTGCGGCATCTTGCGAGTTGTGTCCGAATTGGAGGTGGGTCCAGGTGGCTCTTTCCTGGCATCGAGATGCTGGGATGGGATGCACGGTGTTTTACTGCCTAGACTAGGCCCTGTGCTGAACCTGACAGCCAGACTATCTCCAAAAAAGGAGTAGAGCTCACAGTACATTGCAGGGAGAGGCACAGGAATCCACTCCTCCCAAGGACAGCCTGCACCTCCTGCCTGTAGGTGGCTTGCAATTCCGAGCGTTCCCTCTGACAGCGGCTCGGTAGGAGGACTGAGGCCAGGAGAGCTCATCCTGTGTCCGCCATGACTTAACCCGGAAGTAGCATTAGTGCTGGATGTCCCCTCTACAGGCTGAGAAAGGGACTGTGCTTTCATCTTTAACAGCCGCTCCACTGCAACCTGCAGTACACATAACCAAATACTATTATACAGTAATGACATGGCACAGAAGGTGATCTACCAAGTTATTGTTGCTTGTCCATCAAGCTTCTTAAATAAAGATGACAACAGAGTTATGGCTAGGATGTTTTACCAGCACACGTCAATAACTCATTTTTTGATAATAATTTTGGAACACGTCACGGTGAAACTAGAAGATGTATTTTACTGCAAAGACTTTCTGTAACATTTCTCTTAGATTGTGGGCCACAGGACCTCCTGAATATAGAGTATGCACCTGAGCATACTCCCAAAATATTGGGAAACATTGGCGTAAAAAGCAAACGTGTATCCACTGACCAGAATGGCGCCATAGACTTTGTGTCCATCAGCCTTGACCTGAGCGTTTGACACAGAGTAATCGTCTAACACGGCCTGGAGGTTTGCCCAGTAGGCAGAAAGGTGTGGAAAGAGAACTCTCTCTACAGCCTACAGTGAACAAGACATGAAGACATGAGACACCAAGGACCAAATATATTAAGTAAAATACATGGAATATAAAAAAGATCAGAAACATCGGGATTTTGTAGGCAAAAACAAATTGCATTGAGATAATTGAAAAGGAAAAAACAGAATGAAATTAAGTCAAGAAAACAGTGACTGTACCTTCCATCCTAGAGCATGTAATCCCACCACAGCTCCATAGTGGGAGCACAGTGGTCTCACAGGATCAGACAAAACCTTCTGCAGTGACAGCAGGATCTGATGATAAAGACCACTTACCAGGTCACCATGTGTCCTGCAGGAGAAGCACAGGAACCAAATGTCACATTTCCTATGTTTCACTCACAATTACTGTTCAAAACAAAATTATTAAACCCATGAAAAATTATTACGCTAAAGCAATATATACTCAATCCAGGGCTTCAGCAGCAGACACCTCAGATCAAGACTGGACTATATAATTCACTGATGTTCTAAAACTGAAAAATGTTTTGAAGTATTGAGGAATATCACTTTCTGGACTTCCTGTTTCAAACTCTGTCATCCCCAATCCCTGAGATCGGCATATTACTGTGCAATGAGAGGGTTTTGCAGTTTTACTGCAAAAAAATGTCTAATGTCAATTTGTGGGTGTGGCAACTATTCTTATTTTAATGTAAAATAATTAGTCTTGAGGGAAACGTACCTATTTTCTAAAATTTCTGCTAGTATAATGTTTGTACAACAGTGCCCATGTTTGATTAAGTTAATTGCGAGCGACTATAAGAGATGTAGTTTTTGATATACGTCAACAAATGTGAAGAATTCAAAAGCAGTACAACAGTAATGGAAAAGATATAAAACAGAAACTGTTGCACCAAAATATCGCAGTTGGGTTTAAAAGGTTAAACCCCCAACCAACTCAGACCAAAAGAAAATCAATAGTGCATAGCATATGAAAATGAAGGGTTGCAACATATGCTTATATATTTTTTTGTAATAAAATACATTTTCTGACCTAAAGAAACTGTGGCATCTCCTTGACCAGAGAAAACACACTATGCTATTTTAAATGCTTATTTGCTGAATTTAGGATATTTGCAGCCTGATTTTGTGTGTTAAATGTGTTGATCAGTTATTTCAGCATTATCACAATGTGCGATGTTATATTATTTTTATGTCTTAACCACAGGAATCGCAAAAACAAAAGACAAGTGAAGACTTTGGTCTGGTTCTGTTGTGCTTACCAAAAGATATGGCTGAGCAGCAGTGCTGCATAGTCTCTTAGGGTCCAGTGGTCATTCAGAGGGTTTATGGACGCAGCCAGAGGCTCCAGAATGCAATACATGACACTGGACACTAGGCTGCGCACATAGGATCCCAGATACAAGTAGGGGTTCTGCACCAGGCTCTTCACCATGTGGAGGAGTCGGTTAAGTTGCTCCAAATCATGACTCACTGACTTGACCTGGACACAAGAGAACTGATAAGGTGTGCTGTGCTTTATAATGCACTTCATGTTTGTACTAAACACATTTCATCATACTATTCTTACATATTTATTATCCCAACAAGGGCTCATCTGACTCTTTGCAACCCAATCAGGCTGCCACACTGGCTATGTCAGATATGTGTTTCCTCTGGAACTGTGGTTGTAAAGCATAAAGTAAGGCGTGATTGACGGCTACACTATTGAACCAACATTGTTCTATACGATTCCAGACAAATGTGTGTATCAGAAGTCGCAAATGTGGTGCTCTGGGATTCTTGGTAGCAACCATGGACTTCATTAGAGGTCCATGGGGTGGGTTCTAAAAAATAAATAAAAAAAAAATCAACAAGACGGTAAAAATGGTACTGTTACTTTTGGAATCAGATACGCTTGGAATTATATTGTCCAGTACCAATGAAAAGAGGGGGTACCTCTATTGTATATTAATTATATTGAAGAACAAAATGAAGTAACATTTGTTTTTCTTTTTAATTATTATAAAAGTTCTAAGGAAGTCTGTATCAAACACAGAGCTCTTTGTCTAACCAAGTACCCTTGAAGTAGCTCTCAGTTTTAAAGAGAGGACAGACCACTGGTATACAGTATATCCTCTCAACTGATACATACCCCACTGATGACATACACAAAGTAGGGCAGCAGAGCAGCAATCTTGGAGTTGGACTGTAGGTCCAACAGAGCCACCTGAAAAACACACCATACAAACACAGTGTTAAGAAGCAACATGTCATTATGACCCAGTCCCGGCTGTAGAGATTAAAGAGCAAAGTCAAAGTCCAAAGGCAGGGTCTCATTGGTCTCATTGGTTTGGAATTTTAAGGTGCACCTCCTAGGCATGAAGTTTAACAAAGGACTGTTGAAATGTGATTTGGGAGGTGATCTTGGAGACCGCTGCACCACTGACCCAGTAACAGATAAGAGAACGATGATGGGCCGATGAACGAGAATATAAACAATATACTCAGTGATTTATATAGTGCCTTCACTTTTTAGCTCTCTTTTGCTACCTCAACTCAACATGTTTGAGGCACAAGAAGGAAAATTTATTGTGGAAATACCACATGGTTACACAACAGCCTCAATAAGGTTAATGATTTGTTGGTCAAACAATAAAAGAAGCAAACAGAATAAAGACATCCTTTTGTGTAAAGCATTCTGTGACAATGGACCAGCCAAAGTACTAAAAGGAAGACTGAGACTGAAAAGAGCTGAAAGAATGACATAATGACAGAATACAATGTCATATTCTTAAAAATCTAATGTGTGTCTGTCACACTCAAGTCTGTGTTGAATTCACCTTCATGAGGTGAGGATCCTCCCCCAGGATGGCACGTGTGATCTGCTGGTAATATGTTAACAAGTCATCTGATAGAGACTGCACTGCAGAGGGAACTGTGGGGCGAAATCAAAATATTGCTGTTTCAGTAACACATATGACACTACTCTGTCAGCATGAGTCTGTATGAGTCAAATGATAATAACTGTTTCTGTCATTACTTTGCGATTTTTGCCAATTGCGGGTCGTTATGTACCAGGCAACACAATAAATACATAACCTACCTTTATATTACTTCTGTTTCATTCGTTATCTGATCTGAACTATGTTTATTAAAAAACACAATCACTACATTCTCTCAGTCTCATCCATGTGTGACACACCTGATACAGGTCAAAATCCTCACTTCAGTTTCAAAAAACATCTGATAGAATGATTTTTTTTTTAATGCAGGGTAAAAGAGTCAGTGAGGGACAGAAGTGAATACATCTTCAAAGAAAAATAAATGAATTTTACAGAAAATTCCAGGTGTCTAACTTGAAATATGGATGAATGTACTGTCCCTACACTGCATAACACGCAGTAAGAGGTAAAGAAGGTGAAGCCTTTTCCTTTGGAGACCATGCGCATTAAAGGACAAGGACAATGTAACGAGGACGCTGCTAATAAAATGTGCAGACACAGTGGCCTGACGTTAATAATTTATTTATACCAGTTTTTTATGCGGATACTATGATTTTATTTAGTTGTACTGCACAGAATTAATTGACCACAACTAAACGTCAGGAAAAAGGTTACTGTATATATTATTAACAGGTGTGTGGCATAAAAAGGTTGCTGACCACCTGAGTGGACAACATTGTGAGTTTCAGAATGAGCCCTCCCTAAAGAAGGTAAATGCTGGACATAAAAAAGGTTATTATTGCAATACTTCAAATATTGTCCTAATACTGTAAGTTTGACATGAAACTCACCAGTGCCTTGAGGTTCCACGTTGCCCTTTCCATCCAAATACGACACATTCACTAGAAGAATAAACAATAAATAATAAAGTTGCTTGAACAAACACAAAATCACTAGGACCAGGAAAGTGTATTCATACCTCGAACCATTGTTTCAGGACAGCCTTTAGGAATGTTAGTGGCCAGAGCCAACTCCACCAGATTGATGTCTCTGTCTTCTATAAAAAAAAGTTCTCCTTCTTTCACAGATCTGAACGGTAAAGAATCTTGGGCCCCATAGCCACAGATCGCCTGGATGTAACAGACAAGTGTACATTAGTAACCAGGGCAAAAGATTTTTTTTTTTTTAAATCACTTATTTTATCTCCTTGATGGATTTTCTACTTATGTACTGAAATGGTTTTACATGTGCTAATGGTTAAGGAGAATAGGAACTGGATAGGAACTCTAAGCTTTAAATTTTTTTCCACACTTAGCCACTAGAGGGCATCAGTAAATGTACTACAGTGTGCACTATAATCTGGGTTAGGGCTCAAACACATTTTTACTATTTATACTGTAAATGTTAGACACACCAACCTCCACATTACTCCAGTGCAGAGCTCTATTGAAGTCCTCCACAGTCAGTTTACTCCTCTTAGCGTGTCTCATGAACTGTGAGCTGCTCTGTATGAACCAAATACACAACAACATAGTATAATGAAACTGAGCAGTATGAGTGAACACCATTGACTAACTACAACTGCCATTTCTTCATCATTTTTTTAAACTAGACTTTTGTTGCACTTCAGTTGCTGACTTGATTTCACTTGATTTTCAACATTCAGAACACAAACACTGACAATGGAAAACAGACAAAGCTTTATTAGATTCTTTATTCTAAGGCCATCTTTGCTGTGCTTATTAAATGATTGCTTAATGGTTTTCCTGTAACATTGCAGTTATTATAGCAACCTACTGAACAAGGTCTGCATGTTTTGCAGATATGGAAGGAAACTGGAGTACCTGGGGAAAACTCACAAAAGCAGGATAAAGACTCAATTGTTGAACGAGTGATCTTCTTGGTGTTGGACACACATGTGACTTCTGATTTCTTCATAAATAGAACAACCTTTTTATTCTTGGGTGTCACAGAATAGACATTACTGTTTTTTTTTGTTTTTTTTTTTCAAGAAACACTTAGTTGCTTGACTGCACCAATAGCCCACAGATCCACTTGACATGTGATTAAGATTCACCATAAGGAAATTTATGTCATGAGTGTTAGTGAGGACTTATCATAAAGATATAAAAACTTTAGGTGACGTGGTACACACCTGAGTTGCCTCTCTTAGTCGGTAACAGACATCCTCAGCCAGCAGAGTGGCAACATCATCACCAAGCTCCACACCTGAACTCTCAGCCATGAATTTGACAGATTCCCTGGAAATTTCCGCAAAGCGACGTTCTTCCCGCTCCGTCATCTTTATTGATGACACACACGTGGCCTGGATGAAAAGAAATAAAATACATATAATAAAGCTTTGGTAATACATTTACGTATTATGAATGTGAGAAAAAAAACACAGCACAAACATATTGTGTTTTTGTGCTTGTTCATCAAATTCTATTTCCTTTAGATAAACACATCTTATAAATGTAATGCACATTGGGGCAGTTGTTAGCCTAGTGGTTAAAGAAGTGGACTTGGGTCCGCAAGGCCCCTGGTTCAAACCCCTGTACTGCCAAGTTACCGCTCCCCTGGCTCAGCCAGCAGCCCCCTGCTCACAACAGTGATGGGTAAATGCAGAGGCATCATTTCCCAAAGAATACTCCCAAGGGATTATTAGAATTCTAAAAATAAAATAAATAGATAAAATTATATGAAAATTTCTCAAATTCTACAAAAACTATATTGTTCTTCAGATTACCTAAGACTAAGACTGACATTACAACATTAAAATACTATATGAATATGAACCTTCAATAATAACAGATTCTTTAAAAATATTATAAATTCACTATTTTTACTTAACATATTTAGTCAATTTTTGTGGTTGGCATTGTATATACCAGGGGTGCCCAATAGGTACATTGGGATCTCCCAGTAGATCTCAAAATGGGTGCTGGTAGATCCTGAGTAATAACATAAAAAAAGTAATTAAAACTACAGATTTAATTCTATTTCAAGGTTCTAATCACTTGGCTAAAGTGAGAGTAATATAGGTATTGAGTAAGGCAGTATAGCCTATACGTTATATGTTGTTGTAAACTAAGTAAGATATCTAGTTTTAAAGAGTAATAATATATTTAGAGTTTTCAATCCTGGTAGATCACTCCAGACTGCTCATTTGAAAAGTAGCTCACGAGACCAAAAAGTGTGGACACCTCTGATATATACAGTCAGTTGCTACTGTATATCATATATACAGTAGCTATGGCTTTTTTGTTTTTTAACATTAAGAAAAATACATATTTTTTGATCAATTCAATGTTAAACACAGAAAAATAATCCACAAGTCATTTATTTCTAAAAAATACTCTACACAACACAATTTGCCTTGGACTGAGGATTTTACATAACAAGACATTGTCCATTAATTCACCTCCAAGACGTGTTTCATTCAGCTTTTTCAAATCGAACTTCAGGCTTTATATGTTTTAAGTGCCATATTTAACAACTGTACTGTATCCCATGGCATTTTACATGCAAGCAGATGATGTGCACAAATGTACATGAACATGGCAAATATCCCCTACTCTTATAGATAGACCCTCACATAGATATGTATTGGATTTTTCCTTTTTGTGGTGACTTCTTTGACCCGAGTATTCCTATCTGCATCGTATACATTTCAAATAACGCACAACGAAATTGTAGTTAAGCTTAACTAACTGAATGGGTTCAGTCAATGTCCAAATAATGGACGGTAGAAATAACGAAGACATCAAAGTGAATTATTCTAGTGCCATAGAATGTGTTAGGAGATAACAGCCATATAGTTCAATTCATGGGTAGAATAGCAAGTTACGCCTGTCAATGACTGGAGCTAACACCCCGTTGTATTCATCAAAATAAAAAACGTCATCTCACATGAATTATAATAAAAATATTCACCTTGTAGACGTGAAAACCCGATGGTAAATAACAAAGCAGATAGAATTATTCCATGCTCTTTCGTACTGCGGTGTCGTGAACCCGAACAGAGGTAACATCCACGTCTATTAACTAAATACTCATTGATTGTGAGGAAAAAGATGTTTACCCTTAATTTAAACCATTAATGATTTAAATTTAATGTAACAATAAAAGTGAACACATCTTTAAAAGTTTGTAGGTTAAATATAAATCCGCCATAAACCGGAAATACAATATATTAGAAGCGCCAAAATGCTACCGACCCATTACCGCCATCTAGCGAACAGGGGTCTAAACTCGAGTCGTTATACAATGAGAAACAGAGCATTTTTAGGCCTTCAGGCGTGTTATTTTGTATTTATTGAAAATGTTGGTGCCACATCTTAAAAGGAATATTTATGAGTTCTGCGCACAAATACTTAATTTGAATGCTATTAACATAAATAAATAAACACAACTGTATTCTTCCTTATAAACAATTGCTACTAATTAACCTTATAAGATAATTTGTAGCGCGGCTAGACCTAATAAATTAACGCATTAATACAAAAGACTTCAGATTATGTATATTGCATATGCACAACACTGTGCCATCAGCCTGTAGTGCAGTTATTTCAACATTACAAGGCAATGTGAAAATTTAGTTTACACTGAAAACAAATCATGATCAAAATGATTGAAGTATATTAATTTTGACTTAGCACCAAAAAAAGAAGACAGAGCTTTAAACTTATGAATCATCTGTAAAGGTTTATTGGATTTTATTCATTCATCTTCTTCTACTTATCCATTTTCAGGTCAAATCACGCAGCACTATACCGTGAGCCTTCCTGTGGGTGCTATATTATTATTAGTAGTAGTAGTAGTAGTAGTCATTGTCGGTAATGTGTCATGTCTGCCGAGGTACTGACATAATCACATTTGATTGGCAACATTTAATGTTTTGCTTAAATTTCATATAAGAATTGCATACATATACAAACTCAAATATAGAAAATGATAAAAACTGTTTACATCTTCTCACCATGACTTCTGTCTGTAAAAGTGTTCCTTATCTAGTGAAGATCACTGCCAGATAAGAAAGTCGTCCCTGATCACTTCTGTTCATCCCTTCTGCGTGGTGAATGAACGCTCCACTGATGCTGTAGTCAAGTTGCAGTTGGTACAACATTTTCATATGCAATGGTTATTTTAGTAGTGCATGGCAGAGTATCTGCTGATACCAACCCCATACCACCTTTTTTATTAGACATCTTCTCAGAAAAGGTATAAGGTTTGGTTCTGAATAGAGTGGAACAAATCAATCATCCACGGTTCGCTCAGATATATGTAAATACGTCCACATTGCAGACATGATGGCAACTCCTGACATACCAAGGCTCACCACAGTATACATGCCATCTTCAGGCCCAGATCACTTAGTGAGGCCTGGGGCTAATTACCAGAAGGAGGACCTTCCTCCACAGAACCAATCTATGACACATCAGTTTAAAGTGAACTGACAATGTAAAGCCTGTCGGTACGGTACACAATGAACCCAAACTTTTTTTCTTGTGGCCCACATTTTTGAAGCAACAAACCTTCATGAACTCAATGCAGATAAGTAAATCAAAGTTGTAATTGACCAGTATCGAAAATGAAGAAAACCTCAATAATTGCATGTCCACATAATAGAAACAGCTTAACAGGGGGGGCGGGGGGAGTGACTAGACATTCCCAGATTTCAGAAGACTTAGCCACAAACCCCCTGCAGTGTTTCGCCACTGATCATTTTTACAGATATTTAACATCTGTAATATTTTCCTTCCTCTTAAGCGGTAGATTTTTTTTAAAAGAATTCAAACACCCATTAAAGGGAGGATAGGAAGATATTAAGGATGTTTTGTGTAGAGTCCAATTAGTCTGCATCGACTGCTGCCACTTTTGTCACATGACATCAGCAACCTGAGGCCCCATCCAGGTGGCGAGGGCCAGGGCTGAAGCCCCTTTAGCCCGATCCATTAGAACCCCTCAGGAGTATCCTTCAGGAAATTGCAGAAACCTTGACCACAAAGCGACACCGTTAATAGCGCCTTGGCTGTATTAAGCTCAGGTTTGCACTGTGATGCAACAGCAATATCTGTGCATTAGAAAAGTATCTTAGGTCTCCTAACCCCAGACTGAAAATTATGCCATGAGTAAAAACATGGCACCATGTGCATGACAATCTCCCATGAGACAGCGTAGGACTCCCACAAACCAAGCTAAATCTCAGGACACTCTAAATACAATAACTGTTTATATATGAAAATAGAAATCAAATGACAAAGTCATTTCTCAGATAACACCACCAGCACCAAATAAAGACATTGAGAGCAGCACTCAAATCCTATTGAGTAAACACTTTTTAAAGATTAAAAATGGTTTATTCACATTGAAGCCAGACATTTCATATCATACATTCAATTTATAAAATATGTACAAATATTAAAAATTTATTTCAAATAGCTGGGCCTGAAAGGGAGTTCCAGAGCAATACATTATTGTCAGTGTTGAACATAACACTTCTAGCACACTTCATTCAACTGTAGTGGTAAAGATTTAAAAACTACTTAAAACTAAAAAAAAAAAAAAAAAAAAAAATTTTAAGAAAAGTTTGGCATCACATGCAAGTGCAATAGTTACATGGCTCTGTTGTCCCAGATCTCATGGGCCTTGGTGCTCTCCAGCTGCTGCAGGTGGAGGGCCAGCGGCAGCAGCAGGTCGTTCAGGTGCTGGCTGGAGAAGGTGAACGCATTATGGGCAGGGGCTTCTGTTGGTGGGGTATCAACGGGTGGGGTCCAGGGTGGAGAAGAGGATGTGGATGAACTGGGAGTGGAGTCCAAGAGCGAGGAAGGGGAAGGTAAACCTGGACTTCCCAGTGAGAGCCCACCTGGACTCTTGTCTGAGCTTTTAATTTTGCTGGGGAGACCATGCTGGAAGCGACAACGTGTGCCATACAGGCAGAAACCAAAGGCCGAGAAGGTGCGACACAGAGCACCCCGAGGCTTCCGCTCTTTGGTCTGCTGTGAAACTTTGGGACTAAAAGGCGAAGGGGTTTTCTCACCCACACCAGGAGACTCCAGAGAACCATCACCTTCATCACCTTCACTTCCTTCAATGTGCAGAAAGTTGCAGCGTGTGCCAAAGGGACAGACGCCAAAGGAGCGAAAGGTGCGACATGGGATATTCCTGCGCCGACGGAGGGCCGGACGCTGCTCAGTGGGGTTGTGGACAAACAGACAACGACTGCCATAGTAGCAGTAGCCTGTCGCGTGGAAGCTACGGCAGAGCTCCGTCTTGTACTTGGGATGGCGAAAGGGAACGTGGAGCTCATGGAGGCCATGGGCAAACTGGCAACGCTCAGCATAATGACAACATCCAGAGGCCGAGTAGCTGGTGCAGAGCTCTGTCTTGTAGCGGGTGGAGCAGACCCAGGAGGTCAGAGGAGATGAGGAGCATTCTGCCAAAGGGAGCAAGGCCTTGGCCAGGGAGATACCATCCTGTCCTCCATCCAGCTCCTCATTGGACAGGAGGTTGTCCACCAGCTGCTCATCATGGTAGGAGGGCAGAAACATCTCATCAGTGCTGGTCTGGAAGGAGAAAACAAAAATTAAGACAGTCAATTGCAAGTTCTTCACATTATTTTCATATTCATTAGGATTTTTCTCTAGCCTGCACCGATATGAGGCCTTTTTAAGTAACCCAAATTCTCATACACAGGGATTTTATTTTTTTGAAAAAAAGAGCATTTAGATGATTTTGTTAAGTTATGTTTTCAGAATTCCAATGCATCATGCAGCCTCAGTCAAAACCATAATTTATCTTCTGCCAGATCTTCAACGCAAACCATAGCCAGTGTTGCACATAAACTCTACTGTAATTTCTATTGGTTATCTGATTTTATTTACAATTCAGAGGAAAACCAAATTATTTCACATGATTAGAACAATTGCCCCTGGAAAGTGCATATATAGTGATTCCAGACATTTTAGAATAAACTTCGCAAACAGCTCTGGTTTGACTATGATCAATTGAGGTGTCAAGTAAGTAGTCAGAATATTTTAAAAGGAAAAATATGAATTATCACAAACAAGGATGAAGACTGTCCAAAGTTTCCCCCTGTGAACAGTAATCATGTATAACAACATTTAGGCAGTTTCCTGTTGACTCACCTCTAACATGGCTCCCCGATGTGACAACCAGCAGAAAACGTAAAGGCTTTGTCCAAAATGACCACAGCTTCAACCACTGTGTCTTCTGCTGCTGCTGCTGCAGTGTCTTTGCTTCCATTTGTTCTCGACTGTCGCCTTTTAAACCACTCCCTACTTCCACCTGCTCCTGAGACTTTATGAGCATCAGCTGTGAAGATCAGGTTCAGCCTATCAGGGCCCAGTCCGAGGACAATCACAATCACCTGCAGAAAAAAAAACAAGCACTAGGAATTCCAACGTTAGGTGCTGGAAACTGCTGTAACTGTGTAAAAGGGACATAGCTACAGCCAATGATGTGAATTCATGTTCCTCATCTGTTACAGGGGCAGCAGTCTCCACAGCTGCCACCCAAATTGCTGGATTAGAACATGAAGCCTTTCATAACCAAGTCCGCTCCCTTTAACTGCCAGGCCACTACTGACATCTGTGATAAAATTCAAATAAAGATAAATACAATATCTACTTTTAGATTTGATATTTGTTATGGTGCTGATCTTCATACACCCTTTAATAAGTTAGCTCCACTTCTTGAACATGAGTCCAAGTTGTGAATCTTCCTTGTATCCAATTTTACTAATGCTCAGGTGTCAACTTGATGTACAGTTCTGATCTTTAGCTTGGTTTGTGAACCAGGACACTTCAAAGTTACTATTCTACTTAATACTAGTTTATCAGTTGGAAAAAAAAATGCTTTGGTCTCTGACCTGATTTATAAAAGCTTTGTTGGAAAGTTTTTACCTTTTCCTTTGACATTGACTAGTTGCACCACCATGCATTCAATTGTGTTGCATTTGCTCTTTGGTTTGGATTGTTTATTGAGAAATCTTTAGTCCTTTAGTCCATTATGTTTCCCATGCATAAGTTCTAAAAAGAGAACATGTTTCAGAAATGACTTCTGTGAGTACATTTAAACAGATTTACTCAACTGCACAATAAAGTTTTATTAAAACAATAAACACATAGTGGGGAAAGTGGTGGATTAACGTTTAAGGAAACTGGCTTTGGTTCACAAGGCTTCAGGTTCCAATTCCACCAGCTGCCAAGTGACCAGTGAGGTGCTATATGCATGGCACCGTAACCACTGCTCCCTGGGCGCTCAAAGCTGCCCACTGTGCATTTGGTGGTGGGTTAAATGGAGTTGTCACATTATGTTGTGTGCAGTGGTGTGGATCACAAAGACACTAGGTTTGCTTCTCTCCCTTTCACATGTTTCATTAAGCATCGTATAAAACCACAAGGCTTGTTAGAATAATAATGAATCATTCAAATAAAAGGGAAACATTGAATTTTACAATAAACAGACAACAAAGCAGGAAAGAGAAAAAAAACTTTATTTTTTTAAACCAAGATACATTAAACATTACAGAGACATTGGAATAAAAAACACTTGAGAAAAAACTTTCAGTTGTAGCATGTTGGTCTCTCCATATGAAAAAAAAAAAAATCATCCCCATTCAGTGTCGCCCCAGGTTCTAATGACAATCCCCCAGACCCACCCAGTGAAGGAGAGCAATGCTTACCATGTACAGAAGCCGATCAGAGCCGTCTCCACAACAATGGAGAAGAATTACACTTTCAATGTAGAAAACGTCCAATATTCCACTTTTCTTTACACATTATTTGCTACAAAGTCAACACATGTTTCTCTTCCTTTTTTATGAGAAATATCACAATGCCCACATTGGGACAAGACTTGCTTATAAAACCATTGTAACCTTGTGAATGCAGTGATGCGAAGAGATACAAAGGCATCATAATTTTCCGATTTTTTTTTTTTTTTAAACATACATTTACGTTTTAACCTTCCATTGGGATTTAAATAACAAATCAAATGAAAGCACTGCTCAGAGGGTGAAATTCCCCTCACAGGTCATCAAACCCTTTCACAATCACAAACACTGCTGCGACTGAGTGTAGTATTATTGCAGACAACAGTTGAAGGCCTTGAATCTGGAGAAAATCTATTTTACGTCGGACTTAATCGGCTTGGTTTGAAATTGCAATAGTTCAGGGTTAAAAAAATAATAATAACAGAACGATCATTGGCCTCTGTGCTGCTGGATGAGCTGCTTTATTCCACAATTCCTTAATGTTAAAAACCTTTAAAGGATGTCACCAGTGAGAAAAGATCGAAGCTACTTTACCAAACTCTTACGCTATAATACATACGGCACTATTTCAACTGGAAATTAAAATTTCTATCAGTTTCTTAACATTTACTTGTCTGAGCTGGAGTTCATCGAATCTTTTTTTTACATCACGGCACACCAGAGTTGTCCATCCACATTGCCTCCATGAGTAGATTCAATTTTGTCAAAGCTATTTGTATTTTAATCCCTTGATTGAATTGAACTGAGAAACTGCACTTAATTGATCTGGAAAAAGTTCACAAATAATAAAGAATAAGAAAAATACATCCTTGTCTGCAGGTTCATTTATCTCTGTTGAAAATTAAGACTACAGGTCGGTGCAGCGACTTCACTTAAAGAGTACACCTGGGAAAACTAAGGTTCACGTGCAGGATGTGGCCTGTTAGCCTTTTTAATCTGGCCTGCCAAACCTGTCCAAATTTATACTATTGATTCTTATAATCATTATCTTTCCTGTAATGCCAGCATTTAACCAATAGTTAGCACAAAAAAGGCTAAAAGCATTTCAGGATTCTATCTTTTATTCATGACTTTTACACAGCAGTCATCTTAATTCAAACAGATGCTCCATCTATCTGCTTCTGGCCTGGGACCTGTGCCACATTTTCGGACCACACGTGGCCCAAGATTCAAATTATTTGCCCACCTGACTTACTGCCAACCTCTGTATCACAAGCTGCCTGTGGGAGGCGCACTAGACACTGAGCAAGGAGAAAAATGACAAATATATACTGCTGCTATTATAACAGACTTCAGTCAAACTATCATTGAGAAAACATTTCAGCCAAACTTCACACCTTCGGAAATGCAGTGGGTCAAGTCCGACGTCATATTTGCGTCAGCTCTTTCAAAAACGGCCTGGGCCAACCCACAGGATTTGTCCCTCAGCATCTAACTCTGTCAAACCTGGTTATTATCTGGTTAAAATCCTTGCTGCTCACGATCATCATGACTTGATTCTGAGCACCGACATCGAGCGGCTGAACCAATCAGGGGTGTTGGTTGTTCTTTCTGATGCAACAGCTCTCATCCAAGCATAATTCAAATCAGGCCTTAACATAATGCCTTAGATTATTAGCCACAAATCTGAAGTTAGCCAAAGAAAAACATTTAAGAGTTATTACTGTGATTTCACGTGCTCTGTTCCCAAGTGAGCAGAGCACGCGAGGTTCGATTAGTAGTTAAATTGAATTCTTTTTTTTTTAAGTTGTGCCACAGTGGGGGTGAGGGAATCTGTAATCGCAACTTCTTGTTTGTAGAGTAGAATATAAACAGCTGTGAATAACCAAGAGAGCCAGAAAGAGTGCTGCAGAAAATCTAATCACTGAGTGTTAGGACCAATAGCACACTTTTCACACTGGCTGCTCAATCACAACCCGACTGCAAAAACTGAATCAATAGATGGCTCACAAGCCGGGGCAACAACATCCTATGCTGCTATGAAACCCAACAGGTTTGAGAACTATTTTTCTTTTAAAAACTAACAGCGTATAAAATAAAAAGACTACTTTGGTCCTCTGAGACAACAGCAACATTGACTCATACATTTATTTTCCATTTGCCCTTCATTATGAGTAGTAAGAAAATCAGATGCTGTTTTTAGGCCTCAGCAACTAAACACAAATTTCATTTTCTCTTTATGTTTGGCAGCACAAAGACATCAGGGCCATTATCTAAAAAGAATAATGATTGAAATTGTCTATTTGTGAGAATGGAGTTGAAACATTTTTTTTTCAAGTCATGTTTTTAATGTGAGAAAGGTGTATTATCACAAGAAGAAAACTTAATTGTCATGAAAAAAAAATTAAAACAATGAAGTCAAGAATTTACCAGGTTAAAGTGGAAAATTTAGATGACCACGTCCACTATATGATGAAAAACATGGGGAAATCTAACAGCGTTATAATTCAGTATTGGCTTCACATATGACATTAGCCATTTATTCTAATAATCAGTTAAACAGCATTTAATTCTCATGACACGATGGGTGAGTCCCATAAGGTGCTTGTATTACTGACATTAGGACTTAATTTTCCTCAACACATTACTTATTTTTCATGTAGTGTTTCAACTTCATTTTCAAAAATGTACAATTTTTACTTTTTTTCCCATAGTGTGGCTGTGTTATACTCAAATGTACAGCACAGATGTTTGCGCTAGATTATTTGTGATGTTACAACTACCACATCCCATTTAACACAACAATTCTTTCACCAAATAGTTCATTAGTCAAATCCCTGACAGAAATACATCTTAAACTTTAAACAGCAACCTTAAAAAAACAAGCAAGTTTAAGTCCTAACAGAAAAGTCACTCTGTGAACTTTAATGCTAGACTCTCTACATACTGTACACTCCCACTGTGGCTCTGTGTGTCTCTCTGTGAGAGACTGTAAAATCTTTGCTAACTGATCGCAGAGATTTTCTGGTCTCTGAACTGTCCTCCCATCTCAACTCATCTGTTGCCCAATCAACATTTTGGACACAATGCCTCTTTGACCTTGACGCACTGGAACCAACGGCCCCGCAAAAGGAATGGACGTAGTTTTTCAGTTGCAAGACACAGACACTTCTGGTTAATACCAGCTAAAGATGACAAAATTTACAGAATATGATATCATTCAAATGATCTGGAAAAAAAAAAATCTTATAAGGTATGATGTTATTATTCTGAAAAAAATGCACAACCACAAACTGAAAAGGTTACCCCCCCGCCTTGTAGGCATCACCTTTCAAACTGCTAAGCTACGTCCATGTCCTTCATCATGTCCTTGTTCCTGAGTAGATGACATGCAGACTGTAAACAAACTTATGACACGGCCTGTCAGAAATCTTCCTGCGGGGAAAACACAACACGCCATCAACCACGGCATGTCACCAGCACGGCTCCTTGTACTCCGTGGATCGCCGCCGACTTATTTTGAGATACATATGTTCAACACCAGGATGGCGATGTGGAGGAACGGACTGTGTGCTTTACTACCATGGTTTCAAATGGAGAACATCTTGACTTAAATTACACATCTAAAAAATAGGCTGTGTTTAAAAAGAGGCCAGAGCAAAAAAAATAATAATTAAAGATCTGGATTAAAATACATCATAGCCCCAGGGTGGTTTTCTGTGTGGTGGTGATTCTCATGTTTAAAATGTACAGTCATTTAAGTGCTTGCATGAGTGTGTGTCTGCGTGTGAGTACGTATGTGAAACATCAAATTTTCGGGAAGTAACAGAGTATGAAAGGAAAAGTAATGACACTATAAAGAAGAAAATGAAAACTACTGGTATGGTGGACTGGTATGCTGCCGTCATCCACGGCTCGGGCACAGATCCACCTCCACTCACTGTCCTATAGCTACAACCTGCGTCACACCATCTTTTCTTCAATCCTCCAGGACAATGGGTTCGCTGGTGCTGGTAGGAAGCAGGGGCATGGCCAGGGAACGAGGCGGTGGCGGCAGTTTTATCCGGACGAGGAGATGAGGTTTCCTAGCTGCCCGACGCATTTCCGACTGGGTCAAATGTTTCCTCAAAGCCCTGTGAAAGGAGAGGGTCATCCGACAGCAATATTAATACCCATCTTCAATTCTTAATTGTTTTCAGAAACTGTTTGTAGGCAAGATCTGACCAAATCAGTGAGATAAGAAAGCATGTTATTTTGCTAACAATACAAACAGGTTGTTGCGGTGAAGCGCTAAATTTTGGTATTAACCATAAAAACATTGGAAACCTGATATTAGCATAACCACGGTGAGGTCAATCGGTTTTCTCTCCGATAATGGAAATCTGATAATGCAATTCCTGGATTTTGCCAGATTTGGGGGAATGGCACATAAGGTTTTGAGATGTTTACCTCAGTTTTGGGGCCTAACAGCACACATCTGTATCGGCTAACATCAGCATCGGAAAATTACATTTTTGGACAATATCGGAATAAGTTAATATTGGACATCAATATTAAAAACCAAAAAACCTCTTTTCTCAGGGAGAGAATTACTAGACCCTTGTCCCTAAATGCATAATGCGACAAAGTACAAGTGGGCAAGGTTCAAACCCCAAGATATTCAGATATTGTCCCACAAGCAATTGCCAAATGATAAGAATCCAAAGCACCTCAAATGTGTATTCTCTGTATATTTTCAGTAACTACAGATTATGATGGAGGTATACCTTCCAGGAGGGAGTTTTAATTAATAGCAAAAAAATGCTTTAATCGGCGAATAGTAGTCATCCTGTCCCTCAATGCATTGAGTTTTCAAGAAACCCTATTATTATTATAACCTAGAGGACATTTACTGCAACACTAAGCATGCCCATGTTCTGATTGGCTCATCATTATGGCATCTCCTGGCATCTGTCCTTATCTCTCTGCAACTCGTTTTTTGGCTTGGTTATTGCCTTTTTCTCTGGTATTTGGTGAAAAATTAACCCTAATATAATGCTTTATTGTGCTGTCTAAATGACAAAGATGACAGTTAAAATTCTTATTTTTTTCTACACTGTTGGGCACTACTGCACTTTAACTGGCTTTCATCCAGCTTGGACAAAATATACCGCTACACTTTTTTTTTTCCTTTTAGCTGCTAGCATGACAATAGAAATTACAAAATATGTGAAACATGGGGACAAAGGGTTTTTCCAGCAGGTTTAGGCCTGAGGACAAACATACCTGGTGTCTTTCGTAGCCACAAACACCACAGGGTTGGGAGCTTCGCCCTGGCTGACCTTCTGCCGTTTGATGACCGACTGAGAAGTCCTCATACCTGAAGTATACGACCTGCCATTGGCTGGATATGGTGTACCTGAAGCCTGGAAAGCAACAACTCAACTATTAGCCAGCCTAATAACCAGCAACTGTTCCTGGTTAATTTCCATGAGATTAAATACCAGTGGGGTCAGGGTTCCAATGTTTTTATTATGATTTTTATTTTGCAAAGCTTTTGCCTTGAATGAAGGGCAGCCTACTGTGTAAGATAAATAAGCAAAACTCACGCTGTCAAACCCCCTCTTGCCAAGCAAGCTTTGTCCAACCCTGGGCTGGCTGGCCTGGTTCCTGTTGATGGGTGTTGGAGGTCCCCTGGAGGCCTTCAGTTTCAGGGGGGCCGAGACAGCTGCAGAGAAACATAGTTATTTCACGGCAAAGATAAAATAGCTGTGAGTTCTGGATAAAAATAGTTGTAGAACAGGTCTTACCCAAATCCTTCACTATAGCTGCTAGCGACTGCCGAGGCACCACCTTGCTCTTCACAGGAGTTTTGGGGGCTTTGGGGAGTCTGATGATACCTGAGAATAGATATAGAGATATGAGATCTAGAACAGTAAATGTGATTAAATTGTGAACCAAGGACCATCTATATAAAGTACTATTACTGTGTGCAAGACGTATACTGTCTATTTGATTCACAGTGTTCATGGTGATGATTACTTACAGTGAAAATAAATAATACACTATAAATAAGAAATATGATGCAAATAACTCAAAGATTAAAGTAAACTGTCATATTAAGTAAGAAAATGCAGATGTGGACTCAACCATACACTGCTTTGATTTTTCATTGATGAAAATGTGTGTCACTACACAAAGACAAACAAGTAGGAAAACACTTTCCAATCATCATTTCAAGTGGCTGTTGTTGAATTATTCAAAAGAAAACACATTTACTAATTTTTAGGGATTAACATTACCCTATTAAAAACAAATGATGCCTCCTCTGTAGGTCACTTTGGATAAAAGTATAAATATAAATCAGTGGTTCTTAACCTGGGTTTTATCGAACCCTAGGGGTTCGGTGAGTCGGTCTCAGGGTTCGGTGGAGCCTCTGCCGCAGAGGTCAAGACACCGCGGAGGTCAAGACACACCGACCCACCCTACTAAAGTAAGTTTGGGTGGATGCACATATGAAACTGGTGGAGTTTGACAGCTCCAACAAGGTGAAGAACCACTGATCTAAATGTTGTGAATTCAGTCATTTTAAATAATGCAATTACAAATTCCACCATAAGAGGGCCAAACTACATTCAACGCAATTTGAAATTGTGTTACTTTTCAAACAATGAAACATGTTTTACTTGTTGCTGGTTTTCATATTAAAAAGCAGATATTTGGTCAATTCCAGCTACTGTGAACCAACTGAGAACATAATCAGCACCTCGGAGCAGCTGGCCTCGAACAGAGGTAGGTTGTTTTAGATGAGTCTATTAGGTCAGATTTAATAAACAGGTTTTATTGGTACTTACACTCGGCCTTGACAGCATTTGCATTGATAGAAGCGTAGGGACGCCGTGCCGCACGACGAGGCTGCAGGATGTCTTCACACACTCGCCGAGCAACGCGGGTCAGCTTGGTGGTGCGCAGTATAAATGTCTGGCGGTTTTTGGCCAACAATTTAGCCCGACCCTCGTTGCGGGTAAATGGCGACATGCCCTGGACTTCCTGGCGTGTCATGTGACCACGTGGGCCGGACTCCTACAGAAGTAGAACCAATTAGAAATTAGGTTTATTCCGCTCTACTTTTATGTGCCTCAGGACAATGAGGATTTGATACAGATCTAATACACTGGACTTACAGAACCACCTCTAGCTCCACCATCTAGCTGTGTTGGTGTCTTCAACCCCCCGTACTTCTTCCAGTAAATCCAGCAGGAGGCGCAGAGTCGACACTGCATGTTGGGAGGACCCCAGGCGTACCACTGAGGTGACTGGGCCGCTGCAGGGATATCACAATACGTGTTTTTATGATCCTCTTGTGTGGTTCTGTTGTTTTGTATAACATTGATATGACAAAACACTGCTTGTGGAGTTAATCGCTGATGTTGTAAGGCTGCTATCTAGTGGTGGAATGTTGTCACACCACTTGTTCATAAAATTAAGTTTAAAGATTAAATTCCTTTTTTGTCATCGAGATGTTGTGATTCACACCACAGCGCACAACGAAATTTGGCCTCTGAAATTAACCCATCATTGAAGTGATCAGTGGACATCTCAGCGGTAACTTGGCGGTAGGGGGATTCGAACAGGGGACCTTGCGGACCCGAGTCCACTTCCTTAACCACTAGGCCACTGCCCTGTTCAGAAATTCCAGTTGAAGTTTTTAGCTGTTTTGGTCTGTTATGCATTGATTCACTTATTTCTAAGAAAACGTTTTCAAGATGGAAACTTGAAGATGTAATCGGTAATGGGAATATCAATTCTGTGGCATCCATTAGTCTAGATTCACAAGTATTGATTATAATGGATTATACTCAAAGTATTGACAATATTTAGAATGAGTACATTTGTCATTTTCAATTTAATTATGTGTCATTTTAAAAACCCACTTTATCAGAAGAGGGGGATTAAATCAAAATAATCTGTTGAAGGTAAAACTGTAACCTAGTCACAGATGTAACACTGACATTTGTCACAAGTCATTTTACATGCCCTGACAGCCCACATCAAGCCAGGGGTTTGGGTTTGAGAAGAGAAAACAATTAGTTTTCCTCTGAATGGTCCAGTAAAGAACTTCCTGCATTGATGTGCACCAGCAAAAGCACAGGAGAAATAGCACTTCCTGTTCATAGCTACAAACGTAAATGTAGAAGAAATCCAGTGCGGTGCAACTTACTGTGGCAGCTTTCACAGCTGAGCCCTTTCTGGAAACCTGCAGCTCCATTCATCCCTGGCTTGCTGCCTGGCACCATGATTTGATTAGGGTTTGGTTTGGTGCTGGAGAATAGAGAGTATTTTTCTTTAACAGCAGTCTTTTTGCCTTGTTGTCATGAGCTAAGATTAGTACTTATGAACAGTACTCACTATGTGGGTATGTACACCTGCTTCAGTTTACTGTCTGCCTCTGCTGCTTTAAGTCGTTTCTGAAACAAACAATGTTTATCATGCTGTACAGAACACTCAAGAACAAATAAACGTATTACAATCAAGTGTTTTTGTCTCACCTGCTGAATGTAGCGATCTGTTGTCTTCCACATGTAGTAGAACTGAACCACACTTGCTAGAGACTTCCAAGGTAACTGGGAAGAGAAACATTTCATAGCATAGCGCCATTAGGAGGCTGACATTTTTATTAAGAGTTTAGTCAAAACCCCAGTTTAGAGGCAACAGTGATGCATCAACCTCTGCACTAAGGTCACTGCTTTGCCTGTCACAAAGACAACATGTTATTAATGGAGCTGTCAACCACAAACATCTGTGTTTATGCATAGGACAGCTTGATCCCAATAGTAATCACCATTAATCACAGTTATTGTGATAAATGATAGTGATTGTAAACAGCCGTGATTATGTTTACATTAATCCACATTTTTCCTTTTATAATGCTGGAGCATAAAGAGAGATAACAGCAAATGGCATCTAGACAGTGGCTTGTGAAACATTACATAACATTGCATGCATGGATATAGCAGATTAATTTAAGCACATCCTAAGTTGCTTTAAAACCTATTGACAAGTATTGTACACAAATAGAAAAAAAAAAACTTAAATATAAAAATCTGTTCGAATTTTTGGCAATACAGTGCAATTCACTTCTCTTCTTGAATAATTTGATGATTATATTACAACTCCTTGTTATTACTAAAATTATAATAGCAGATTAAGTTATTTCATAGCAGTGTATTGGAGCTTACAAAGTCCTGACGGATGTCATTGAAGTCTTTGCCATATTTCTCCAAGGCCTCCTCGAACAACATGGCCTCTGAGGCGCTCCACTCCTCCATTTCATCACGGCAGAGGACTGGTCCACCCTGAGGTACGAGGTTGGACATGGCTTTGGCCAGGTCATAGTTGTTCTTCTGCAATGTGTCCATGGCGTGGAACTTAAAGAAAGACAACAGATAGTGAGGGTTTTGGCTGCAGGTAGCTGGTGTGGAGGTTAAGTATAAGAACAATGAAACAAGTGTGATTGCAAAGTGTTTCCCTCACCAATGTGATGTCTCTGGAGGCTGCAGCTGCGCTCATGTGAAGACTCGGCTGGCGAATTGAGCTGCTGCAGTCCAGAGCACGGGCGAAGGTCCCCACAGCTCTGAAATATAGACACAAAAACACGGCTCAGTAATCGACGCCCACAAGTTCTTTGCACTTTTCTACTTCAGCAACATCGGTGAGTTAAAAAAATGCTTATTGTTAACTATCATTTAACATGTGGAATTTGCATACAACTTGACTTTAATCAGGGTAAACAATTAGGGAAGGCTTAGCATAATTATATTTGAAAAATCTTGTAAGCAGATGTCTGTTAACCACCTAATGGGTTTCTTTTAGTTTGGGGCAGTGCTGGCCTAGTGGTTAAGGAACTGGACTTGGATCCAGGGGGTTCAAGTTTGAATCCACCAGCTGTCAGGTCACCACATACTGTAGGTGCTTAAAGCTGTCCACTGTTTACTTAAATGCAGTGGTCAAATTTCTTTGTGTGCAACTTCTTTGTGTTCCTTGTCATTTGTGTGTGGATCATGACAAGAAGTTTATTTGCTTTTCTTTCTTTAGAATTCTTATACTTGGTATTTAAAAAGAAACATACCTTACAAACTTGATTGCATCTACTATTTTTATGCATAAACAGTTTTGTCAATCATTAAGTTTCTCTAACTGGTTAGTCTGGTCAGATATTATTAAGTGGTTTAAATATAATAAGTAGACAGGTACAAAAGTAAAACAGAAACTTGCTTTTTTTATTTCTTGGAAAAACTGGCAAGAAAAACACTACTCCTTAAAGGCTAGGTCATGTTGGGTTCAGATTTAAATGGATGTTCAGATTTAAATGAATGTTTTTTTCGTGAAATTTGCAAATCAACCATTAGATGTCAATTATCACAATGTTTAGCAATTTGCAGATCAGACAGTGCTGTAATGAAAGATAATGATTTGATTGTGGGACAGACTTAGCAACATTACCTTGCCACCACGAGGAATTGATCAATCTGTGGGTCTTTGAGCTGGTTGTTGGGATCCCACACTTTGGTCTCCAGTTTTTCTTGCATTCGGTTATCTGATTCACCTGGAAAACAAGGTCATTTCATTACAGTAGTTTTGTTTCAGCCTTATTTACTTGTTCAGCATGTTTAACTACCAAGGTTCATTTGACACAAGTTCAGTTGCATTGCTCACCCTCAGCTAGCTTGTCAGGAATCTCTGCCTGATATTTGGAGCCCACACGGATCTCACCCTGATCCGCCAACAGCGTCTTCTGGACAGGGTCAAACACGAGCGAGTAGAAGAAACAGTCCTATAAGGGGTGACAATCAACACATTAAGGGTTCTGTGGTTCTCAAATTATTTTAACCACTGACATTTACTTGTGTGCTGCACAACAATGGACTCTGCAAACAATTTGAGTGATTAGTACCTCCTTTTCCAGGTAACCAGCCAAAATGTCTGTTTCGTTGAGGAGGGTGACGTTACACTTCCCTCTGAGGAGACATATTAGAGTCGGAAAGTCAATCGTCAAGATTGTTAATCCCAAATAGTTAGCAGTACACATCAAAAAGAAAAACACACAAAAATAAACATGAGTAGTCACTGAAACACAGGACTGTTTCATTTTGCAAAAATTAAAATCTGGATTGCTTTTACTTGAATTGAATTAGTTTTTGTCCAAGTTTTTTTTATGTAATATATACATACTGTGTGTGTATATGTAAACCTGAAATGCAATCAAATCAACCCACATCACGATTCACACACAGGAAGTGACACCTCCATAGGCTGTGTGAATAGATGCATGTGTCTATTGGCTTGCTGCTCTCTCCATATACTGTGTATGTATGTATGTGTGTGTGTGTGTGTGTGTGTGTGTGTGTGTGTGTGTGTGTGTGTGTATATATATATATATTAAATGCTGTATTACATATATAGTACACTCATAGTACACTCAGATTGTGACCTACACAATCTGAGTGTACTAGATCCAAAAAACCCAGATCGAACGATAATGGAGTAAAATGATCCGATGGTTCGGATTTGGTCCGTGGATCGGTTTCCTGCTCCATTGCCCTGCGCACTAGAGTGGTGAGCCATTAGCATCCTGAAACTGAAACCTTAGTTTGGGGGATTATGGATGGATGGCTCAATACAACTTTTTTTTTTACATCCAATACCAAAACTCTATATATATATATTAAATGCTGTATATGGTGTGCAAATTAACAGTTTTGGAACGGTTATTCATCCGATTGTGACCTACACAATCTGAGTGTACTAGATCCAAAAAGCCCAGATCGAACGATAATGGAGTAAAATGATCCGATGGTTCGGATTGGTCCGTGGATCGGTTTCCTGCTCCATTACCCTGTGCACTAGAGTGGTGAGCCATTAGCATCCTGAAACTGAAACCTTAGTTTGGGGGATTATGGATGGATGGCTCAATACAACTTTTTTTTTTACATCCAATACCAAAACTCCAACCTGACAATACTGGTACCTGTTTACAGTTACATAAAGTCATATGTACCATTTGGGCTTAGGTATCAGACGTCACATTTGTTTTTTTTTTCTGTTTGAGATTCAATACTTAAATATTGACCAATATTGCACCTATACTGATCCTGAGTATTGCATCAAGCCAGACCTAATCATTTTGCTCGTCCTGTGTGGGAGAAGAGGAAAAAAAAAAAACTCTCCCTTATGGTGAGTGACAATATATCTCAGTTAGCCAAGAGAACCCCAAGCTCCCTTTCTCTAACAGACATAACAATCTCGTTCTTTATCCCCAGGTATAGAGTCACCTGACCTATATCCAGTTATGTCATGCTACATTAGCATGCTGCTGACCCTAAAGCAGCAGATCTGTTTTACCACTGACATTCGGTCACTGTTCTAATGTAAACTCTCAGTTTGAACACTGTGCGTGAATTTGTTAAACACGTTTTTAATCTGCAGGATGTTGGGTGCAAAGGATTTCCTTTTATGCAGTTTTATTGTCTATGCACTTTATTTTGGAAATAGTTGAAATTAAGAGAGGATGTGTACCTGAGGGCACTCTGCAATATATTTAGTTGAAATTATAATGTTGTGTAGTACTGGAGATAAATACTCTGCATCACAAGAAAATTAAGTGGGCCAAACTATTGTTATCATCATAAATAAGGAGAAAAAAAATTAACAGAATGTAAATGTAAAGATTTTAAAGTATGTAACAATGCTTGAAAAAATGAATATGGTTTATTTTGGAAGCATTTCCAGGAACCCTCCAATTCTTCTTGCACTCCGGACCCTTTCATTACCAGATGGTAAGAGACAAAAATGAAGCCGCTCTTCAGTCACACATACCGTATGTGAGTTGCGGGTAGAGACTCAAATTGTCGAGACAGGAAGAGTTCTCTGTGCTTAAGCTGGTGTTTTTGTTGCTCAGATAGCACGGGCTGCTTTGACTCCTCCTCGAATTCTCCTACAAACAAAAGAAAGGAGGAAGTTAGTTGAGTTAATTCTCTAAGCCATTTAACTGGGGAACATTCAGGAAGGAGATAGACAGTACGCAAAATGTATCCACTCTTGTCCAGATTTTTTTGGACCGGATATAGTCACATTTTTACACTGAAAAGTTCCAAGAAAAATCCAGTATTAACATAGAAAACCAGGTGTACAAAAACTTCATTTTTTATTTCAATATCATCCAAGCCAGGGGCCCACAAACATTTCCAAGCCAAAGCCTCCCAAACAGTATTAACTCCTCCAATAATTGGTTTAAGAGAGGAAGAGTATTAATCTTTTCAGCACTGTATAATCAAGGGATGTCATAATAAGAGATAGTCAAACTAAAAAACAAGAAGCCTCTATATTTCTGTGTTTTTGTGTGTTGTCTTGCATTTTAAAATTGTAAAGTTAGTTATTTATCGTGAGCCGTAGGGGAGGGACTGCATCCTTCCATCTTCGCGGTATCCACCCTTGCACTCAGCCAGAGGAAACCCTGACAGTGAGGGCACAGGAGGGAGACAAAAAAAAAGCGAAAGAGAGCATGAGCTGTTGAGCAGGAGGGACAGTACCTTTGACCACACCCCTTTTCTGTTAACCTCTCAACTTCCCTCCTTCTCCTCCCCCTGTCCAGCGAGTCCCTGCCAGACAAAGTAGGAAACCCTGTATATAAAACCTGAGCACCCATCCCCCACCCCCAAGACATACACACATGCGCGCGCGCACACACACACACACACACAAACACTCACCCGCACATGAACACACACACACACACACAAACACAGTTGAAGGGCACACATAACTGTGGAACAAGTGCACGCAGACACACACACGCACACATCGACAGAAAATGCTGGCGTGCACTCACACCCACGCGTACACGCAAACACACAACTATGTTTGTCTTGACAAAGATGCAAGTCAAGTCAGAATTAACCCCTTGTGTACTGTGACTCTAGGGGGCAGATCAAGAGCCTTTTGTTGTACCCGAGGAACTTATGTGCAAGTGTTGACAACAGACATTTTGTGATTTGTCCTGAAAATTGCATGCCGTATATAATGATGTCTGATAAGGAAAATAGCACAAACACCAGGCATCAGGAATTACTGGCTGGTGAACACACACCGTAGTGTTGCTGCTCTCTTACCCAGCAGCGTTAAATAGTTTTGAACCAAAACAGATATAAAGCTGCTGAGAAACCTAGTATTTCTTTCATCTCAGTCTGATAGTAGTCTCAGTAACAAGGTCACTATTTGGCGTTCAACATATTGCATTCGTAGCTGGATTAAAATTTACAAAGATGGCCATGTGTCATCTTGAAAAAGTAGATCTTGATAAGAGGAGGCAGTGTGTAAACATCAAACCAGTATTCAGTTTCCACCCTTAAAAAGTGATTTTTTTTATTACCATTGTGTCAGATTCTACTACTTTTGTAGAATCAAAATAGTAGTAGTAGTTAAAAAAATCTAGGCTCCTTTTTGTAAATCGTAATTAAGAATTGTATTGTCCAGTAAAATAAAAAGTGAATCTCTTGATGAATCTCGTAGGTCCAGAAGACATGCTGGGGATTTCCCTTCTTCAAGAGAATAAATGCGAATAAATAAGTTGCGACTAAAGTTAGCTTGGTTTTTAAGGATAACCAAGTCCAATATAGCTTTAGCTTAGGTTACAGTCAATGACACCATCAGGACTACAGTTTGGTGCATGATGACGATGCATGATGCAACTTGGATTGATAACATGGGAATATCTCCTGGATAGCATGCACCTATAAGACAGCATTTTAATTTAATTCAGCTTTAAAAAAAATTTTTTTTGTGAATCAGGTAGAGCTTAACTATTGTTTCTTGTTCATATAACATATTACAGAATTTCCTTAGTCTTACTGTGTTTAGTTTTATCTAAAATCAGGATTTTAAAAAATATAAAAGAGAAATAAAACCCAAACCATAAAGGCTAGCTATGATCCCTGATTTCTGTATCAATTCTCCCTTGAGGGTTAATTAGATCATAATGCTATGCTACCACCCACTGCTAGCAACAAAAGACCACAATCGTCCTGCAGATATTAAGGTGCAAACAGGGACACACAACATCCAGTAAGTCCTGCTCCGTTCGGGAGCACCACAATAAAATACTGACAATGTAGTGTTTTGATTTAAAATGTCTCTTATAGTGACAGTTCATTTTTCAGTGAATCTCTCATAATAAAAAAAAGACAAATAAAGCCAAGCTGGAAGATCAGAACAAGGCCATGTTATTTACTTGTTAAATGACAGAGGCCTTTAAATATTTGTGGGAGTCCATGTGTATGCGTGTGTCTGTGTCTATGTGTACCAATGTCTTTGTCTGAAGCACTGCAGCCCAGGAAGAAGGAGGGAGAGTCAGTTTGATGCTGGGTTGGGAGAAATGTGTGAGTGTGATCAGGCTTCAGTAGTCTGCATGCCATTAGCACCACCCCACTAACTTCCCCCTCCCATCCCTTGGCTTACAAACAAGTCACATATTGGTCTCAAATGCTGATCAGGGCAGAGACAAGAATCACAACATAGACAAAGGAAGGTTAAAGCTAAAATGACAGTAAAATCAATAAGGATATAATGATACATTTTGGACATTACAAAAATGTACTTCCAAACTTGATTCTTTGTGTATGTTTGAAATGTAATCATGAACAAGCATGAAATTACTAGAGGTGGGGCGAAATTATTTTATGATCATTGAATCATAGATCACATGATAAATCACTTGGCAAAATTGGTGACAAATTAAAGGCAATGGTGCTCAAGATTCCATGAGGAGTAGATTAAAAATAGTACGAGGAACAGAAAGAATATTGCCCTGTGTGTGCATTTTTTTGGGTGTGGGGGGCAGATCCACACCATCTAGGCAGTAAACTCTGATGATTCTAATCTGCTGAATATACCGAGTTTTACAGCATCCAGTTGTGACCAACATGGACAATGAACACAAATAAGCAAAATTACAGAATTTTGCAGTGTGTCCTGTCTTCAACCAACAAAAAGGGGAGCATGTAACTCTTTTGCTCATTGATCTTCTCGATCAGCTGTTGCACTTATCAGGAGTCATCTTGCCTTGATCTCTCCACACACAAGTTTATTTTCAACCCTGGTTCCTACGTGGAGGAATGGTTTTCCATTTGTCACAAGACCAGGGTCCTTTTCACGGACTTCAAGAAGCACTTCTTCCAAACCTCTTCCAACACTTTCAATCTTAACTAGCTAATATCTTACACACACCTTCTCTGCTTCCCCTGTGAGTTACTCTGCTTATTTTACTCTGACCTACTTAATCTTTTTTTTTTTTTTTTTTTACTTTTTTCCGCAATTGTAATTTGCTTTAGATAGAATCTTAAGTCAAATTTATTGTAAGGCAATGTAATGTTACAGGAATGGAATGGTTTATTTGTTTTTACAGAAGGTCAATACATCTCTAAAGATAACATAATTATCACATACAGAATTTTGTGGTATAAATGCCAATGTGGCGTGAACGGACCTCGTAAAAAGATCAAGTTAGATATTTTGCCATTTAAAGTTGCCAGGCTATATGTACAGTGTTAAGCTATTTTTTTTATGTTTTATGTTTTGGCCCAGATACAATGTCTCCGTCGCTGGTGTAGAACACTAGGGTTTACATCCTGGGCAAGGTTGACTCCTGGTTAAGGCGGTTAGTGCCTTCTAGTTGGCACTACCTGTAGAAATGGTCATCAGGGGCTATTACAGTGCAATATGTTTTGGGTAGCAGTGGTTGATGCTGCTGCCCCTGCAACATGGTAACATGGTACAATTGGAAATGGACGGATGGACGGAAAGGATTTGTCGAGTGTGTTGAGCCATATCATATGGCCCCTACTACTGCTACTCAGATACCAAGGAAAATTTATGAGACTCACTTGCATTGCTGTCTGCTAACGTGTTGAGATTGCCAGAAATGTCTCTTCTCCTGAACAGACACACCACCTTGGCCTCCACATTCCCATTGGCTGTCTGTAAAATACAGCAGGCAAAACTTAGCACACAAAGCAATGGTTTATCAAACTTCAGCTCTCTAGATTTTTTCTCCTGTGTGATTGTTCTTTGCAGCTACTACCCATATTTCATGGAATTAAAGTAGAACAGAGTACAACAGAGTGATTGTTGTATAATGTATGTATAAGCAGCACAAAAAAAAAACAAATGCACCCAGGAAATTAGTTTGTACAATCTAAACTTGCACCTCGCAGCAGTTTAGAAAGAAGCCAGCTTTATTTACATTACCCGGTTGTCTGCCATACAGTGGATTGTGCTTCATTCACATATTTTGCATTTTTGTTGATTTTTACCGTTGAAAATCATGTTACATTGTGGCATAGGAATGGATGGCAATGTGGAGGACCACCTATTTCAAACTTTTAACATAACTGTACTTCAAACTACCTCAAAAGTTAGATATGTGGAATAATCAATAATATTATGAAACCAAATACAGTGGTACAGTCTATTTCCATCTTTTCTGCAGTAACGGATAATGAATAATGCCCCTATTTATTTCATTTTTTTTTAAAAGAATCAAATTGAATGTAAGTTGTTGTCTTGGTGTAAAGTTAAATAATAAATGTTTTCTTTGACCCAACTCACAGAATATTACTGATATATTCACAATTCACTGGCTATTCCTCTACAAAAGGAGTTTAGTGATTTGGCTTTAACTTCATTCTGAACCTGTACTCTCTGCTGCTAATACCAAGGTACAACTACAAAAAATCTAAGTTGTATTTTTAAAACATGAAACACGAACAAGGTAGAAAGTGAACAGAAAGAAAAGCTCAATACAAACCTTGTTCAGTTCCTCTATTCTGCGGATCAGGTAAGGGTTGCTGGAGGAGTTCTCAAAGTACACGTAATCTGAAAGGGGAGAAAAGACAAATATTGATCTTTACGCATTTATTGTTGCCCAATCATAATCAAAAACAATCTTCAAACTGTAACTTCAGTACAGTAAAACTATATATTTAAGTTTTACAAAAGCAGCACATTTCAACTTGAAAACATGGTCACTTTTTAATCCAAAAACAGGATGTCTACATCCTATTTCCAGTTAAAAAAAAACCCCAAATGTCAAATAATTGTGGTTAAACAAGTAAAGAAACTAAACTTGGAAGGTACTCAAACATTAACATCTGCAGAACTAAAACACACCTTAAGGTATGTTTTTGTTTGTATCAAGACAACTCATGACCTCACGGGCAGACTTGTTTTCTGTCATCATGCCCAATGTTGCTGTTACTGACATTGTTGACTTGTTTTTAAAAAAACTACTCAAAAGTGTTGTTATACAAGTGGTCATGGTAAAAGGCAGACAGAGTATACATTATGAGGAAGTACAAGTAACCAAATGAAGTTATTGGAAACAATACTCCTAGCGGATACATGGAGACACGGATGCGTTAAGATAGGTATAACAAGTATAGATAAGCATAATGTTGACACAATGAGCTGAAGTGTTGTTGTGTCTCGTCCAGCAAAAGAGCAATGTGATATTGGAAAAATAAATGCCATTCCCTTTGGTACTCTTCATATGCAGCCATTAAATTGCCACCTTATCTTTACCTGACCAAACTGGAGCCAAAAACTAACACATACTGTAAATGGCACTATTTTTTATAAAAATAACAGAAGTGTTACAAAAAAGCAAAAACATTATAGCTGTTAATATGTATACCTATACAATGACACAAGGAGCTGAGGCAAAGCTTTGAGAATGTAGGGTTTGTTTAAATTAATAAAAAATAATAATATATTGTGCTGTAACTGAGACATTTTCATCAAATCACAGCTGTGTATATTCTTTCTTCTATTCTTCAGATGCTAGATAAGCTGTGTCTGTTTCTAAACAACTCCCTTACTGGAACATAAACCAGGTATCCATCCACATCTTCAAAACCTTTGTATTAATAAAAAAATAATTTCCAGTAGGCTATTTTTTAAACACAAACTGACTTTCCTTCACTGAGCTCAACAAAGCATGGTGTTAGAAAGGCAACATTTGGAGTTACTGCAAACTGTTAACCCTTGGTGAACAATAATCAGCAACACAAAATTTTATGAAAACAGCGATAAACTTTCCTGTTTATTTATTTAGTGCCATGAAATGGGTGAGTATCTGTCCAAAATAATACAACTAAACAGAGACCATCAAAAGTTTCTGAGCAGTCACCGAACATGGAACACATCTTGTCAGTTGCCTTAGTCAACAAAAAATTTGTTGGTATTCTGGTTTTAGTTGCAGAAGAAAAAAATAAGGAAAATGGACTCCATTAATTTATGAAAACAGAATGTTGCAAAATGACCTGTTTCTGGTTCAACAACTACTATAGTCACATTATTTAACTGGGTTATGTTTTTTGGTCCGTTAAAAAATATTTATGTATATACATCAGATTTTCACTCAGTTTTTAATCTTTCATTAATTACTTCTGATTTACAGTTTTATAACTGTAATTTCATATTGGGATATCAGATGAAAACTTAATTAAAGTTTTACATTTTAACTGAAAACCTTTTCTGCTGACTATGTGCAATATAATGTCATAGACCACCTTCCTTGCACAGTACATAATGACATATATAGAATAACTTTATTTTCATATAAATTGATTTATTTTTGCCATTTACTTGTTAACAAACTCAATCACTTCTGTGGCCAGTAAAACAGTTTAGTTTTTTACTAAAAAAGAAGTAACATTGTCATGTCTTATACAGTATTCAGTCTGCTCACAATGAACAAGTTAATAAATACAGAATATGCAACTGTTGGTGCAAATAAATAAATAGTGCAAGAAACAAATGAGGACAATTAAGGCAAAAAGTTGCTTTAAACACCTTCTCATGATGGTTTACCAAACGTTTACCATCATAGGAAGGATTTAATTGCTCACTAGTCGGGCAAATCCACATGTACACTAAATAGTCATACTAAGCGCATCATCAGACTACCAGTATGATTAGTTGCTATTCCCAGAAAATGAAAAAAAAAATGTGTTGTGATCAGACTTATCATTAAACTCGCTAGCTAAGGCATTCCAGTCACTGCCATTGCAGTCACATATAATGTGTAAATTAAACAATTCCAGCTACTGGGGAAATATCTAGAGATTTAGTTTACTGTACACATCCCAACATTTTGCTGTTTAATCGTTATCCTGGGTGACCTTAAACAGCCTCTAAAAGTCTCACCATGCCTCTGAATCAGACGAAAGAAAGGTACACAGCGTCCTTACAATGTTATTGATGTGTACAATGACGTCTGTGGAAAAGCTAAAGATTCAAAACCGAAACAGTCCAAAGGTTTAATATCAATATACATACTGTATATTGGCAGCCCGCACTGGGCTTTCTGTATGCATATTTAAAATGCTTATATAAATATTAAATACTCGAATCTCAGTTAGATATTTGTATCACTTTCACAGTCTGTATTATAAATAAAGTAAAGTATAATTTCCTTCTACTGTAATTGTACAGTTTCATTTCAGTCTCGGAGTAATAAAAAGCACAAGTCCCACTTCTCATTAGCCCTACTGAACGGTAGCTAACTTAAACTCGATCTGCTTACATTCGCGCCAAACATGTGTTAACACATTTTTATTCGTATATATATTATTCGTCTGTCAAATTATCAGAGGGCGACGTTAGGATTCAGTGCATAGCTGCAGACCAATATGACTGTAAATGAGCGAGCTCCTGTGTCGGCTAACTATGCTAATGCAACTCGGCATTAGAAGTTAGCCGGCGAGGCTAGCTTAGAGGCGCTGCATATGAAACGCTATGGCGGAGTCGATAATGAAACGAACACACCACTGACAAAGGCAGCCCGGCAGCTCCAACTCCAGCTGTCGCAGACGTCGCTGGTTCAATACCGCCCCTCTCGGAGTAGCTAAATGCTAACACCCACCACCACTGTGTCCGCTTTCAGGACGTTGACATATGCACAAACCATGTGATGTGAAATGATACAATTTACGCTCGTTACGTTTAGTTGCAAGTGTACAGTGATTTTCCCTAATTCTTCCCTTCACCGAGCTGCACGAATAACACACCGAACCCCAACTTTTGGTGGTCAACTTGACCAGTCAACCGCCGAAATCTCATCCGGATGGGGACGTTACTCGACAATTTAAAAGTTCACCTATAATAACAACTGCTAACTACACCATTGCAACCAGATCGAAAATAATTATGAGACTCGTGATTTAACAACTGGCGGACACATTAAATGTATCAAACTGCCGAATTCACCCCCAGGCTTGGTTGTTTTTAATACATTCGTCGTTGCGTGGACTCTCGTACACGCGATACGCGGAGTTAGCATTAGTTAGCGGCTAACGGGACAGACGGCTAGCGACTGGTTAGCAACTGTGTGTCGAAGCGAACAATCAGGCTGGTGGGGGGGCTCAAAAATGGAAAACATTTCTTACCTCCCACTCGGTACATGTTTGCCGCCATTCTCTCACAGTTCCAGACAGAAGAGTCCCAGGGTATTCCCCGATTGGGTAGGAAATGGTCGCTGGTGATCTATTTTATTCCTTCATTTATCGCAGCCACCCCCGCCGTGAAACAAAGCCGGCTCCGGTCACAACAAGCTGAGCTGTGCCGGGTAAAAAGTTGAAAGTTTCCCTTTTGCAACGTTGCAGAAGGTTAATCCCACCGAATAAGACTTTGTTTTGGTCCGTCCCTCAGACGATCTCCTCTTCATCAACTCAAACACACACACAATCACACACGGCTGGCCTGTCTCTTACTCCACTCTTCCTCCCATCCTCCGCTCCTAGCTTCATCCTCCTCTTCTTCACCTCCGCTACACACTCACTCACACACGTACTTACTGGCCCCCGGCGTTCGTGTGCTAATCGTCATCTTCGGAGATGGCCGACATTTTCCGCCAACTCAGATAACTTCTGTTTACGCCATCTGAAGGTGAACAAACTCTTGGTGGTTTAATACATGTTTGTTTTTCATAATTATTTGGGAACGTCAAAACCTGGTGTCAGATAAAAAATGTTGTTAGTAAATAACGCATTTTTAATTATTTATAACGCGTTGTCGTCGTTTAGTAATTATTCGGACACTAGTTGATGTGACATGGTATCAACTCTGCTTTGAATCAAATAAAAGTTATTTTATTTTTACAAACCGAACCCTATTATAATTATGTAGTTACTTGGACTGTATGAGACTATGAGTGCGAATCTGTGTGTGTGTGTGTGCGTGCGTGTACATGTACATATGTATAATTAAATAATTGTTTAGATATTTATATGTACAACAGCCCAACACACATAACTTCCAGTGGGCACAGCATCCACAGAAATGCTCATAAAAGTGTGCAGCGTGATTTGTGCGGGTGTCAAGGAGACTGCTGCGATCCAGCATAGAAGACTGTGTCCGTTTTGTGCATTATCCATGTTTCTGACTTATGTGCAAACTAAAATATTATCCAGGGTTCTAGTGCATTAGAGCCGGTATGAGTCCACTAGCTGCCAGGTAACCACTGAGGCACACTCAGCATAGCACTTTCCCACTCAAAGCTGTCCACTGTTAACTTTGGTGATGGGTTAAAATGCAGATGTCAAATTTTGTCATTTGCAGGGGGTTGCTGTCACAACAATATGAAGACACGTTCATATTTTGCTAACAACATAATGAAGTTTTCATTTTGACATCCACCTACAACTTAAGACATTTTTAAGGCTCAACATTTACATTTAAGCAGTTTTGGTGCCTATGGTGCAGTGTGTATATTCTCTGCTAGGCAGCTGGTGAAGTTGAACCTGAAACCTTATGTATCTATATCTGATTTCTTATCTCATTTCTTCTTAACCAAGAAAACTATCAGTTCCACATATAGGAATGCATGTTTTTTTACTCAATCTTTTAAAGTGAATATCACCAGAACAGTTCAGTAAATGTATTTTATTGTAAATATCTGTCAGTAGAAATGAAATACAAATAGTTAAAGCTGAATTTTACACAAGGCACATGGAAATTAAATTCTTCAACAGGGGCTGGGCCACAAACCACACTCACATACACACAATTCATATGCATATTTCTATTGTCATCTCTAACCCTTAAATACCAAGGGTGTAATCACAACTATCATGCAGTTATGATTAATATTTTTTCCAGCATTAATCAAATTGTTTTTTTTAATATGACGAAAATGGTTCTGAACATTGACTGTACACAAAATTGTACATAAAACAACAAGCTTTCACTCCTGGAGCAGCACTGCCCACTGGTGATACTTTACAAAAGTACAGGTTCCAGTCTTGGGTATTTGGTCTGATATTTTGCAAATACAGTCTCACAGTATTATCAGTGTACTTTTTAAATAGTTATTGTTAAAACTGTAAATTCAATGGATTAGTCAGAGACAATGTTTTCACAGTCACATGGTAAAGCATGAACACACTTTCTTCAGCCAGGCCAAAGAGAAACAAAGACATAATAAAATCATTCAAAAAAATATACAGATGTATTTGATGACACAGAAAGCATTTTTATCTGATTAATATGAAACAAATTGTCTAACATGAGGATAAAGCTCCACTGCATCAACATGTACGTACTATACGTTCAATAACTGTTTGATTATGTTTTTAAATATTACACCAGTTTTAACATGGATAATAAGTCACATTCTCTTAATTCTTCTGAATACTACTATTTATTTACTGCAACAAATAATTTGTCCTCATTCTTCTTTGTGGAACAGACATGCAGAGCAATTTAATACTCTCCCACTTGATGGCAGAAGATGGTTGTAGAAGAATGTGGCAGAGATTTTGTTTAGTAATTTAAGTGGAATTTTTTTTAAAATGTTGTATATGTGCCATGGCTCAAAACAGTTGTGAAACGCTGCAGGAAAGGTGAAACATACATTAAAGGACAAGCTCTTAGAAATTAAAAAAAAAGTATTTGAATACAAAGGACAGAAGCAATGGTTGTTGCAATAATCTCAGGATTCCACTATGGTGAGATGCACTGTAAAATGACATTTGTTTATATATTAGCATGAAATATGTAATAATCAATACCATAAACATATACTTTGTTGTACTTTGGTATTCATGGGACTTACCCTACTACACACAGGACAAAAGTCCTGCATAGAACCAGTCTGTAGGACAGAAAGTTGTGGGCTACTGCTGTGCAGTTTACAACAGGGGGCATAGACCAGGTGCCCAGGGCCACCTGGTAGCCCTCATGGTCTACCTAAGGTTTCCAAAAAAACAAAACTAGCCCAAAAGGGTCAAAATGGTACTTTTACTATTACTGAGTGTCCCTGAAATGGCTCTCGGTTTCAAAAAGGTTGGTGGCCACAGGTTTACAGAATATGCCTGAAGTGCCACATTTTGCATTGTTAAGAACCGGGACACAGTCAGGCCAATAGTGGGTTTGTGTCATAGGCAAAATTCAAATTTAAACATGCTATGGTATTCGTAAAAAATGCAATGGCAATGACCTGCACGGAGTATGATTGAGTAAAATCAGGAAGGTTCAGAGGTTTCTTCAAGTTCTGCACCTGCAAACCAATATTCACCATTTCACCAGAAATCACAGCTTTTCTGTGCCATAGAAAGCATCACACCATTTATATTCACACAGTGATGACTCAATCTGATATTGATCTAAATTTCAGGATCAAACAGGGAAAAAAAAAACTACAGCCCATCTGCTCAACTTAACTTGTACATTTGCAATATGCTGTAAACAGGGACATACCTCAACAGCAGCCCACAGTATCGTATCGATCTCAGTGTTGGTATCAGGCATACAAAAGTTGTATCAAGCCATTTCACATGTCATATTATGATGTGTAAATGAAAATTAAAGCAGGTGCTGGAGACAGTTCTTCCAAGATAAAGCACTAAGGGCTGTGGCAACCGTCAACTGACCAAAATGTCTGGGAAAAAAACAAGTGCTCTGTCACTCTTATACTTCTTAGGTGGTGGGCTCTGGAGAGCAGCTGGAGATGGAGGATGTTGAGGTCAGTCTCTCTTTACTCTCAACTGTTCCGCCACCCATTACCTTCCACTGCAGGATGCACATGTCCTTGCCACCTATTGATAGCAGGTGAGAGTCGTTGTGGGTGAAGCAGACATTGGTGACGTGACTGCCATGGCCTTCGTACTTGTGGCTGGGTGCCTACGGAGAAAAAATAGGGGTGGTCTTGTTTACCCTTTGCTTGTTACGCCCTTCTTTGTGTCACATGTTTCTCATTTACAAAGCAAAACTAGAGGCTAAGACCATGCAGAACAGTGATACAAGATTCTTTGTAAAATATGTCGGTATTGAATTATTGCAAAAATCTTTATCCCAAAAGTCTAAATAATATCTAGGTTGCACAAGTTGTGGTTGGAGTTTTTATGTCTCTATGAGAGACAACCTGACCAATTCTTATTTACATACATCCATCAAAGTGCTGCACCTTTAAACATATTTTTTTACCTTTGGTTTAGGACAAGGATACTGAAATAGATGGACTTTACAGAAGTCGTCTGCCACTGCAACCACCCTCTCACTGTGAGAACGACACAGCGCATTGATGTCAGTGCCGTCAGATCCCTCGAGCCACACACCTGGAACACAGAAGATGTTACTTAACTTTGAGGTAAAAGTAAACATCTGTTGTACACAGCCAAATGTTCCAGAAACTCCTGAGCAAAGAACACTCACTAATATCCTGCCCTAAAACATAGCACACATTTAAAGTCCTCTCAAAAGATTTCTAACAATTCTATGAAGGTATTTAAACCTTGTGATAGTAACACATTTGCAGAGCCAGGTCTTAGCAAACATTTATCTAAAAGTAAAGTGGGGCCTGGCACCAATAGAAACACCATAATAACAAGAGCTTGGTGATGTGGTGTTAACGTTCAACACTCACCCATCACATGAAATCCCAGGACACAGGTGTAGGATGCCCACTCCCTGTCCTTGCTCTCAAAACGATTTCTCAGCAGTTTGCAGCCGCCTGCAATGTCCCCTTCAAAAACACATCGACGTTCAGAGTTAGACACAGCCACAGGGTGGAGCTGTGTGTCCTGGTAGCATAGGAGTAACTGCAGTAGGTGTAAACACACACTTACAGTAAAGGATCTCATAGTCACCAGAGTTGGACATAATATACTTCCCATCTTTAGACCAGTCCAGGTGAGTGATGAAGCTGGAGTGACCCTGAGTGAGAAATTATTATTATTTGGTTGTGGTTTGTTGCAGACCAAATATATACATAAATATATTTATATCGACCTATATCTATAGACCTAAATATATACAGAAACATATACAGTTTCTCATTTGCTGCAACAAGGTGCCAGACAGGAACTCGGACAGTACTGGATGTACCATGTGGCAGTTGGTGGCTTAATGGTTAAGGAAGCGGACTTGGGGCCGCAAGGACTCAAGTGGACAGCCCACTGTAGTGTCTGGAGAGCAGTGTCGGGGGACGTCTCCATGCTCACTGCACATCGGTAGTAATCTGGCAGATGGTGGACTCAACATGGAAATGGTAGGCCCCCCCCCTGCCTAAAGGTGGGGTCTAAAGCATGGTGGTATATCACCAACATGATAGATGGTGGCCCTCATACACTATCTAATAACACCAAAGGGCTACAAATGAGAGCGTAGCGATTCTTTTTTTTCGAATCAGTTACTCTAACAATGATATTCTAATTGTGCAATAACAATGGTGAGAAGAGTGTTCTCATTTATATTGTTGATCTGCCGCCTGCCCTATACCGTGGTTAAACCATGACCTCTTCAAAAGCCCTGTTAGTTATCAGATTAAAAATTGTCAAATAAAAAAAATATACTCACTGCTCACTGTAGCTATACCAAAGCTACAGTATATTTAACTTACATTGCATTTGCCAAAGCGTGTGTAGCGCCGTCCATTGTCTGCCACACTATATATGTAGATAAAGTTGTCATGAGATCCAACTGCTAAATAGCTGCCATCTGAAAACACAGGGGGTCAAAATAATGTGAATTATTAATTTGGTGCGGTCAAAAAAATCAACGTTACAATTGTTTTCAGTATAGTATAAAGTAATAGTAAAGAATAAAGTAAAGTATAAAATGAACTTACACATTTCACTATACACAAGTTATATTTTAACTTTACTCATCCCAAAATTGAATGGAAAGTTCTGTCCTGTACAATAAAGTCAAACATGTGGTCAACTAGATGTGACCACATGAAAGGTTTGTTTGAAAAAAAAAAAAAGAGTGAAAATCTAAAATATGTACACTTGATTTAGGAGAATGCAGACAAGTGTGACCAAGCTCTAACCTGGTGAATATCTCATCACAGAGTGCTGCTCATTCCCATCAATGCTCTCAGAGACCACCTCTCTGGTCAGTAGGTCAAGGACCATCCACCTGTGGGGACCAAAGGTTCACAATGATGGAATCCTGCTACGCAGTGGTATCATAGTCAGAATCAGAATTAAAAGATGCACCAAAAAGGAGTATTGTATGGACATTTTGGATAGAGCATCAATCACCTGTTCAGTATGAATACTTGTAATACAACATCTATTAAACGTGTACATAAATAAATGCAAATTTTAACTTTTGTTACAATAAGCCAGTAAACCATGGCTGTCCAATACAGTGGTTGGGGTTGTCAAAAAAAATGGAGCTCCATTTACAGTATAACAGAGTTATATACAGTTATTGCACAATATAACCAGTATACCATTAACAATGATACTGTCAAAGTGCAGTGGTTTCATCACTAATATAATAATAAGGACCATTTCAACCTTTCCACATACATTTGCAGTCAAACCTAACTTGATACTTAGGGACTGAAGATGTCCTGATATGCACTTAAGTACATTAAATCTGTTTGGGTTTTTTTTAAATCATGTTTTACAACTTGTGCAATACACGTATTTAAAGGAAGTAATAGCGATCCAGATCACAGCCCCCAAAGGAAGGAAGGATTGGACACAGATTGGACTCAAGACTTAGTCTCCACATCCTGGCCCAGCTTCTCTAGGACCCTAAGGTCCACTTTCTCGACCCCAGGACTTCACCTGCATTATTTCTGCAATGTCTTTTAAGAAGCCGTTGTGTGGATAGACTTAATTGATAAATTGATAAATCTTTCTCCTTAGTGCCCACCTGTCCGTCTTTCTTACTTTCTGGGCTTTTGGAAGTTCATACCTCAGCTGGTATGAGGGTCTATAAGGGCAGGGGGCATTTTCCTGTTTTGTTTACTGTATCTTGTTTATTTTATATAATTGTTTGTAAAGTGCCTTGGGACAACGGTTGTTGTGACTCAACCGAGAACGCAAAACTCCTTGTCATTGTGATACACACCTCTGGCGTCTGGATTTAACCAACCCCAAATCAACCTGGCATCTGCTGGACTTGAACCTGGAACCATCCAGGCCAAATTCCATTTCTTTACCCATTAGGCCACCAAGTTAAGTAGGAACTAAACACGTATGTGAAGCTAAGTACTCTTGTTATTTTCAACAAAATCGCTAGGATAGGAATGTAGCCTAAGATACATACCTTCCTGTGCTGAGGCCAACGGAAACAACTGAATCATTTGGGCAGAAATCTGCACACTGTCCATACTCCTGTTAGAAAAAGGACAAAGATTATTCCCTTATGATTAATAAGAGCTGTTTTTATAAAGTGACCAAAGCATTTAAAGTGGAAATGTCACCTCCAGGCTGATGCACCAGTCCAGCCTGTGTTCTTCTGTGTTCCACAAACACACCTGCCTGTCATGGCCACATGTGAGGAAGATGTTTTGGGAGGGGTGAGTGGCCAGGCCCCACATCTCATTCACATGACCCTGCAGTTGACGGAAAATACCCGCTCTTAGTGACTCAATTATTTCAAGGGATTGGAAATGGTCCCATTATTGGTCAAAATGACTGGATGGAACATATATAAAAATACAACTGCTGCCTGCTGCTGGAGAAGAAAAGAAGGTGCCCAACTGCTGAGTACTGGTAGATACTCTAAATTGTCGTATTAGTAATGGACATGGAAAAATGTTATCTGGTCTAAAGTTGTTTTATTTTAGTTCTTCTCGAATTAAAGATGATGATGGATAAGAGGAGAAATGTTTTCTAAAAAAATAACTTAATGTCTAGTTGCCTACAAAACTCTTTAACTTTGACCATGACATGGATGACTGAGAATCTTTATCCACAAATTGTAGTAACTATAGTAATTGTTGTAATCTTCTCTTCCACTCACCCCAGCTTCAGAGACCCTCACTTCGACACACTCTCACTTAACTCCTTCAACACTTGAAACACTGAATATTATGACTGATGAACAAGCCTCTAGTCACTAGATGGCAGCATTGTAGCTTAAATTATTGATCTATATTGATCCATGCAGAAGGCTGGTGCAAGCAAATATTAATAGTTGTTTATATAGATTATTGCATTAATATTACCCGGCATCCAATAATATTTTATTCAGTTTCAACCCATCACCACCAGGCAACACTTAACTTCTACCACCGTCCTGCTATGTCGGTATCAGAAATGATCAGAATCACAAATGTCGACAATATCGACATTATAAAAGGTTAATATCAAAGATCCCAGTTTATGATGTAACTCAAAACATTTCAATGCTTATGGTCGTTCTAACTATTGAGGTACTAATACTCACCTCCACTATAGCAACAAATCCATCTGAGAAAGTTCCTCTAAGGATGGCATTACGTGTGGTACCGACTAAAAGCTCTTCTCCATTCACATCCGCTAGGGTCCTGACGGCTCCAAACTTTTCTGGGATCTGTACAGATGATCTATTTTAAAAGGTTGTTCCTATTACTTACTCACAAAAATGACCATCTCACAGCTGTGGTTCACCTCACACTCTCTCTCTGGTGCCAGGTCAGCACTCCAGCGGATGATCTTGCGATCCTTGCCTCCTCCACTCAGCAGCGCCCCACCCTGGAGCTTGCACAAGGTGAAAACACTGCCTTCGTGGGCTTTGGTTTGACGCATTATTTGAAAAGTCTCTGTGAGAAAAAACATGCAACTATGAGTCAGACTCTATTAGTGCAAGAAAAACAACAAACTGCTGATAGATGGGACTTGACTAATCCCAATGATAGAATAATGAATCGGTATCTAAAACTCAAAACTAATTTTTTCAGTGGTTGATTTATTTGATCCCCAAGACAGTTTGCTGAGTTTTGCTGAATGGCTCTGTTGTGAGAGGACCAAGTTCATCACTAGTTCAAATTTATTGTTTTAGTTTTGCAGTAAATCAGTGACTTTTTTTCTTGTGGCCCCATTTTGACAGATCTGGACTGTATTCAGGTGTCTTGTTGACATAGTTTGTCAATGACACTTGCTAAGAATTATGTTCGTCGCTGTCTAGCTGACAAAAAAGTTTTTGGATGTTGACTAAAGAAAGCTAAAGGTACATTTTTTAACCTTTTCAGTTAATCTCATGTACTAAGATTCTGAGACCTGTATTGAACTTTTCACACATCAGTCTTATTTTGCTTGGTTGTTTGTCTGTGGTCACATTTATCTAATAAACCATATATATAGTAGAGTAAAAAGATAAGCGAGCCCCCACCTTTGGCTCCTTTTCCCAGAGTCTTGACATCTGCGGGAGATTTCCCCCATCTGATGATATTTCCCTCAGAGTCTCCAGTCAGAACTTCTCCAGTTAAACTGAACATAAAGCACTGGATAAACTTGGGTTTCTTGTATTTCTAAAAATAAAATGAACCAATTGTTAAAAGAAATATTATTTTACTGTTGAAAAAATACATGTTTGAAATATAATAATAAAATTGCCATTTTATGCAAGAAGAATTAACTAACTAACTGGGGAAGAGTGAAATATAGGAACTGCTCAAATGTGGGAGCTGCACAAAACATTAAAATAAGCCAGGGTTGCTCTTACTCCAAATATGCCTTGTTTCTTGGTGAACTGTCCAGAGTTTAGCGTCCAGAAGTAGACGTGTGATTTACCACAGGTGATGATTTTGGTGCTGTTTTCTGGATCAAAGCCCACAGCGAACACAGCTTCGTTGGTGCTCTAAACACACACACAGAGAGACCTTTAACACAGAAGAAACAGCACAAACTGGCAAACCATACAGGAAAAGCACAGGGAATCTGCTTTGAACCTAATGGTGTGAAGAGTAACAAGTTAAAACATCAGTGTTTTACTGTCCTCCCTCCCTGTTCTCATTTATCAGTGTAAAACAAAAAAAAAAATCCTGCTTCCTTCCATGACTCTCCCAGCGTCAGTGATCAGGGTTTCCAAAGTGTAGCAGTATTTTCCAGGACCTTTTCAGAACTCTCGCAGCTGCTGCGGTAAATAACCGCCATCACCACGTGTCCTGATGCTTTATGTGTCTAATTCTTAGAAAAGTATTTTTTCTACCCTTTTTGGTTTTGTTTGTTTTTTAGAATTATTAGGAAAAGGAAGGATTCTAGTGTGCTCACTACCTGCAGGAAGGTACCATGTGTAATTTGGGCGGCAGTCATGGAGATTGCTGCCCCCAGCGACCTGGTGATGCAATATATGAATATAACATGGTATTGATAATAATTGCACAGATATGACAAAGTCAATGCATGACACAAGTATTGTGGGCTGTCACTAAATCGAGAAAGCAATTGACTTATAATTGACTATAATTTATTCTAATCCTTTATTATAATCCATTTCCTGGTTATAAAGAAAGGTGAAAACAAAATCCAATTTAATTTAGTTTTGGGGTGGCAGTGGTGGCCTAGCAGTTAAGGAAGAGGATTTAGGTCCAGCTCTGAACATAACTTTGTCCCAACCCACATAACTTCCAGTGGGCTGACCACCCACAGGGAGGCTCCCAATGTGATTTGGTCGTAGTCATGGAAACTGCTGCCCCTGTAACCCTGTAACGCATAGGCGGGTGAAGATGGATGGATGGATGGAGAGGAAGTGAACTTGTCATTGTGACACACAAAAACACACACATAACAAAATTTGAGCTCTGCATTTAACCGTGTCACCAACGTGAACGTGAACAACGGGCAGTCCATTGGAGCCCCTGAGGATTTGCGTGGACATGCTCAGAGCACCACAGTGGTAACTATGCAGTTAGTGGACCAAACCTGACACATTTTAGCCCCGTAAACATCAGGGTAAACATGTAAAAATTGCTTTAGTTCTAAACACATTGATAAAAACTAAAATCTGGAAAAATCTTACAAAACTATTTTCTGTCATTTTGTGATTTCTAAAGTATAGTTTGGACAAGACATCATTATTTTTTCCCTTTTTTAAAAACAACAAGCTCCATTCATGACCTCACTGAGCAGTGACATGTGGACACTGCTGAGGGTGGGAGGGTAATTACCATATTCCTGCTCGATACTCGTGTTTGTACAGTGCATGGCACGGCGCACACGAATGTGTGCCATATGTTAACAACTAGTATAGCTATTCCCCACCAGACCACCCTGACTCGACAGATCCATACAACACATTTGCTAAAGAGACAAACACACACCTGAACGGTACCTGCTCAAACTTATACTGTACATCATAGTGGAGCCACTTCCTGATTTTCAAGTCCTTACACGTCTTATGTTTCCTTGTTACTATATTAAAGCACACAGTGTGTACGTATACCTCTACACACAGTTGGACGACTTCCTTGCATAAAATATTGACACTGTTGTCATGGCAGCCTTGTTGGATTTAGTCTCAGGGAGGCTGTGGTGCTTTGGGATAAAAAGGCCATAAAAGCAGGGAAGAAACATACTGCCCCCTTAATCTCTTCAAACAGACCTTCTTTGTGTTCTCTTTCATTCACTAAAAAGTTTTGATCCTTTGCGGGTCAAATACAACATTCTGTGTCTCATCATGTTACACCACACACCAGATCCGGTTTTGGATAAGCCTTTATTTTCATTTACAGTGTGCTATTTAAGTCACTCAAACAAACACTGTGTAGTTTACAATATTCAAACCATGGAAAATGGAGGAAGGGGACAACTCACTGTTAACATTTTCCTAATATGACAAGAGGAAATGGTGCTTTTTTCATGATTAAATACTTAGTTGGCTTATTGTCAAAAAATCACCTGTGGATGAATACGCAGACAGACAGACAGCCTCGAGTTGGCTTTTCCCCACTCAGACTGGGTAATCAAACTAAAAATCTACGTATAGAGTTTTCTTTACCTTGACCTCTGCATGCTTGGTGCCCTTATTGCAGTCCCAGACTGACATCATGTGCTCGTTGGAATCATCGATTACACACAGGAACATCCCGGAGTCCTAGAAATCATAAAACATCGGTTGACCTTGGTACTGTATTTTAACAACTGCAGTATTTTTCATACTTCAGCCAGACATACACAGTGTATTTTTTTTTAATCGTGGCGGCCATCTACAGCTGACTGTAGATGAATTGCACGGTGATCAGTTCACAGTTCTTGTGCTCACACTGAACAGCCATGCACGACACATCCAACTCCTGTAGTCAGAACTGCTTTGCATTAAAGCATCTAAAAATGTATTGCAATGTGCAGTAATGCAATGTCATGTATATAAAGATGAGGAGGAAGAACAAGATAAAGCCAGTCGTGGAAGATTCTCACAGTTGCTCTCAATAAAAAACAATGAGAATAATGCTCAGCAAACAGACGAGGTCACTCTAATCTGTCAGATCTTCTTCATATTTGATGACATAAGTCGCAAAACTGAGCCTAAAATCAGGCTCAATTACACAACTGAAAGATTTTGACAAAATCATCTCAAAATTTCACACTTTAGGTTTAGTTGAGAGTATAAGTCGCAAAAGAAAGAAAAAAGTGTGACCTTGAGCAATTGGTACACAAGACTAGAGTGCAATCAAATGGCTGTTGGTATTAAAATATACAAATGTCTACTTTAAATGCAACAGCTGCTTTCAGTGTGAAAATAAATACATTGCACCTGAATATAAATTGGAAGGACCTAAAAAAATTCCAGGTTCTAGTTCGGAAAATACTGTATGTCCATCAGCACAGTCACAGACAGAATGACATTTTTATAGAACCTTTGAACAGTTACCACAGGAAATTACGTTGTCAAAAGACATCATCCACATATACTGTATAAATGCCCCAGCAAGAACCAGGCATCTGTTCTTTCAATGCAAAACAATAATTTGAAAACATTTTTAACTTAAAATGTGTATCATGTTTAAAAGCTAAGCTCTTTTTCTATAATTTCACAAGGAAAAAATTGCAACTCAGATGCGATAACATGTTTAAATTAATTTAATTATTATTTTCAAAGTAATGACCAATTATTAAATTTCAACTACTTGAACTCACAGCGAAAGAAAACGCCACAGATCCCACTCCTCTCTGAAAGGTTCCAAGGCCAATCTGCTGTAGAGTGACCAGGGTGGTGGAGTCCCAGATATGAACACAGGGCTGCAGTGGCTATAGCACCAAAAACACACACAATTATATACAAAGCCTTATCAATCCATATGAATCTATAATAATAATAATTTTCATAGAATAATATTATATGAAAATATAATCAACGCTAAAAATAAAAATCCAATTTTGTTGCATTAAGTTCGTTGAGAGGAATATTTTGCTCTTCGTTGACGTCAGATCACTAGTCACCTTGCCATCTTTGTCCACTCCTGCTGTCTGTCCAGAAGCCACTCGTATTTGGTCAGGATGAAGCGCAAGACTGTGGAAACAGATGTGATTACTTCAAATATATCAATGTGAGAGCATTTGCAATCTGGACACACTAGTTTGAATCACACTCTAGTCACAAACAGCGAAAAAAGAAAACATATACTGTATGTCTGACCACTGCAGTTTCATAACTAGACCACAGATACACCTCCTACATTAATTTTTTTATTTTGCACTCATATAAAGTCTGTGCCTAATACATAAAAACAGTTTATGGCATGTGTACTGACCAGCGAACACAGTCTGTGTGTTTGTTGTAGTGTCGCTGTGATCTGTTGTTGATGTGGTAAAGCACAATGACACAGGCGATGAAGTACATGGCCTCCCCCGTAGGGAGGAAGAAGAGGTTGTCCCGGCAGTCCCGTCCTCTGTATCCATAACTTACATCAAAAGTCAAGGTGACAATAATCTTAGAGTCACATTCATTCACATACATGTGACACCTGCACCTACTTTGTGTACATACATGGTGGAAAAAATATATTTAACTGATAAATAATAAGATAAATAACTGATAAATAACTGATTGTTAGTTAGCACAGTAGATAATCAATGCCAGCCCTGGTGATCAGTTCTACAGTCATGGAAAAAATGATTAGACCACTCTGCTGTTTTCTTCAATTCCTTATTCATCTTAATGCCTTGTTCCACTAAAGGTTTATCACCTGGGGGAAACAATGAACACAAAACCATGCAATGACTGAAAGCAGTGTATTTGTCAGTACAATGTTATTGCTAGTGATGTAGGAACGGAAGTGATTTTTGTCACTGTCAATAAAACCATGAAAAATGGCCAGAAATCAGCTCTGAAATTAAACTTAATTATGAGCCTTTTTTGTTGGTATTATATTTGACCAGATTATATCAGTTAAATATATTTTTTTATGAGCTGGTGTTGTTCTCATCTCACACTGATGAGAACACGGTGAAGCCTAAACTCAGAGTGTGACTACACAATGAGGTAGGTGAGTATAACACAGGCCTCATAAATGCACATGAGACACTGAACTTTCTAGAAGGATACGCCCAGTCCAGTTCCAGTTTCTCTGAGGGTGTTTCCATCTTTAAGTCTTCATAGTTTAGGATGTTAGAAGGGATGTACATGGTTATTGGACGACCCCGGATAAACATTTTTATTGACTGTTCTGGAAGACAAACAAGGAAAGAGGTTGGAGGTTAGAGGTTAGAGTGTTTGTAGCAGAGTGATAATAATAAAAAAAAAGGTTGAATCAACCAGTTTACAAATTATCAGTCAATTGTCAATCCTTAACTATCTATGGTTGAACAAAAAACAACATGACATCTATAACATTACATGTGAAAGTCGTCTGTCCCTGTGGCCCAGTAACTGATAGTCAGATGAGGATGAATAATGAATTTGGTTTTGGTAAAAGAAAAAGGGATGTCCAATATAACATTTACCAATACCGATATTAACCAATATAGCCCAAACATTTAATTCCCGATGCTGATATGAACCGATACCGATATAGGCAGCTAATTTCCCCTGAATTAGTGTGATATCAGACTAAAGGCGTGTTATAAATAACTGTGTACAACATAAACACAGTATTTCAATATAAGTTATGGAAAAATTACACATTTATTTTTTACCATTTAGTCTGAAACAGTCCTATGATTCTTTGTGCAGCATTGATGTAAACAAGAAATGTCTAGTGTTGGACAGAATAACTTTCCAAAAACATTGATTAACATTATAAACCGGGCTCATTCAGCCTCACAACAATAGTCAATATAAATGGGATAGAAACAGCTGCAGTATAAGAGTAAAAAGACCTCTTTAAAGAGAGAAAACATTTCAGCATCGTCACAATGTAAACGATCTTCTCTTTGATGACATGACGCCGTTTGACCGGCAAATGTCAGAGAAATACTTATTTTGAATACGATTAGTGACATAGCTGGCTAGAGAAACTCCACACGTTTGGTAAAAACAGCGTCTGGAACGAGAAAGAGCAGCTAGTTCCCCAAGACAATGAACTCCGTAAAGTTTGTCTGATTTCTTTTGCTCTTCTCTTTTCTTTATCGTATTTAACTCTTTTGCTCTTGACTGTTCTTTACCGTATTTAACTCTCTGTGTCTATGAGAGACAGCTGCTGCTGCTTCCGCTGTGTTGTCGTTTCACTGATTCCTGATGTTTTTCTTTACTTCACTGCATAAAAACGCCTTGTGATCAAGTTTTAAAATCTTTCCCCGACCCCCCGCATGACCAGCTCCTTAGAGTCATTAATAATTACAGTTTTCTATCCACAAAAACTAGCATTGATCATTGTTGTTGTCCCTTTAAGAGTATAACATCATTAATTATGTGCCGGTCAAAGTGTCAGTAGTATTGACTCAGTACCCCATGAGGAAGTCAACGTATTTGCCGAGACTGCGGCTTTGTGGCATCAGCTTTTAAATATCGGTGGAAAAACATATACCAATATGTTCCAATTTTAAAAATTATCTTGATATAGACCCAACATTTATTGGTGGACAAATATCAGCCATCCCCAGTAAATAACAAAAAAATGATATCCTCTTCTCACAATGATTTAAAGTATGCCGTATATATTTTTTCGAAGCAGTGTAAAAAATGTCTCACAAGAAACACAGTCAGATCCTAACAAACCTGTTCCTAGTTCTTCTTGTTACATTGTATGTTCATTAAATATGTTGATTTAGGAAAACAACATAAATGTACTTCTACGCACTGTTATCCAAGTTTATTATAAAATTATATTTTTGGAATATATCTGGGGTGTTTCATGAGCATCAAACTTTGAAACTGTTATTTTTTTTTGTTTTTCGACAATAATTTTACTGTCACTATACCTTGGCTGTAGGTTCCTCTTCGTGACCCAAGAGACCCTGTTCAACAAGACAAACAAACAAAGTATAGTTTAAACTGAAATGTTCTGAATGACCAACCATGGATTCTCAGTGTAAAAACAATTTGATAAAATTCAGTTTATTATTTCCTAAAACAAGAAAAAGAACAGCTGAACTCACCACTTACTGACGACTACAATTAAATAAACAACAATCTAAATCATGGCATTGCCGTTGATTGTCTTAATGACATTGATTAATTGTATCCTTTAGTGAATACATTTTCCCATAATTTCATTATTCAATACATGATTTGGAAACCAAACGTATTGGTATCCATTGGTAGATTTTTATCCATTAATCTTTGTTATATCAAAAATAAAAATAAACTTGAGAGACAGACATAGGCCATAAAGAAAAGAAATTGGTCATATTTAATTGTGTGACTAGAGCAACGATAATAACCACGATGGAGAACATGAAAAACAAAGCAGATAGAATGGGGCAAATGTGTCAGAATAGAATAGAACATTTTTGATCCCACATTAAGGAAACAGTAGATCTGCTTCGATAGGTTGGTCAAAGTTGAAAGTATTGCATCAAGTTTGCGGACTTAAACTCAGAACCTTGAGTAGAATTTACATTATTTTTAAGACACTTGGACAGATTGACAGAAGTGTCTGTTCACATTTGTCAAGCTAAGTAATAGCTAAGTAGCTAGCTAAGTAGTAATGAAACTCATGCAGTTTGTTAAGGGGGTGAAAATATTTTTTTTGTTTGTTTTTTTTATACACAGAGTGATGTTTTGCCTGGTTAGCTCAGTTCTTCAGAACTAAATTTTGCACAATGTAAAAAGTGTGGGTTTGAGCCCTGTGTTGGCCAAGGGGTTTCTGTAGCCTATTGGTTATAATGTTCATGTTCAACATGTGAAGGGCTATTAGTTTTAGCTTTTATAATACCAGTTACAACAATTATGGCAGTCAAAAATTCTGTTTTCCTACATTTCTCTCTGTAATCAATTAAATTTTCATCTATTTTTAAATCTATAAACAATATTTGTAACTTCTGCCAATCTGTCGCAGGAGTGACAAAAGTATTTCAGTTTCAGCAAATTTAATTTGCTGATATTTAATAAAAATGACAGTTTCTGAATGGAAAAGTTACTTGACATTAAACTGCTGACATTTCCATACACACAAGTGTTGCATTTGTGGGTTGCATGTTGCAAGGCTAAGTACAGAGTTCCATTCATGGACAGTTTAAATGTGGGGATTTCTGGTTACGTGCCAATTTCAATTCACAAGTTCCAGGTTTCCACATGACTTAAATGAGCTGGAACACACTAAAATTGTGTCTGAGCCATGTGTGGCCATAAGCCACAGTTTGAAATGTCGGATCTACCAAAAAACATTTCACACAGTCCCAAATGTACTGTATATATAAAGGTTAAAATATGTATTTATGTTGGAGTTATTCTAACACACAAGAAAAGAGATGGTTTGTTTAGACTGTGGGATGCACAAGCTTGGATCGACTATGTCTGCATCAAATTTGTACTTGTAGTTCAAAGTTGTTAGGTTAAAGTTAATGTTACATATGTTCTGACACACACATACTGTTATGTGTTCTGGCAAAACAGAAAGTCCTTAACAAGTAGATCTAGAATGTTAATAACAAGGTAAAAAGGAAATTTTACAGTACTAACTATCATCTGAAATAATGCTGATTTTTTTTTTATAATACACAGCTTTTAATTACTTGTATGTGGGCTTCATGTCTTAAAACAGCGTCCCTCGGCTCATTTTAGTTTGAGACCTCTGACATAGACAGTGACAGGTACTGTCCACTTGCCTGCCTGGTCTTTAGCACTAGTAAAACGGCACAGAAGACATAAAAAAAAAAAGTTGTGGCTTCCTCCTCAGTAGAGCCGACCATCCATCATCTCATCATAAGAGTAGGGGCGGTGTGGCAGCTTTGCTAACCACATTGCCTGGATGAGATTCCAAGCAGCGCCCACAGCCTCAACAGGCTGGGAGTGTTTGGCATTTAGCGAACTCCCACACTACTAAAAAAATTAAACTATATAAATAAAAAAAAAGCTTTTAGAAAAACAAAGTGAAAATATTCTGTTGCTGTACTTTTCTGGGGCCTGATGAGAGAGTTAAGCCACAAAAATCAGTGGAGATCAAGTGGTGTGACTCTAGTTTCTGAGAGCAGGGATTAAGGGAGGATTTCTGGCTCTTGCACGGTCCTGTCAGCACCTATTAGTTAAATTTCTGTTGATGACAAGACCAGAAATATTGATGAATGATAAACCCAGTCCACAACTACTTACACATGGGAGCTGAAAGTTGTGACTATGAAGAGCAACAGTGAGTTCAGACTGGGGTTATTAAAGCTAAAGCTAATAGTTTTTATAGTTTGCTTTAAGTGTGAAATGTAGATTCTTGTAAAACTCAATAAAGCTGTCTTAAACAATTACAGTATATAAAGGTTAGATTTAACCTTAACATAATTTCCTACATATTTTAATTCCATTTCCAACAGGGTACACACACACACACACACACACACACATATATATATATATATATATATATATATATATATGTATTTTCTTTTTTTTATTTTTACATGTTCTAAACTTGTCAAACAGTGATCTCATTCACCGCTGTTCTAAGGCAGCAGCTGTGAATTGGTCTGACATCATCTGTTTTTTTTCTGTGTTGGTTTCTATTTTCTTATGTTTGAGTCCAAAAATTTCCTACAGTATGGCAATAGTGCATAAACTGTCAAAGATAAAATTTTGAAAAAAAAATAAATAAAAGAACTAAAAGAAACATGTTAACGGGTGATTTTGCATATTGAAGTCAATTTGATCCAAAACCAAGCTAATTGCTTTACAGTGTAGTAAACGATCTTGAAGTCCTCAATGGTCTGTTGACCTGTCTCCAGTGGAAGGCAGAGTGACCATGTGAATACTGTGTATGACAACATTAGGCGGTGGTTGCCTAGCAGTTAAGAAAATGAACTTGGGTCTGCAAGGCTTCCGGTTCTAATCCACCAGCTGCCAAGTTACCACTGAGGTACTCTGAGCATAGTATCGTCCTGCCCCACATAACTTCCATGCAGATGAAGATGAATGAATGACAACATTAAGTTTTTTTACGGCAGGGGTGTCCACATTTTTTTTGTCTTGTGAGCTACTTTTCTAAAGAACAGGCTGAAGTGATCTACCTTGATTGAAAACTAAATGAATTTACCGATATAATCTGGATATCTTATTCTATACATTATGTTATATTTATGTTATACTGTCTGACTAAATACATGTATGATTCTCACTAAAGCCCAGTGATTTCAGCACCATGAAAAAGAATTACATCTCTAGTTTTATCTACCATTAGTTTTTTAAGTTGTTGCTCAAGATCTACCAGCAGTCGTTTGGAGATCTACTGGTAGACCCTACTGGTAGATCCTGATCTTCCTACTGGGCATCCCTGTTTTAAGGTGCAATATGTTTATATTAAGACTATATTAAGTCTCATGAAATATGAATGCATTCGAAATGTCAATCATTTTGTGAAGAAGACCTGTACCATATATCCCATGTTATGTATTTTTTCTATATGTTCCAGCAACATCCAGATATAAATTGTTAAATGAGGCATTATTGACTTTCATGAGTAATCATAATTATTTACCTTTTTTTAGTGGTTTGGTTGTGAAGCAGGTATTGAACCCCAGAGGAACCACATTCTTCAACAATGTCCTAGTGTGGGATCAACTATTCTTTTTATTCTTTGTTAACAAGCAGCAGAATGATATGCTGATGATATATGATTAAACAGTCTTGTAATTCCTGTAAAACATAATAATAATACTTCCTGCTGCCTAGAATGCATTCCTTCATACAGTATGTCTGCTTACAACTAAACTTTTATTATTCCTTAATACAGTTTCATTGCCGTATCCAATACTGTGCTGCAAGGGCAGAAATCTCAAATCACACTGCTCCATAGTGTGAGTCTTCCTGTGGGTGGGGACTGTGCTACACTTGGATCACCTTTGGGGGGGGCTGGTGGATTTGAACCTGAAGGCCTTTGGCCCTAAGCACGCTTCCTTAACCACCAGCTGCCTAAAATAACAGCACAAAAGTATAGGATGGATTTGGATATTTTCACACACAGTTTGTAAAATGTAAACACTCGCTGCAGCTTATTCCGTCACATAAGGTACAGTAAAAGGAAGAATAAAAAGCTTTTTTTCATAATTACTGATTGGACTGTTTTTGAGGTTAGCAGTGAGTGATCCCATTAAAGCAGTATTAAAACCTAGTACTGAAAGCACCAATCAGTGTACCAGTCCACAGCAGAGGACAGTTAAATCTGCACAGAATCGAAATTGTCGTGGTTCTTTTAGGCTTTGGCTTTTGAATAATGTAGTTTTCTATTTGTGTCATTTGGAAATGTAATGATACATGTCAGGAGTGTAAGATGTTTGCAATTCTTTTCCAACAATCTTCAGTTTTAGATTGTTTTTTCTTGGACACCAACGTTTAACTACTAGGTTTACTCTAACCAACCCGAAAGCAAGTTCTTCCGGCCAGTTATACAACACTACACTTACCACAAATGTGGCTGGATGGGAAATACAGCCATTTTTTTGCACAAATGACTATATGAGTGAAGAAGAGAGATTCCGGGCACAGGAGCTGAAGCATAGTTTAAGGCCAGACTTGGCAGTAGTTTTGTCAGCATGCAGTAAAACAGAAGAAATTCCAACAAGAAAATATTCAGACATGCAAGCATTGGTGACAGCAGCTCAACTCCATCTTGAGTACAATAATGGCTCACTATATTTAAGAAAGTCTTTTTGTTGAGTATAAATAGAGCTAAAGTATAAAATAAAGGGAAAATTATTTAAATGAAAGTGGTTTTAATTAAGTTGTGGAAAAGCACTACAGAAATTTCCACCTCTACTCACAACACGGTGAAATATAGCTTTCATACATCTGTGCACGGCAGATGTTTGTCCTGTGTCCAGTTGGAAAAAATGTTTGTCGAGACGCTGAATTTTCTGAATTTTTCTGGTGTTTTCATCCAAATGCCTTACAAAGTTCTGTTTTAAACAGTTTTTATACTACAGTTACTATTTGGTTATAAAATATTGTTAAGCTTGGCATGTTTACACATGATATACTATAGCTTCATTAAATACATAGTAAATACTTTCATCTGCATGGCTTTGTGGGTAATTTTTTTTAGCGGACATTCCTGACATCTAAAGGATCAGCACGTCTTCTACATCAAACAATGTGCAATAGTTGGAAAAAAATGTGACTGAGAACAATATTGACAAATACCAGAATTTTGGTAGTTGCAGACTTAATAATGATGTCTCTGTAATACAGCAAAAACCCAATAATAATATGAATACAAGAAGTTGGTTAATCAACTGAAAAACTAAGAAAGGGAACTAGCACGTGAATTCAGCACAATGCGCATCATACAATTGTGAAAACCCTACATGACAGTACAGAGAAGCACTGCTATTTGTAATAATCTTCTCATTCAGGATCACTAAGGACAGTAATAGCAACAGCTTTAACTGGTTGTGAATAATGAATATAATTTGTGCCGGTGTATAATCTGTCTCTTATACACATCTAAGATACGTATATATATATATATATATATATATATATCTGCTGAATGTAGTTATTTTTTTTCTTTATTATTGTTTTTCATGATTTATCTAAATACATATATACACATATAAACAATAGATAAATAAATGTGTTATCTATCTGGTCGTGCTTCAGACCTTGTCAATCACACTTATCTTGTATATTTCCCACGAGCAAGGCAAGACCAAAACATGTGAGATTGGTACTAATTAAAAGAAAGCGTTTTTTCGCAGGTAGTTGGTTCCAAAGTGTAGTGTCAGCACGTCTCCAAAACAGGGACAGCATAGAGCATGTGATTCATCTGAGTTTCATTGCTAGAGGAATCACAAGCTTGGCGCTTGTCAGGGGCAGCCTGTTAACAGTGGCTTAAACAACTGCTGCTGTTTACACAGTCATTTCTCAAATTGGGATCATTAAAGTATTACTTTCTTGTTTTGTTGTGAAATTATTTAAATCCCCTAAATTGTTTCCCTGTGTAAGAAAAAAAGAAAACCCACTGATATAAATAAACTCATAAATTTATATCTCATAAATCGAGACAGACCCAGGAAGATCCGTTGACCAGTCAACTAGTTTATTGTTTCCCAAATACCCTCAGGTGGGTCGCATCCTGTTTTCAAAATAATTTTTGCTGATTCATTTATTGGTTTCTATAGTTTAAAACTTGAGTAAAACTACGGTCAACAATAAAATGTATCTATAAATGATCAATAATGTCATAATGTTAAATAGAAGTGTTCATTGACTTGTGTGGCAAAGTTTTGGAGACATACATGAGTCACCAGGGGAAAAAACATACAAAAAAACCTATGAAACACTGATCTACTTGACATTCTCAAAATTGTGTGTGAATAAACATACCTGCACTGACGATCAAATCTTTAGCTCGACTGCAGAGACAAAAATATGACACAGAAAAATGTGAGAGCGCTTCACATGAATTCATCTCCAACAAACCTCACTTCACATGCAAATACTGTGTCTGTGTGTTTTCATGGGAATGGAATTTGATTATAATTCACTGGGACCATCAGTCACAATCTTCCACCAACTGTCTTATGAGGGGATGCGAGTGACTGCTGTGACTGTAGGAAAAAGTGAGTGTGTGAGTGTTTGTGTTTGTGTATGTGTGTGTGTGCGATGACAGCTGTGAGTGATGGCTCACAGCGTGGCTCACTTCTCCAGGCTGGGGGAGCGGATGAGGAGGTTGGCCGAGGACGCTGCCTTCTTATTCAGACGCTTTCGTTCCTTTTCTGAGTTTCCAAACTTCTCACTGTTTCTTCGAACTCTAAAACACCGAAGAGAGAGAAATGGCTTCAGCAGCAGAAAACAGATGCAGTCCATAGTTAATTCCACATATGGAAGTTATTAGTTGCAATTTATGCATGCAGAGCAATCACCAGCATAACACATGCTTGTTATTTTAAGTTCTCAAATGATTCGATGAGTCTTTAATTAGTGTGTTTTAATGGATGAGTTCTTTTCAAGCACAGTTTTTTAGCTTTGCTGCCTCTAAACGTAAACCTTTTAAATGTTTTCTACAATCACTAGGGGTGTAATAAGACAATACAGTTACTGTAGAAAAAATATTGTCAGCCATTTAACTTATGCAACCCGGTATACAATATTTATATACATTAGTAAAAGTTTAATCAGAGGTTTTAATGTAGATTGGTGATTTTACACTGATTATCGGAAAAGTAGAGTGCAGGTGTGTCCACCCTGTTCTAGATGTTTCTTAACTGTGATTCATACTGACCATCTCTGACTGGCTTGTGCAGTACCACGGTTCCTCTGTGGGAGCATGCCTTATCTAACACTAAGGTTTAGATTAAGTCTAAGTAGATATTTTTTAACTCCAGTTACTATATATAACAAAATGGGTAATACTAGCCATTCACATCTACCTTTAATTTAATATTTCATTTACTTTTGTTTGCTGTTAAATAGGATGGGGATTCAAGGTAAAATTTCCGCCCATCTTGTACCGACCGAGTTGGATTACACTTCAAATTATATTTGAAATGGTCCGAGCTTTGTTATTGTCATGCCTCATGTTTTATCCCTTTACAAAACCAAATGATGCTTCTCAGTAGTGTATATACCCAGAGGACACACATATATTCCCATATATATACATATATATAAAGGAGTCAAATTTGATTCTGTGTTTTCAATACACTGAACTGCTAACACTGCCTGTCTAAGTCTTTCATTTCAAGGTACCAAAAACTAACAATATCCAAAATCTCTTTGATAAGTTTTTCAAATATGATGCAACAATCAGATTGGGTTTTTGGTTAAGAGACACAAACTTTTAACACTGAAATTATAATAATTTACAAAAATAATGGTTTTCAATAAACATCAAGGGACCAGTAATAACCAACAAAAGCAGAAGTGCTCTAAAACTGTGCTTTCATATCACTCTTTCAAAGAGTTAACGTGAAGTAAACCAGTAAAGCCAAAAGATTATGCAGATGTAGTCAGTTGATCAGTGAAGAGAGCTGAAAGGCCTCCATTGACAATAAGATTGTCTGTCTTTGTTTTTGCAAAACCCAGCTGAATAGCAAACCAAATAACTTTGTTTCCATTATTATTTTACTGCTTTCAATAGAAGATGGGCTTTTAATCCCAACACTTATTGGGAAAACGCTGGATATATTACCAGTCCGCTGAGGGTTTTTATGAGAAATCACTCACAGTTTATTTCTACCTACGGAAAATTTAGATGAGGGATCAATTTGGACCAGGGATCAATTGTGTGCATCCTCGTGCTCTTAAAGCCAACGTGTTTTATCTTTTTTTTGTATACCTGATACCTCAGAGTGGCATGTAGTGGCAGTGAGCACATCTTGAGAGACAGAGGAAAAGGAATTTTGCTTATTTTGGACAGCAACATTCTCTTCCTCCACAGCACTATTATTGCCTCTTATGTCTTTGCCATGCTTTCACTGGTTACACAATGTTGGGGGAAGGGAATCCACTATGAAACACCCTTTATTTCATTAGAACCGACATAAAGTAAACAACAAAAGGGGAGCCGTACTCAGGAAAAGACATGCAGACCATGATAACAAAACAAATAATCTTCTTAATAATAGATTATAATATAAAGTATTTTCTCCTGCACAACGCAACAAAATGCTAAATGGATGCATCACTTTATGTCTTCGTCCTATTCTTACGGCTTGTCCCTTTTTCAGGGGTTGCCACAGTGAGTCATTTTCCATCTCACCCTGTCCTCTGTATTTTCTACTTTTTTTGTTTGTTAGAGAATATGTCTCAATAACCTTTTCTCCGAACATTGCAGTCTGTGTTGTCCCTCTAAAGACATCCTTCCCGATCTTGTCCATCCTTGTCTCTCCTAAAGAGAATCTCAGCATTTTTAACTCCTCCACCTTCAGCTCTGCCTCCTGTCTATTCCTAGTGTCACTAATCCACACACCATGGCTGGTCTCATTACTGTCCTGTTCAATTTTCCCTTCACCTTAGATGACAATATTCTATCACAGCTGCCTCCTGTCCCTTATGTGTACTGGCATATGTTTTTGTAGGTCCAGATGAGGGTTGAATGAGTGGGAATAAATGAAATGGTCAGATGCACAAGGCTCTAGAGCAAAGTTGAGAACTAGTTTCAGGTATCAGATCAAACAGGATAAAGTAGTTTAGTTGATTCTCAAATCATGATCATTAACTGGCACCAATCCTGGGTAACAGATCTCGCCACCCCTTTGGTAACATATTTAGTATAATGTTACGATCTGCAGGACATCTGGGGTTTGCTGTGACACAGGCCAGAATCAGAATCAGAGGGTCAGGAAGATTGGAAAGATTTGATTCATTAGTAGAATTATTATAAATCATCAGTCATAGGAGAGAGGATTGATTATTGCAAGAATGTCATTAGAACAGTGAAGTCACGCACAAAGGCGTCTTCTGTCCTTCCTGGATGGGGGACAAGGGTCCACAGCGGGAACTTAGGTTCTGGTCAGAGCTTCTGGCAGATGCAGAACCAGACCCCACCTCCTCTGGAGAGCAGCTCCCATCCTGGGACTCCTCTCTCTGCAGACATCTGACCGTGGTGGGTTGGATAGTCTCCTCCACTGATGACATCCAACTTAGCTCCTTTTCCTGCTCTCCTCCACAATCGTCATCTTCCTCCTGCTCCTCATCCTCCTCTTCCATACCAGGGACACGGGAGAGCTTAGCCCGGCTAGTTTCCACCGGTTGTCCTGGGGGAAGTGCATCCTCCAGATTCAGACTCTGGACACATCTATAGAGAGGGACCTTGACCTGCCCAGCATCCTGCCCTGGATATGCAGGATCCGTCTGTGTGGACTTCTCAAATGTGAGTCTGGCTCTGAGCTCTGTGGATGTCAGGCTTCCAATGTGGCCATTGGCAGTAGTCACAAAACTTTCTGACAGTTGGCTGGACAAGGTTCAAAGATTAAGATCAAGACAACGGTCACATAGGAATGGACAGCAACATTTTCACCAAATCTACTGTGGTACACATCTTTAAGGTATAGTCCGTTAAAAAAAAACTACATCCATGATTAGATCTCTAAATTCACAGCACTTAGTGGGTTCATACCTGGTGTTAGTAGAATGGTGGAATCCATCGACAGATAAACTGAAGGACTGTTTCTTGCTGCTGGTGCAACCATCAAAACAGCAGACTTGATTTAGAACCCGTGCAGACGCTGGGTTCACTAAGGGAAGAGGCAATTAACACCATGATGATTATGGTGTTATGGTATATGTAACACAGTGGCTAAGGCTAAAAGGTAGTGTTAATAAATAACACAAATAATTATTAGATTACCTCTAACACTAGAACACCTGGAGTGGTCATTTTGATTGTTTGGTAATTACGATTGCAATAACGTTATCATATTAAAACTTCACCCTGTCCTTTTTTCTTGACAATAAATATATGTCCATATTTTATTTAGAAAAGGGTTTCCTATTTTTAGATAAGCAAAGAAGGTAGAATCAATGACACTTAGGAATTGGATCAGATGTCAACCGTGCGTAAATGTGCACCATTCCAAAATCATTTATTTTTTTAACACAATAGTTTGTTGTTATTGTTTCTCTCAACTTTACTGTATTGTTGTTAAAACATGAGAGTGTAATTTGTTCTAGTTTTTGTTTACACTAAGTGGTTTTTTGTTGTTCAATTGATGATTGCACAGCTATGAATGAGAGGCATGAGCCAAGGATTAACAATCATGTGAATAATAAAGGTGTTAAATTACACAATTGTTTGTTGATTCATTTTAAATCATAACAAAATGAACCTTTTACAAATATAATTTCGGAGTGTATCAATAGTTCAGTTCAAAATCGAACAGTCAAAATGACCACGTGTGGGCGTTTTTAACCAATATTTGAAATGTTTGTCCTTATCCTTAAGAAAAAATTGTCAATTTAAACCGTTTTTAAATCCCAAAACTCAAAGGAGTGATTAAGATCCAAACACTGACACCAAAAGATATTTTTTACATCTTACAATAATTTTTGAGTGATATACTTCATGGAAAATAACCTTGGTGCTCAGGTCTTTTTTTTTCATATAATACATTTTTACTAACCTAAAATGAGTTGCTGCGTCAATACTGGCAGGAGTTGATCATGGAGTTGGAGTCTGCGTAGAGCATCAGCTAATGAAGATTTCAGCAGCGTAATTTCATCTTCCTGCGCCTGGAGGCGCACCTCCATTATGGATGTTTTGTCCGGGAACTCTGCACTGCTGTCAGCAGAAACATCATCTGCAAAACAGAGCAAGAGCCCATGAGTTTACTTTAGAAAACCAGACTTTACTCATTTGGAACGAAATGCAAAATAATTTTTTAAGATTTACAGACTACTGCTCAAAAAACAAGATGTCACATTTCACAATACATGAATATGCTGAATAAGGAAGTGCTGCAAATTATTATCTGCTAAATCTTTGAGAAGGGAGTATTTGTGCATTTACTAGTGTGCAACTAAGACTTTAAGATGAGATGAGAGTGATAAGAATTTGAAGTTCACTCACGGTAGAACTAGAACCTTTTCCAAAACTATAAGAGATTTTGGGGTTAATTGAGCCCATGTATTATTTGACAGTTTACATAATCTATATGTCAGTTAACTTTCTAATTTATCAGGAATTCACACACTACAAATATTACCAGTATATATATATATATATATTTATATATATATAAATGTTTTAGAAATTACAATTGAACATACAGAAGGCTGCATGAATTTAATGACCTTTAGTTAAATTTAGTTAGTTATTTTATAAACTTTACATTTTGAGGCTTTAACCAAAGGTCGTGTAACAAAATAATTCCCCCTTCAGGTGAGGACGAGTATTTTTCCCTGCACTGTAGTGTACCATTAGCAGGAACAATTATCTCACACATACTGCACATTACATGCTTTACCCAGACTGAAGAGAGTCATACTGTATAAGGAATATTATATGGGAGACATGCTGTGGAACAGAAACAGGCGCATGTCATGCAACCAAGTTGTGCTGGATTGTGCAGTCAGATACCAGGCAGAGCTCTCCACTACCTCACTTGGGATTTCTTTTAGTTGATTGCAAAAAATTGCGATCCTTGATCCAGATAGGTATTATATGCAGTGTTGGGCAAGTTACTTTAAAAAGTAACTTGCCAGGTAACTCATTACTTCACTAGTTACTGCTCTGAAAAAGTAACTAATCACGTTACTAGGTACTAAATTATAAAAGTAACTAATAACTAGTTACTTTACCTAAAAAAAGTTTTGTGTTGTGTTCTGTAGCAACTATCATAATGAAATGTACTGGTACAACAAAAGCAAAATAGATGTTAAGACATTGACAGCGCTCTTTATCGTAACTTCAAGTTGCCACTTGGCGTTGTCTTGCTTGTGGGTGTGTGCTGCTGCACCGCTTTGTGAGATTATTTATTTCCCTATAAGGCAAAAAGACCCGCCCAGGTCCAAGCCTGAAACATTAACATATGTCAACCAATCATCGCTCCTTTAAAACGCATGGGTTCAGTTAGTGTGCACGGCTGTCTTTCACTCATGACTCTGAGAGTTACCACACACACACTGACGGGAAGCAGACAAGCTCCACTGCCTGTCCACTCCACACAGTCCTCTCTCCCTGGCCAGGAGAAACCGTCCATTTAGCCCACAGATAGTAACGAGTAACAAGCCCCACAGTAACAGTAACTGGGTTACTGAATGGGAAAGGTAACGTGTTACGTTATTAGTTACCGAGAAAAGTAGTTACATACATTGATTGTATGTAATGATGTACTTTTTGTCTTTTTTCATAACTCCTAAAAGCATGTATTTCTTGCTGCAGAGGGAATTCAAAAGAAGCAGCAGATGTTTCAGGTATTCACAGCAGAGTGGACAGTCAGAAAACATCCTTTATTTTTTACTCCACCATCTGAGCAGGCTATGAAGTGGACAAGTAATGGGAGAATGTTCTGTACTGCTATACAAAAGTTGCCAGTGTGCTTCTGCTGGTTTTCACCCAAAATATACTGTGTTTCCATACTAGGGTTGTCCAGTATGTAATTGTTTTTTTTTTCCTCTGATGAAAATGTAACAGAATCTGTGGGCATGGGTTTAACACTTCACAGGCAGCAATCTATTTCCTAAACCTCTAATCACTTCCAGGCTACCACTGCTTATTATATCCATATGGGACTAGATTGTAAATTAGTTAATATCAGATGTAACTGTCGTAACTGTCAGAAATCCCTTTTTCCACGAAGACAAATATTTGGGATTATAAAAAGCAATACCTTTAAATCTAACGTGTATTTGCAACAACAGCTACAGAACATTTTACTGTATTTCTCAGCAGGGAAAACCTGCTGAGGATGAGGAAAAAGAAAATATGTTTAAATATGTTGGGCTCCAAATGCACACTTCTAGTGTTTCTCACGCTTGTACCTATACCAGTGCCAACACCAGTTGAGCAGAGGTCATGTGCATGTTTCAACATGATGAAAAAAAAAAACAATGAGTCACTGACTTCACTCATTTGTTGCAGCTAAATTACTGTAAAATAAGTTTCGTCATCACCATAAGGCTTGTACTGTTGTACTGAACTGAAAAGAAAGGCAAGCCACTCCAAAATCCAGCCAAAAAGGAAATAGGGTGAAGCCCACCTTGCTTTAGGATTCATAGTAGTTGAGGTCAGCGATGAGGAGGATCATGTTTGTTTGTGCTCATCTACATTTTTGTATACATCATTTGCCCTGGCAACAGATCTGTATCTTTTCACAGATTAGAGTATGAGTAATTATGAGGAAAAGCCTCAAGTATAGAAGCATGCACGCAAAAGCAAACTGAGTCTAGGTGATCAACCAGGATAGTAAGAAAAGGTCAGTAATAGGAATGTCCACAAAATCATAAAATTATTAATATCTCATATCTCTGATGCTGAAAAAACCCAGGTCTCAGCAAATACACTGGACACATGGGCCTGCTACTCCGATAAATGATGATCAACTGCAGGCACAACAACAACGCACAATGTTACACTAAATGTCCATGGTTCGGAGTTATTGGTGGATAACTAAACTGTAATTTGTGATGACTTCAAGGATCTTGTTATGCCAGTGTGGGGGGACAAGGTTTTAACACTTCTTTACAAGGTATTTTATTCAGGGAAGTAATGCCAAACAACTAGGAATACGATACAAAACACCCAAGAGCTAAAAAGAGAGATCCGACAAAAATCATGAAGCACATCGAGCTGGATAAACATCTCCTGTTCAAGACGCTGGATTCACTAAATGGAGTTTCTCAACAAGCCATTTCATGTGTAATCGTAATTCTACATATTTCTCGGTGTCGTCTCGCATGTCATCAACAAGAAGAGGAATTGTTTACATTGTGACAATGTACTTTAGAAAGGGGTGTTTACTGTTTTTGACTGAAGCTGTCTCTTTCTGTGTGCCTATTTGCTGTGAGGGCTGAAAAGCCCTTAATAATTGTCTTGGGTAATTGTGCAATTGCACAATTAATGCAATTGTCTTAATAATTGTCTTGGGTAAGTTTAGTTATTCTGTGCAACACTACACATTATTTTCAATTTGAGCTGTTCATCATCTTCTGCTTGCCCGTTGCCGGGTCGCAGGGGTGCCGCTAGGGGCAGTTGACGCCATCCAAATCACATTGCACCATATTGTGAGCCTTCCTGTGGGTGGTGAGCCCACAAGAAGTGATGTGGGTTGGGACAGTGCTATGCTCAGAGCACCTCAGTGGCAACTTGGCAGCTGGTGGATTCGAACCGGGGACCTTGCGGACCCAAGTCCGCTTCCTAAACCACTAGGCCACTACTGCCACTTAATTTGAGCTGTTTCAAACAAAATGTTGAAAATAAATATGACACTTTAGATAGCCCATGTTGAAGTAGTGTTCCTATTTTGTACACAGACTGTTGTTTTCTTAGAATCGGTTAATGTTGGTATCGGAAATTGAGTGTTTTTTTATCGGAGTGTTTTGACAATATTGGCAAAAGTCAATATCTGACATCCCTAGTCATTAGGTTTGAAAAGAGAATATATTTCAACAAGTCATATTTTTCACACTGAATCCTTTCTAAACCTTTCATAGGTCCAAAAATATAGTATAGGTATATTTATATATTATATAAATATATATACGCTCAAAAACTGCCCACTGTTCACTTTGATGATGGGTTAAATGCAGAGGCCAAATTTCATTGTGGTGTCAATCACAATGAAAAAAAGGAATTTAATTTTAATTTAAAAAAGGAATGATGTTCACTGCAAAGTTAGGTTAAAGTCACATGTCACCGGTCCTAAACCGTTGACATCTGGTCATTTTTCTACAGGAAGTGGTACCAAACAGGAAGCTGGGGTTTCCTTTAGAGGGACCGTTTATTGGTCTACTTGCCCGTGGGGAAAATCCCATTAACAAACTCTGACCAGCAATGTCTATATTATGACTGACAAACATACATTTAAATACTAAGTGAGGACTTGAATATAAAAAAGAAAGATAAAAGATTTGAATGTGCTTTTTTTGTCCAAATTGCATGCAGCTCTTTTTACTTTTGTTTCCATGACCAACAGTGATGGCAACAGTACCATAACATGCATTAATTGCCCATTCTAATTTGTGAAGACAATCTGATTTAAAATGGACAAATTACCACAACATATTGAACTAAGGTGAAACACATCTTGCATCAGATCAGTAAGTTGGGAACTTTTCATGGGAAGTAATGGGAACCTATGGAAAAAAAATAGGAATTTCTGAGAATAAAAAAAAAAAATAAGGTTGGCCCTCAACAGGAAACATAAATATATCCACCCATCAATTTCCACCCAATTATTGGTTTCCAGGTCGTGAGAGCATCAGTCACAAAAACTTTTATCACCAAAACAAAACAACCAAAACACAACGTCATGATAACACGAACAAAAGCTAGCAGCCAGTGCAGGCTTGTCTGAACGTCCTGTTATATTTGAGAAAGACCCACAGACAGGGAGTTGCAAAATGTGTAATGCTGAATTTTCAAGACTGGTGCATCTGCAAAGAATTTCTCTGTAATGCAGCGACATTCAATTCACAACGGCGCACGAAGCATTGAAATAACTACCGAGATATGGACCGAGATATCATACTTTGTTGGTGGTATGATGATATTTAATAAGACTCCACCTGGTGGTGAAGTCTTATTAAATATCGTCATACTACCATAGTCTACAAATTTGGGGTGTGAAGGAGGTTACCCAGTCAAAGTGGTCTGGCTTTGCCAGAGCAACACGTAGGGGACACTGCACTTTGTCGTCATTACTTGGATGTGAAAATAAAGCAAGATAAATAATGCATCCAATGACATAAATTCACTTTAGCTTTGTAGGCCTTATATGCCAGTGTGTCTACTCAGTGAGAACTAAAGCATATCCACATGGAAAGTTCTATCAAAATGATAAAGTATGTTGTTGTGATGCATTGTGGGTGCCCCGCAAAAACATTTCTGACAAAAAAATGAAGTGGGAAACTGCTATTATCACAATACCATTGTAATGACATTAAAATGGAAGAAAATGGAAGAAAAACAGGAAAAGAAAGCATTGATCTCTAGAATACCTGAAGTGCATAAACAATGAAAAACATTGTTCGTAAATCGGCACTTATGCAATAAAATCTACTTCAAAAAATTCTAAAAATGACAAAATAAAGTATAAGGGCATTGTCTTTATACTGCCTGTCATAAGAAAAACATTTACACAGAAAAACAAGTGCATTCCCATGTGGACACCCTGAAATAAGATTACTAAACCGGATTCCCTTGCACCCAACTTTCAAAAACGAGTTGTGCAACCACTGCCCATAGCGTGTTTATCCACTGAGAAGCGGAATTCAGTACAGACTCTGTAAGACTAGAAACAATTCCAGTATGTTATTTTGGGCTTGTTGAGCTGAATGATGCTGTTTTCACCCTTGTGTCCTCTGTGGGTCCTGGTGTCCCAACCTCAGCCCAATTTGGTTTTGTGTGTACATGTGTCCATAAATGTGTGTGTCTGCATATGTATTCTCCTGTACTCTGTGGCTTGTGCCAATTTTGTCCTCATATTCGTTTTCTCTCTATTCTGGGAGGACTGTGTTGCTATGGCAAAAGATGTACACAAACATGCAGAGGAGGACGGATGGGTGATGCATCATTTCGGCTTTTGTGCCACAGCAGATCAAATTTTGGTTAGTTTAAAATCTAGGCCTAACGGTACTCTAAATCTATAGTGATTATGAACTTTCATTCGAGAAAAGACATAGACGAACATTGTCTCCAACAGCTTTGAGACGCTTTCATTTCTTAGCAGTCCTATTTAAAAGCTTAGGCTCCCAAAGGTAAAATGTGGAAAATGGCAGGAGAGCAGAAAGAGCTTGGCTTGCAAAACGAACTAACTCTTAGACAGCAGTTAGCCAGATACTGTCCAAAGATACGCAGCTGTTCTCTGACCTTATACAGATAGCCCAACAGTGAGTACATTTTTTATTTTATGTTTTGCTGTACTGCTGGTGATATCTTTCAGCATGTGTCCCAGCCACTGCACATTGGTCGTTGGGATTATCTGGCATGTAATCAACAACACTTTCGAACCAAGATCAGATGTGTATATGATATTTATTTTTTACTTCTTATTAAAGGTTAGAGGCTGACTTATAGCCAATAAAAGCAGAAAACCTGCACGGGTCAATTGTCTATTCAGATCAGTAATTTTAAGGCCTAACTAAAAACAGGCAAATGGTGTGACATCACTTCTGGACTTGTGATTGGACACATTTTAAATTACTGGAAACCGTTAATTTTCACTTCCTCTGTTTTGGTAGGAATAGGCTGCCTGAATAATGATGTTACCAGCAGTGATATTTAAGTCATTATTTAATTTTTCCTCTTTTATTTTTTTGGTGCGTATGACTGCATCATAAAATATGCAGCATGGATTTATTCCTTAGCAGTTCACACAGGAATAGATAGGTTTGCACAGTGACATCCAAGCAATCACTAGTGCAAGCACAACTGCTTTCTTGCTGTTTTGATTGCCTGGTTTTCTTAGTTTTTCTTTTCTTAATGCCAAGACTGTCTGACTCATTGCTGTTTGGCAACAGCTCAGAAACAGCAGGAATGTGATCCACACAACATGTGCAGCATTTGCAACTTCAACATTGCCTTTTATTTAAAGATGGCAACATGTCAGTTTGAGGACTGACACTGTGAAGAAAACACATCATTCATTTGCAATGCTCTGCGATACCTGTAGTTGGAATAGAAATCATTTCAAAAAGTCCTGTGAATGTTCTCTCTGTGCAAGTTTCCACTGAAGGCGTGTGGCATCTCCTGCATTCCTGCCTAAGGGGTTGCAGCCTGCAGCATTGCTCACAGGAAATGATGCATTAATGCATATGATGCACAGGAGACTTGTATTAAATTGTCCAAGTTGTTTTGGAAACACAACTGTCAATAAAATTGACAAACGGTGTCAAGTGGTCTCACCTACATCTGCACTTAAATTCTGAAGCAATGAAAACTAATGCCTAACTTGGCTAACTACTTTAGTTGACTACTCACTTACTGGTCACTGCACAATCTCTGCACATAAGACACACGGGTTCTGTCAATCATGTCAACTAAATCTAGTGATCAATGTATGTAAGGAATGTTGTTTTTTTCTTGGTGAAAAATTAATGAATGCACTGTTACCTCACAGCTTATAACAAAGATGCATTGTAACAGAGATTTCAAACTTATAATGTGTTTAGGTAGGTTTTTTTTCTGAAAACTTTCTGGGCAAGTTTTTGAACCTTTTTGAACCTGCATATGTACACGTTCTTAATAAATACGCAAACAGTGTTTCTCAACCTGGGGAGCAGAAACTCCACAAGGACATAGGACTGCAGCAGGAGGCCGAAGCTAGATGAATGAAAATATATATTAAAATTTTTATTCACAAAATTCACAAAATTGTGTTGCTGCAAAGGGGGCTGCAAAAAAAGATTTGATTGTGGTACAAAAAATAATAATAAATAAAAGATTTTGACCATTGCTACCAAAAGAATATAGGCATAAACGTTAAAATAATAGAGCTCAAAGAAAAGCATATTGAGAGTGTTCCTTTATTTCTCTCTGTACGTATAAAGTTATATCTGTCTATCTATCTATCTATCTATCTATCTATCTATCTGTCTGTCTGTCTGTCTGTCTGTCTGTCTCACAGAACTGTTGGGGTTTAAAGATCACGTGTAAATTGTATTCACAAAATAAAATGTATATGAATTGAATGAGAAAAATGCTAAATGAAAGTTTGTAGATCTGATGGTGAAACAGAGAACTCTCACTTTACAAAAGAAAATGCAGGGTTATTCAAGGTCTTGTGGGAGGTTGGCTGTCTGACAGCTGCACTCATGAGCACATTCACATGCACATGCACATGCACACAGACTGATCTGAATCTTTTGTTGATTCCGAGCACACCATCTGTTCAGTCTTTCTCGTCCAACTGGTTGATGTTGAGTTTACAAAAACTTCCTTTTTGATCTTCTTGATTACCGTTAAGTTCTTACATACAGTGAAACTACAACTGCTTCACATTTGACATCAAGTCATTTTTTCTTATCAAGTTTCTCCATATCAAGTTGTTGAAGTCAAATAAACTCAAGTGTTTGGCAGTTTCTATATTTATTTGTAATAACAGCAACTACATTTGAGACTCTAAATGAATCATCTCCTGTAGCAGTTAGATGAAAATTACACACTGTATACGTACTCTGTTTCCACCCACTCATTCTCTCACCACACAGAGCTACATAATGACCTGAACCACCTACAGAGGAAGTTCTTTCCCAGCACAGAGTGCCTTTTAAATCTCTTTTACTTCAACACCTTTGCTGCTACTCCACATCCTGCACAGACCAACAGTAATGTCTGATGCCTAAGGTATGACCGTCTCTGTCTATCCACTTGGCATCACCATAGTATCTAGAAAATTTAAGATGAAATGTATATCCCGAACACTGAAGAATGTGGAGACAGTGACATGTGGTTATATCAATCTCCATGACAAGCCCTGATACACTAAATTTAGGAAAGGGAAGCAAATTCCTTGCCACTGCACGCAACGAAATGTGAGCTCTACATTTAACCCTACATCAAAATGAACGGTGGACCGGGGAAGCAGTTTTCGGGGATGGTGCCATGCTCAGTGCACCTCAGTGGAACCCACCAGAACCCAGTCCTGTTCCTTAACCACCACTGCCACAAACGCAGAGGGTTTGTAGTTGTACTGGAGCAAATCCTGACAATCGTGTGGGTGATGTTCCTCATATCCCAGCCACGACAGATCCTCCACAGTTTACCCGTCCAATTATTTCTACAAAGCTTATGATGTCTTCAAACTACGATATTTTGTGATTATGTCGCCGTCCCCCATATCTATACTGAGTGAAGGGTACTCTTGTTCCACCATCCAAACAACACTAAAGCAAATATTACACATAGAGAATTTAGCAAACAGAACAGACAAACGTCGCCACATGGTGCTATACACTGAAGACCACTTTGTTTACATAAGCTGATTGGATGCCATGCATTGGATTCTACAACAAACATTTGTATTGTTTATTTGGAAACTTTATTCCCTTCATTTTTGGCCACTGAATGCAAGTCCAACCCTTCAGATATTGTCACTTTTTTATTTTAATTGCTTGATTCATGTTTACATTTTAAGTATCCCTCTAAAGCAGTGGTCCCCATCCACTAGGCCAGGTACCAGTCTGTAGGTGAATTGGTGCTGGGCCACAGAGAAATTTCCTTTTGGCCCCATCTGGCTATTACTTCCACGTGATCCATACCCATATCAACAAAAGAACTTAACAATAGAATGGCTAGGATTCCATCATCAATATTACCACTATATTTAGGGCCTGTATTTTTCCGCGATCGCGGAAAACAGACGGAATTTGCGGAAATGGCTTTGATAAACGGAAAGTAAAAAAATGAACGGAAATACAATATTTTTACGATAAAAAGTGAAGAAGTTTAAATAAAGCGTTAAACCAACAATATTGTCTTTTACAGTGACTCGTGCCAATCCAACCAATCACATTTAAGCTTTATATCAACCACGTGGCTACCCTTTATACATCATGGCGGCGGCAGACTCGAAAAGGAGAGAATTTTCATCGCTTGTGAAAGTAACAGCCTCCGAAAGAGCAAAACAATTCCCTGAGGATACGTATGCCGATAGAGGAGTGTTGTTCTGCAAATACTGCCAACACAGCATCGACTACAAACGCATTGATACCGTGAAAGACCACATAGTGTCGAAGAAGCACGTGGCTAACAAGACAAGTCGAGCAAAGAAGATTGAAAATGGAAAAAAAACAAGTGACTCTCCACACATCATTTCATATATATATATACAGTATATATCTTAATATATATATATATATACATATATATATCTTTATATATATGTATGTATCTTCAAACAGGTATGTTCATGAAATACAATATTTGCTTTAGCAAATATCAAAGGTTATTTTGTGAAACGGAATTTATAATTTTGGAAAATGGAAAAATACAGGCCCTGTATATTTGATTAGGAAATATTTTCTAAGTGAAGACAACAACAATAAACTCAAAATGACGCAGAATCATTGATACATGATTCTAATTTTTTTTTAATCGGTCTGGTAGCAGAATGTTCTAGGTTGGGTGCACTTGAGAAATCCTTGTTGTGTCCATGCATAATTAATCGGAAGGAAGGTAGGAAGATTTTATAGGTAGAAAAATATTTCAGAACACCGAAAAGTGAATTTTATTATGGAGTATTTATCTGCCACAACTTAAAGATATCCATGATAATAGTACAAGACATTTAACCGTTTTGTGTAGTAAAAAAGGTTGTGGACACTGCTCTTAAGTATATCCTGTAAACAATTTCAACCCTGAAGCTGGCAAACATCTACCTAAATTGCCACATTACAAGTCTCCCTACCAAAACTACTTGATGTTCTTCAATATTATTTCCTGGTAAAACTCCCCCAAAAATTACTTTCCTCTGAGCAGTGACACTGTGCATTATTGTCAAATTTCAAAGAATACTGGTCTGTTGTACGCCCAGAATGTGACACACAGGGCATCAGGGGTGGAGCTGGATATAGTTGAATGGACCCATTATGAAAAAATGTAGTCTAAAAAGTCATGTTAGCAGGATATCCCATTAAACTTTTCATTTTTTTTTTTACAAACAATTTTTCACAATATTGCAGCGCTACTGTTAACCATCATTTAGTGCAATATTTAATCTTTAGAAACATTATTTGTATCCATATGGGTTTTCTCAGTCATGTTTTCATTCTTTCAGTGTTTTTGGCAGAGTTAGCGTCCAGAGTGACTCTCACTTTCAGTTTTTTATATTTAATATGCAAAGATGTGTATAAGAGACAGATTCTTTTTTTCTATCCAAAATCCTTGCTCACAAGCCCTGGCATGTCACTCTTTCTTTGGTTGTGCCTTTATCCACTTTCACTACTTGTATTTGTGGTTTTCGGGGAAACTGTGCATATGCAAAGATCTCTACCCCGATCTCTAACCCCTGAAAAAAATCTTAATTTTATTAAATTTGTTGAAATGAAATTACAGTCTCTCTATACGTAGCCTGGAATTTGAGTGAAACTGAAGCACAGTAATACGTTCTATTTTTCTTTATTTATTCTTTCAGTAATTAATGCTTTTTAAATATATATACAGTCATGGAAAAAATATTAGACCACTCTTTCTTTCATTTCTTGTCCATTTAAAAGTCTGCTTCCACTTAATCTACATTAATCTGGACAAATATAATAACAACAAAAAAGGCTCA
>JAFBJS010000229.1:144368-189797 GCA_016785265.1 Paraplagusia blochii | reverse complement strand
TGTCTATCTATCTATCTATCTATCTATCTAGCTATCTATTTATCTATCTATCTATTCATCCATCCATCCATCCATCATCCATCCATCCATCCTTGGGTGGGTATTCATGGGTCGTTACTGTCATTGTCGGACTGGTTTTGGTCACATGGCTCATTAATGTGCAAAACCGGTTGTTGAGAGTGGAATCTTTTGGGTATTGTTCCCAAAAGGGCTTTGTAGGTGGGTGAGAGGTTATGTCTCAAACCACCACCTCTGTTGAGGGATGGTTTCTCCAGGTTGACAAAAATGGCTTCTTTAACACCTCTCTCAAACCATCTGTCTTCTCTGGCCCAGATCTGAACATCTTGGTCCTTAAAAGAGTGGTTGGTGGCCTTTAAGTGTAGGTGAACAGCTGAGTCCTGACCTGAGGTGTTGGCCCTTCTATGATGGGCCATGCGTCTGTGTAGTGGCTGCTTGGTCTCCCCAATGTAGAGGTCCGAACACTCTTCACTGCACTGAATGGCATAAACCACGTTGTCCAGCTTGTGTCTTGGGATCTTGTCTTTGGGATGAACCAGTTTCTGTCTTAGGGTGTTGCTGGGTTTGAAATGCGTACGGATCTGATGCTGATTAAAAATCGACCTGAGTTTCTCAGAGACCCCTGCAACGTAAGGAATATTTGATTAGGAAATATTCTCTCAGTGAAGACAACAACAATAAACAATAACAATAGAAAATGACGCAGAGTCATTGATACAAGATTCAAATTTTTTATACCGGTCTGGTAGCAGAAAGTTATAGGCTGTGTGCACTTGAGAAATCCTTGTTGTGCCCAGTTAATTCGGGTAGGAAGATTTTATAGCTAGGAAAATATTGCAGAGCACTGGAAATTTAATTTAATTGAGAGACATTTATCTGCCACAACTTAACGACTGTTCCGTGAAAAGAGTATTAAGCCGTTCCGTGGCCCAAAAATGTTGGGGAACACTGCTCCAGATGACAGCAAAACTACAACCCATTAATATGATGCTTCTGCAGTTGGTATTTTCACATGTTGTTCTGTTGCCTTACACTTTTTTTTGCCATTATTGCACTATATGTCAAAGCACTTGTCAGATATGTTAAATAATATTTCCCTCTTGTCCTGGGTAAACGTAAAGCACAAACTTGACAGTTGTCCTGTCATTGTCTGTGGCTATCTTGGTCCACATCTTCATTCTGTGCCACTGCAGCCTGTGCTATGGTCTGTGTTTTGTGATGAAAAGTTGGAAAAAGTTGGAACTCACTAAAACTAAACAAAGGCTTTGTTGCAGAGTCTTCCATCTCTGTCACATCCTGTATTCACACTCTTGCATATATATATATATATCATATATATATATATAGTGGGTGTACAATCTACAAACATTTGTACTCAGACAGCTGAAGACAAACAACACCGAGATATCAATGCATGTACGGCGCAGAAACAGGAACCTTATCGCTCCAGTTCCTTCCCTTTGGGAACAAAAAGTGTCCTCAAACCTGAGAGTCAGCACTTTAAGGGTTAGCTCCAGCTTGGTTTACCAGGAGCCCTGATGGAGATCTGCAGTGGTCTCCCAGGACTCAGATTCAGAGGCGTGGAGTCTATGCGTTGGTTGTGCGAGGTGCTTAGCAGCCTGATAGCTCCCCCATCTGGGCAAAGACAAATCTTCCGACTGTAACACGTAATGGATTCTTGCAGACTTGAAATGCTTATCAGAGCCAAGGCTGCGGCTGCTGCATAATGACACTGCTGCTCTGCAGGACTCCACATTTGTCCATTATTTTACACTGGCTTTCTGTTTTGTTTTTGTTTTTGATCATATCCCTGCTCTTTAATTGTCACATTTCCATATTAGTGATGAATATCTCAGGGCAGGTCAAACTTTGACAAAGTCGTTGTACAAAGCCTGGAGCTGCACAGCAAGGATCCATACAAACACATTTTGATCCCACCGTTTGCTCCGGGTGCAGGATGCAGCAGTAATTGTTTCCTTTCAACACGGGATCAGAGCTCCTGCGGAGACAATACAAGTCACAAAGGCACAGCAGACAGTGCTGGGAAATATGAATGAAAAGGTTGTGTCTCAAAGAGACGGGGAGGGACGTGCGGGATGGGAGAAGGCACACAGAGCTCAAACTGTCGGGTTGTTTTTTCTCTCTCTGCAGACCAGTCTCTTCCAGGATGTTTTTTTTTTGGATATGGCAGATGTCTGGATGAAACGTGAGGGCACACGTCCGCTTGGCCAGAATTCAGTCTCATTTTAAATAAACGCTGTCTTTCAAACTCTGCCCAACCACATTGGTGTCGGACCAAATCTCACAAGATTAACGTCAGTGTTTCAATGTGCAATATTCATTGCTTTCTCTTGGGTTTGTCCTTTGCTTTTGTTTCCAATTATGTCATTTAAAACAGATTTTTTTTTTACTGACATGATGAACATGATAAACCTTTGTTAGATAGTAATCTCAGGTAATCATAGGACAAGAGAGGACCATTACATGAATCTTTGGGGTAAAGTTGGAATTTTCATACATTTATTTTTACAGAAAATTCACAATGAGTGAAATAGTTAATGTGTATTTAAATACAGTGGAAGAAAGTTGTCTACAAGGGGGAGTGGGGGCGGGGGGGTTAAGAATTCCCAACTCCATTGACAAACGATGGCTCCACAGATCCCATTGATACCATTGACTCTCAGTTAAGGATTTTGATAACAAGGTTTCTGCCTCCCAGGTGCTGAGGCCACATCTCTGAGGGCTTCATTCTTTCATTCACTCATTCATCTCCATCCTCTTATCCGTTACCTCCACGACTGCCACCCAAATCACACTGCTTCATACAGTGTGCCTACCTGTGGGTGGTGAGTCCACTGGAAGTTATGCAGGTTGGGATGGTGCTGTGATCCGAGCACCTCAGAGGCAACCTGGCAGTGGGCTCCAACCCCACCCTGCAGACTGAAGTCCACTTCCTTAACCGCTAGGCCACCAGATTTTAAATGAAATCAGCAAAAAAAAATGTAAATTATTAATAATAAAATTTAAAAAATAATAATTAAAAGTAACTATGAGAAGAGTACTGAAAATAAAAAAACAAGCTTTTCTTTTATTTTTTCTATATTTATTTATTGATTATATTTATTTTTATTATCATTATTGTAATGTTGTGTCTTGTCTGTGCACAGGATAGGGGGAATGCAATTTCGATACCCTTGTATGTTCTGTCCATGTAAAGGTATTGAAAATAAAGCTGACTTTGACTTTCAGTCATTCATTCATCTTCATCCCCTTATCCATTACCTGGTCTCAGGGACAGCAGTCTCCACGGCTGGCACCCAAATCACACTGCTCCATCGTGTGAGCCTTCCCACTGGATGTGGGTTGGGACGGTGCTATGATCACCTCAGAGGCAACCTTAGGGTAGACTCCAACCCCACTCTGCAGACCCAAAAAATATGCAACTAAGAGTTTAGTACTGAAATTAAATAAAAAATGATTGCAAATCAAGTCATTTTTATTGTTATTATTAATTTGTTTTATCTCTTAATTTATTTATAGGGACTTAGACCATCATTCATTCATCTTCATCCTCTTATCCAATACCAGGTCAAAAGAAAAGTTTAGTCGGAAAACGAATAGAGATTTTTATATATATTAAATCAAGGTTGTGAGGCTTCAGCCCAATGACCTGTTTGGCAGGATGTACATCTCTATGGAACTGAAGGCTGCTCTTTACACCTGCAAGTAGCTATAGAGAAAGTTCTCACAGACTTTTCCTAAATTCATATTCAGGTAGTGGAAGCAGTGAAATATTCTTCCTGCATTTTTTTTTTCTCTCACCCATCTCACGAACTCCATCACATGTTTCAAACTTCAGGGTTATGAATCTGAGTCAAGTTTATTCTTGTACTTTGAGAAGACTAACTGTATATAGAACGTGTAGGCATCCAGCTCCAGGGCTTCAAACCTCCAGAGTGTTCTTGGATGCTGCATTTTAAGGCATAATAATAAAAAAAAAAAATCTTTATTCTGGTTGAAAGCAATAGAAGACACTTTTGAACTTCACCAATGATAACCCTGAAGACCTCGAGTCGTGAAATCTATTTTGTGAAGTCAGATAAGATATGAGTTGAAGAGACGGCGACCCTTGTCACCCCTTACTGAAATTTCAGCCTCGTTTCATCACTTTCAGTGAAGATGAAACATCTCATTATCAGCTCTCATGAAGACCATTTTCAACAGTATCATCTCAATGCCATTATATCATAGTATCCTTCTGCTGGATGGCTGTTTTCATCAGTTCTTAAAGAAAGCCTGCCCCTCCCCACCCCCCACTGGCTATATTATTTCATTTCCCATCAGTGTAATGTTCACCAGAATAAATGGAACAACGTGCCTCGGCTTAATTTGACGCAGCTACGGTCCTCGAGAGTTGGAAATTTAATTTCACTTACCTTCAAAGTCTTCTAATACAATTAAGTCTGTGACTTTAAAATGTGTTTTTCTTTTGTTCTCAAGTGTCTTTATTCCGAGTCTCTATATGTAGGAGTTAATTGCTTTTTCCTAGCGTTATGCAGTGGTATAGATATATATTCAGTTTTTTCTATGTCACAGAAGGGCATACAAGCAAATTTTTTTTTTCATATTTTTGTTGTGTTTTGTCCTATCATAATTGCTACCAAAGAGAGTAAATGGTTAATGGTTAAAGGGGAAAGTGACACCACCACCACCACTGCTCACCACTTTTAACCTCTCATGAGAACTGTGTTTGATTTTTTTTTTTTTCATTTATTCATGAAGTAAAAATGGAAATTGGGTCACCCTACTGCATGCGCCTCACTCTTAATCTGGGGTTATCCCATTAAGGCAATTACAGTCTGCAAAAGTGACAGTTTAAATACGTCTTAGTCGCGGTATAATTTTGAGAACAGCAGTCAAACGCGTTCACAGACATCACTATCGATGAAAAATAAGCATATCCTGCGCTGTTGAAATGATCATCAGTGCTAAAACAGCTCCTCATGTTTTAATCACAAGGCATAGAAAATAAAGGGCAGCGTATTCGAGAAAGTCCTTATTTAAATCTGCAAAATCAACTGCAAGAGCACGAAAGGCGAAAGAAAAATGGCCTGTAGCAGCAGACATGAGGAGGCGAGACAAAAAGTACTGTATTTTGCATAGAAGCAGTGAAGATGAAAACATGTTTGTTTACCAGGGCTTCTTATTCAAGACTAGATTTATGCCTCTCGCAGAAACAGAGTAAAGTTAAATATTTGCAGAGCTTTTTTTTTTTCTCCTTTCCTCCCACAATCCTGATCCTGATAGATTTAGGAAAGGAAGGAAAGCAAACTCAATGTCAATTTGACATGAATTTACACCTATGCTGACAAGGAAATGTGAGCTCTGCATTTAACCCATCACCAAAGTGAACAATGGGAGGAGATGTTGCTATGCTCAGCGCAGCAGTGATAAAGTGGCAGCTGGCGGACTCAAACTTGGAACCCTCAGGACTCAAGCCTGGTTCCTCAACCACTAGGTGCCACAAAGAGTTAGCAGGAATTACTTCGGAAATGATGAGTTGTTTCTCTTTTCCTATCGCAAATATTATGTTATATTTTCCTTTCAACACTACAAATTTAACCTTAAAAAAATATCACCTTCACTTTGTTCACTCTTAACCTGGGCCTGTCTAGTTAAACACTAACAGAAAATAACTCTATATCAAAGAGTTAGCAGGAATTACTTTAGAAATGGCGAGCTGGATTGTTTTTCTTTTTCTACCTAAAATCTTACGTTGGATATTTTTACATTTCATAGTGATATAAATGATATAAACCACACAATAATTGCCTGTTTTATATATATATTTTATCATTCAAATCTATATATTTAACCTTAGAAGAATTCCAGATCTAAAATTAAAGTCACTTTCAATTTGCTGACTCTTAACCCTGGGCCTGTTTAGTTAAACACTAGCAGAAATTGAAGAAAAGCACACACAAAAATCTTGACTTGTGCTGTCATTATCTTATATTATTGATATATACTGCCACCTCATGGAAGTGCATTTAACAGTTCTTTTGGTGATCATTGCTATTTATGATCAACAACTTCCAACTAACGTAGTACTGCTGTGTTTTGAGCACCCTCCAGTGGGGAGGCTAGAAAGTACATTTTCTGTGTTCAATATCACCCACTAACCTTGAAACTGCTTTAATATAATTTAACGGTGATTTTTATTTTTTTTAAAAAAAGCTCTGTCCTTTATCACCCCAGAGAAACAGACGACAGCTTTAGTGAGTTGAGGGAGTGAACGAGGAGTGAGAGAAGGAGTGTGACAAGTTCATTGGGTCTTAAAGTGGGGGGAGAGGAGCAGACAACTATGTCATCTCCATCCAGACACTGTTGGGATTTCTACAGAGAGAACATATATATAGAGAGAGGGCTGCGGCAACTAATCGCTTTTCTTGACCTTTGAGTGAACAGCTCCATATACGGGAATAATCCACCCAGAGTGTCGGGCGTAATGTTGTTGGCTTCGCTTCCGCTACAGACACGAACTCCTCCAACAACTGCTGAGGAAGATAAGGGTGAAAAGGATGGAGGCCAGGAGTGCTCTGCTGTACATGCTTGTTGGTATTTGATCTCGCCGCCTCGGAGCTTTGATGCTGGCGTAAGCGTTAATTTCTCTGATGGTTGAGAAGCACTGTGTGCACACCATCAACGCTCAGATGTGTTTAGAGCCGTTCCAGCTGGATCAAGATCTTGCATCCAGTGCTTTTGGCTGTTTTCTCTCTCCCTATCGCTCTCTCTCTCTCTCTCTCTTTCTCTCTTCCAGCTAGCACCTAATTGAAGTCTGGCACACTGAGGTTTTCCTTTTTATGGACCTTCATTAAATTCTTACGAGTACCATAACTCTCCCCCTTTGACTCAAAAGCTCTTCCTTGCCCTGTGCCTCTACAGTTCATGATGGCCACAGCCTGCAGTGATGGAGCAATACAGCGCGATGGACCTCTTAACTTCTTCATCAGCTCCCATAAAGAGCCTAACATGATGGACTGGAAATGGCTGGTGCCTGTCGCCTCAATGTAGTGCACAGTGTGTTCTGATCTACATCATTCTGGACTTTGAGCACCACTCAATGACCTGAACAATTACAGGCAGCTTCACTGCCGTCTGCCCGGGAAGGAAGTGAAGATGTATTCCTAGGGATGGTGGCCTCGCCGTTTCCGCTGGTGAATTATTCATCTTCCGACATTACTGAACAAATGATTTAGATCTTCTCCTGGGCGACTTGATTCACTTTCACCTGTAATTTCACACAGTCAGCTCGGTGCCGGCTCCACTAATGCACCGGGCCACAGTTTGTTGGAGAGATGGCTGCATTATCCTATTATTCATTTATCTTCCTTTAGAGAGACAGCTGAAAAACAAAGTTCTGAGACTGAGGTCAGACGGAGGTGTTTCATTTTTACCCTAACTTAATGTGTCTCTCGGACGTCTCTCTCACAAGCTCTATCATAATATATTTTATTTTTGCTTATTTATTTTGGTACTGCTATTTAAGATACATTTTAATGAAAAATTCATCTACACTTTCCTTATAGCCCTTATTGTCTCACTCCATCTGATGTTCTTCTTAAACTCTTGTAGCATACTCACCTTGAACCAGACCAGGCACAGGCAAACTAAGGCTCGGGGTCCGCATATGACCCATTTAGCTTTGTAATCTGGCCCGACAAACTTCTTATTTCGTGTCTTAGTTCAGATGATTACTTTGATGAAAGTACTAGCATTAAAAAAAGGTAAACATATATGTTTTTGCTTCTTTATTTTGTTACTGCTACTTAAGGTGCATGTGGCGTGCAAGTCAAAAAAATTGCCCAGACCTGATTTTCTGACCCAGACTTTCTTTACAGCTCTTATCATCTCACTCCATCTGATGTTCTCCCTAAGCCTTTGAAGTGTGCTCACCGCCAGTCCTTAAATTAGACCCAGCATGGGAAAACTAAGGGTCGGGGCTGCATGTGGCACGTTCAGTTTTGTATTGTGGCCAGCCAAACTCGTCCAAATTATATTATTGAATTGTATTGTGATTATTCTGCTGCCATTTCCCTGCACTACCCAGGTTTCCTCTATAGGTGGAGTAAAGGTGCTTAAAAGCATTTTAATGTATACGCATTACTTTTACATGTCCTTTATCTTAGTTCAGATGAATGCTCTATCCGCTCCTAACCTGACCGCCATTTCCAATTTTAGGACCAATTGTGGCCTAGACTAGACAAAGGTAGAAAGACAGAGTACTCTGATGAAAGTACTAGTATAAAAAAAGGTACAAGAATGTTTTCTGAAAAAGTTTATAGGCAGTTTGGCTGAGAAGTTTTGCTCTCTCATCTCCAATCTTTGATTCTTTCATCTTCACTCAGACACACGCGGCAGAACCTGAAACTGGCAGCATGGCTTCTATTTTTTTCCCCCCTATTTCATCTTCATTCCATCTTGTCCCACTTTCCCCCCTCGCTTCCACCAACCAACCTGGCTCAGAGATGCATGATGAATGGATGCAGTCTGACTTTAAGAGTTCATCTCCTTCTGGCAGACCCCTCGGTTCCTCACCTGCTCGCTCCCAATGCATCATCTCCAATCGTCAGCTCCGCCGTGCAGCATCCATTCAGTGTTCGAGGACTTCCTATCAGGCCACGTACCGGGTCTGGATCTAATGGGCAACAGCTGACTGGGCAGGAGGCCGACTGCTATTAAGGCACACAGTGGGATCATGTCTTACTGCACGATTCAGTGAATCCAACAGGAGCAGCCTCCGGTTGATTCAGTGGCGCCACATCCCATAGACACATTAATAACTGCCGCAAAAAGACACCCATGACTTATGGGGGTTGTGGAGGAACATCATCCTCGGCGAATGGTGCACTTTACAGCATAATCAATTTCAGGAGTGCACAAGTAGATGCCACTTTATTATTACAAATAATAAATGTACATTGGGGGAAGATGGTAACGTGAGTGATTTGTCTTTCTGAGGTTTGCTAATGGCACCAAACAGTCACCAGAAAGATGGCTGGATGTTCCTGTGTTTTCCATTAAAAAATTGAAATGCAATAAAAGCTACAATCTCTCAGCTGCAGCTTCCGCAGAAAATCAGTGGTGCCGAAACAATAATGATCAGCCAGTTTAAGTCTAACATGTAAACACCATAAATTCTACATTGTGACACGTGTAAACGGAACTAAATGCAGCCCCTGGGCTGCCTTTGCATTGTTTCTTCTTCTTCTTGTTATTATTATTATCGTCCCCTTACCAATACTCTATCAGCACACTGCTCTGAACTCTCTTTGACCCTCCATAAATAGATTTGCTTGTTCTCTTAACTGAGCATGTCCTTGTCTGTGGTTCCATTCCTAGTCTGTACTCATTAAATATCGTCGCCATCAGGTCACCGTGGCGATAGCTGCGGTGTGGAATACCTGAGGAGGCCAGTCAGTCAGTCAGTCAGTCAGTCAGTCAGAGGCAGCCACGCTGGTTTCCTCCAACACTCTTCTCTAATGAAACAGATGAGTTATTGCTGCGACCATCCAGGGCTTCTCAGAAGGTGACGGTAGCAGGAGCGGCAATAAAGCTGCACCTCAAATCCCAGGAGACAAGGGAAGGGGCAGGTACGCGTGCGTGTTTTTATGTGTGCGTGGGTGAGTCCAGGCCTTTAAAGCGACCCTTTTTCCACCCCTGATTCAGTGGCCGTGTAAAGCCCAGACGCTGTAAACAGGATTTATGTCATTTAATTACGTTTTTGTACAATTACCTTTATTTACAGCTGCATGGAGCAGGCAACAGGGAAACTCAACACTTGCAGCATGAGCCAAACAGAGAGCTCGTAATTTCTGTCCTTTACTTCTCATTGTTCCCAAGATATGAGAACAACGTGCGTGACTGTGAATGTTTCTCTCTGCTGCACCTTCCCATTTACCTTTTCCTGCAGATCTGTTGTGCTTATGGACGAACCTCGATTATGGCCCATTTGTAATCCGGTTTTCATATTGTGTTAACATAAAACAATCCCATATCTCATAACACGCTGGATATGTTTCTGGAGATACAAACATCTATCCATGCAACCTTCATTCCCTACACTCTGCTGCTTTATATCACAGGGAAAAATGAGTCTGTCATGTTCTGTAATGATGATGTACTGGAATCATAGTCTCACTGGTTCTCCTGCAGAAAAACTCTGGTGCTACATTGCCATCTACTGGCACTCTAAGTATCTGCTGCCAAGGCGTACTAAAAGAAAAATATTTATATAATATGCATTCTTATGTTTTTTGTTATTTTTTATAAAATTTCTATGGTGATTTATTTTTAATTAAGGTGACTCCAGGTTTTATCAGTATATCCTAACTTAAAATGTGACACAAATAAGGTAAATATCCAAAGTAGATATGGAATGGCGTGGTATTTTGTGCATTTAACCATTAATTATTATTTTTTTGTATTCATTATCGAGTTATTAAGTGAGTTTTTATCACATTATTTGTGCCGTTTGTTGTGATGCAGTTGCAATTTTTGACCAATAGAGGGGGCGTTACTCACATTTTTACCCAGACAACAAGTCCAACAGCTATAACAAAGTATGGTATTGGACAGAAAGAAGAAAAACATAGATACCGCTCAACTGCTGCTTTTATTTTTTGTTTGTTTTGTTTTACTAACATTTGAGGTAAAATATTTAAAGTATTTGGTTTAACTTTTTTGTATTTTCACGTGTAACTCTAGAGCTATCATTGTTGTGACTTTATTTTTACCTGAACTTGGGCTGCGGCCTGCTGTTTGCTTGTGCTTGTGTGTGGATGCTGCATTGTCATAAACCTCTCCTCAATAGAAGAAGGACATTAAACTAAGCACAAAAACCCCAAGAAACCTCAAGGCAACTACACTAAATACAGGGCTCTGCTGTACTTGTGTGTCTATAGGAGACTTTTATGGTATAAACATGTTCGCAATTCACCGTGACATCTGTCCTTTACAACGGAACAAATGTATTTCCCGAAGGATTTGCAAGTAGGGGGCGTATTTTTGCATTTTGAAGCAAAAATATTTAAAAGAGAAACCATCACCACAGTCATAGTCAATTGTTGGTCATTTACAAAAAAAGATAAGAACAAAGTGCCAATGGTCCACGTCCATGTAATAAATTGGAAAATTATTGTGCTATCCTTGGCACCAGTGGTGGCCTAGTGGTTAAGGAAGCAGACTTGGGTCCGCAAGGCTTCAGGTTCTAATCCACCAGCTGCCAAGTTGCAACTGAGGTGCTGTTAGCATAGCATTGTCCACATAACGTCCCACAGGAAGACTCATAGAATGGAGCAGTGTGATTTGGGTGGCCTTTGTGGAGATAGGTGGATGAAGATGAATGAATGCGTTAGGCTGTGGTGGCCTAGTGGTTAAGGAACCGGACCAGGGTCCTCAGGGTTCCAAGTTTGAATCCACCAACTGCCAGGTTACAACTGAGGTCCACTGACGGTGAGTGGCACCGTCCCCACTCACTGCTCCCCGGGCGCTCAAAGTTGCTGACTGATCAGTTTGGTGATGGGGTAAATGTTAAAAGTTACATTTTGTTGTGTGGCGTCGTTAATAATGTCACAATGACAAGGACTTCCCTTTACTTCCTTTCCTCCTCATCTCTGCTCTGTTTATAACTATTGAAGATAAAGCGAGAGTTAAAAGTTAAATATGAAAAGAACCTACACAGATTCCCCTGACTTTTCCAGGGGTACCATGTTTTTGGAAGACGGTGATTGGAAAGACAGAACTAAGAGAGTTCCTGTCCCACCAGTAATGATTAAACCATACCTCATCTGGTGGAAGAAAAACTTTCATCATCAAGACACATGGCCAAGAACAACAGAGGATGAAGTTTGGCTCGTTCAATAATGCAAAAAACACACCCCCATCACAGGAAGCAGGTCTTTGCCCTGTCTGCTTTTGCTTTTTGACCTTAGAACGCCAGGGAATTAGTGGATGGACAGACAGATGCTGCTTGAAGACTTGAATCTGCAGGGACTAACACAGTAAAAAGTAGTCTAGAGGGACACAATAGCTCTGCAGCTGGAGGACACAGTCTCCCCTGACTGTGTTTGTGTAAGTGTGTGTCTGCATGAAGGAGACAATAACATTTGCTTGTTAAAACAGGAGCAAAAGCCTCTTTGATTAATTGCTTTTATGTGTGACTTTCAGTGAAAATTGCCGCTGGTGAAAAAAAACAAGATTCTCGCTGTTGGGCCTTTTCCTTCCCATTAACCACAGTTGTATCTTCACAGTTTGTTAACTATATATGACTGTACTGTGCAGTGCTGTATTTATTAGACCACATAAGGGAATACGCCGAACAGCAGTGTAAGCTGTTGTTAGAAGTTGAAACCTGGTGGCAGTTTTGAGTGTTACTGCGTTACTGATGGATCTTTGTCATACTAACGATTTGACCCAGATTTCTCCACCTGCAGTGGCCTTGTTTTCCACACAGGCGTCTAATCAGCCACAGCTCTCCCATTAAACACCAAACCAAGAGTCTTTTTTTTTTTTTGTTCATATATCTGAGCAGCACCACCCATGGGAGTTGCACTGCTGAGACAAAACCTCTGTCTTGTCGGTGTAAAACACGCTTTTTGACATCCATTCGTGGAGAACGTTGTGCCAGAGAGATAACAGCCAACTCACCTCTCGCCTCCAAACATCATGCGCTGATTTACGATGCAATCTATTTAAATGTTGTTTTGCATTATTCATTTCTGAATATACTTTTTTTCCTCTCAGAGAAATAACACACATGATATCTGAGCCCTACGATAAAAATCGGGTTAGAACCCAGTAGATGTGATGGAAAAAGTTGTGGCATTGTAGAGTATGTTCTAATATGGCAGCTAAGTTAACTACTAACTACTACCTACCTTGGTTATGTCACTGGCAGCTGCGTAAACTCTATCTCTTGCCATGCACATCCCTTGGTTTCACTGTGCCCTCCTATTTCCTGCTGTTGCAGCTGTGGAGAAACAGAGAGACGGTGCTGCACGAACGAAAGATCCTCAGCATCTACTGCCATCCTTTGTTGTTGCCTGACTTTATCTATGGCTGCAAACCTGCATTTGCAAAAAGAAATATAACAGAAGGACTTTGCATAATCTCAAGAGTCCATTCTGTCTTGTTAATAGGAAAATATTTTTTTTTTGTGCCAAGGATAAATGTACAGGCAGAGAAACCATGTTGTCTTTTACAGTGTAGGAGTAGCTTAAAGATCAGGGACTAAAAATGATCAATTAACTTATTATCCTATAGATAATGATGTTCCTTGTTTTATTGTGCTGCTTTTGTGAAACAGTTATTGTAAATCATTGTCCAAATAACCAAAAACAAGCAGCACAATAAACAAAACAAGCAAATTCCTTTAAATAAATTCAAATAAATTGTAGGTATTAGATGATAATGTAATGTCCGGTCAACTTTTGTGAAATTTTGTGTTATATTTAGTGTTATTCTGTGTTTTGAAGTAGAATACACAAATCTTAGTTTCTGACATTAAATGGTACACACACACACACACACATGTGCACGCATACACACACGCACACACACTGATGCACGCCAAATGAGATGCAACAGCCACAGGGTGCCAGATCAAGCAGAATTAACGAACACACACCTGAGGGTTGAGCGGTGAGGAATAACACGGGGATGATGATGAAACACAGTTGGCTTAAGTGCTGGATTTGCTGAACACGGCACAGATCAATAAGGACATGATGTGCAGGTGGTTTGTCGGCCTCAAGAGACTTCCTGTGCTCATCACATCGAACAAACATGACATTTACACCTATGTCATGCTGTCAACAGTTGATATTCACGCGTATATCAACGCATATACAGATACTCGGTACCTGTGTGTATGTATATATATATATATATAAATATATATATATATATATACATGTATGTGATATATATATCATATATATACACAGATATATCTATTGTATATATACATATATATCATATATATATATATATGTATATATATACCATAGTGGCATGATGTTCAGGAAATCAGGAAATTAATACTTGAATATATTACAGATAGTCTGAATATATATACAATAAGTCTGTATATATATGTATATACAGAAGGACTCAATATGTATAAGAGAAGTCTGTATACATATATTTATATACAGAAAAATCTGTATATAGAAATACAATACATATATAGAAAATATAAATATAAATACAAATAATACAAAAGTACAAAAGTATCTATATATATTGTATATATGCAAAAGGTCTTAAGATAATCACAAAGGTCTGAATGTATGTACAGCTGGCTATTCTAGGATTAATTTCCTGAGGATAATGGTATAACATATACTCTCTCTCTCTCTCTGTCTTTCTCTCCATATATATGTGTGTGTGTATATATATATATATATATATATATATATATATATATATATATATGTATATATATATCAGGCAGTGTATATGATATGTATTGACACTAGAGCAAGGCATCTTTTCTTGTGCTTAGAGAATCGCCCTAAAACATGTTTATGAGTCGATACCTCTAAAAGAACAACCTCCAATGACTTCCCCTTGAGAACTTAATAAGCGCCTTTCCTCCTCACCGCTGCCATGATTTCTCGTCTTTTTTAACAACAATATTGATCTTTGGTTCTCTCAGAAGGAGGAGCTCACAGGAGATCGCCGATGGGAGGCTGCTTTGTGCAGCTCAGCTACAAATAATGTCAATAAAGCGCCTGCAGATGACCAGTGCTGCATAGTTTTAGTACAGGCCAAGCATAAAGGGCTTGTTAAGAAAAAGGAAACTTGGTTATAATGTGTAGGCTCACCACAGTGCAGTGTGATTTGGGTGTCGGTCATAGAGACTGTCGCCCGATGAAATGGAAGTAAAAACTGAACATGAACAAAAAAAAAACAGTTTCTTTAAATGCAATAATAACATTCATTCATTCATTGTTATCTGCTTGTCGGTTGCCAGGAAATGAAATAACAAATTATAAAAAAAATTCATTATGTATTATTATTATTATTATTATTATTATTATTGTGGCTCAGGACAAAGAGCCACTTTCACAACTCAATTTTTTGTATATTTACAATGTGATTAATAAGAAATGTAAGTTTTTTTCTCCAAAGTAAACTAGTTTTAGATATTCAGGAAGTGTAGTTTGATGTGCCACTGATGCCTGTAAATAATAAATCATCTTACAAGGTGTTTATTTAACAATAAAATTGTTAAACGTCAAACCCTTAATTTGTTTTTGTTTTTTTTTAAGTAAAAGTAAAGTTATTTTGGTGAAGCAGCCCAGTGACACACCAGTAACCAGAGCGGGTCTGTAGACTGCCTGTCCATGTACGTGTAAGAATAACGTTATGTACTTGACATATGCATTTGAGTGGCTGAGACTGTTGTCCCCTCCTTCTGTGTGGGACACTATGGCGAGCTGCTGCTGTGACAGCACCGAACATGGTCTTTGGAGGATGCTCTATTATTTACACTGTGCCTTCATGTGGCCCCGATGAGACATGACAGGAGCCACAGGAAGCTCATGAATTAATCAGAGGAGCCTAAAAGCACAAGGGAGGGTGTGGGGTGAGGAGGAGGCCCCGGAGAGAGAGCAGGGCACGAGGGCGGCAGGTTACAACGCACACATTACTGCAGCCTTCTGGGGGGAAAGAGGGTTCAAGCAGAAAGAGAGAGACATGGAGGAAAGATGGAGATAATAAAAAGGGTCAAAATTAGGAAAGAGAGAACAGCGAGTCAGAAAAAAAAAGCAAAAAACTAATTCTATTCCCCTGGGTGTTTCCAAAACAGGCAGGACAGCGGCTAGAAGAGCAAGGAGAGTCTTAATTTAGCCTGAGAGACAGAGAGAGACATCAGTGCATTTACCAAGGCATAAAATAACAGTGAAGCGAAGGTGATGTCATGCAATCGGCGAGACATTTGGAGTGTGTGGTCTCTCAGCTGTTGCTGGGCAGTGAAAAGCATTTGGTGTCAACGCGTCTGGATGGATGGATGGGATAACCTCATTTAGGCTATGACTCATCACCTGATGCAGCGAACCGATAGAAGCTGCGGCCACCGGGGCTCAGGCCACGTCCTTCCTGCTGTGGAATTGTGTTAAAGATTGATGAATGAGCTTTGAGGTCACAGCCATGAATATTAAATTTTGATGGATGATGAACTCCTAACATTTGTTTGCATAAAGACAGGGTGTAATCGGAATCGAGATGAGGTTTCGAGTGCGACCGGTATTTGCAGAGAAGAGGCGCAGACCCAGACAGACGCACGTGTCTGTTTATGAGGCGATATTTGTAAGTACTTTTTTTTACAGGAAGTATTATTAGCAACAACCTGTTTCATTGGTCTCGCAGGATCAGCTGTCCATCACATGCTAGACGGGAAAGGGAACCACCCAGTTTGTTGGTGCCAGGGTGATATCATCTGATCATCAACCTCAACCACCAGCTCTAAGCCACACAGTGCATCCTTCACTTGCCTCTTTTTTTTTTTTTTCTAACAGAGCCACTTTTGTAACTATTGATCTTACAGAAGAAGTGAAATTAGCTTGTCATACACATGAGGAAGCTGCCGGTGTTGTGTGTAACTGAAGGTGAACGCAGTATATTGGCCCTATTAACTTGAATCAGTAAACTAACCTTGGCTCTTTTCCGAGCCCAGGTCAGTATCTGCTGTTCTTGACACAGTCCATTAGTGGTAACAGTAGTGTGTCTGTGGAGTATCAGTTGTCCTGCTGCTCCTGCTGAGTGCTCTTAATTCCCACAAGAGACAGTCTGTACAGGGTTTTTAAAAGAAAATGCAAGATAGATAGATAGATAGATAGATAGATAGACAGACAGACAGATAAACAGACAGATACGATAGGTAGGTAGGTAGGTAGGTAGGTAGGTTGGGTGGGTGGATGGATGGATGGATGGATGGATGGCTAGATAGATAGATAGATAGATAGATAGATAGATAGATAGATAGATAGATAGATAGATAGATAGATAGATAGACAGACAGACAGACAGACAGACAGACAGACAGACAGATAGATTTTTTTTTTAGATTTTAAATATGGTACTTTATTAACACAATCCAGGAAAAAACAGAGGTCATCCAGAGATAGATAGATAGATAGATAGATAGATAGATAGATAGATAGATAGATAGATAGATAGATAGATAGATAGATAGATAGATAGATAGATTTTTAGATTTTAAATATGGTACTTTATTAACACAATCCAGGAAAAAACAGAGGTCATCCAGTCAGCAGCATAAAAAAAACAACCAGTGTGGCTGTCGCATGCTCTACTGACATGAATCCAAGACACTTTCATCAAAAAGGTCAAGATTGACAACAAGTCAAATTAGGAACTGAGATAGACAGACAGACAGACAGACAGACAGACAGACAGACAGACAGACAGATAGATAGATAGATAGATAGATAGATAGATAGACAGACAGACAGACAGTTAGGAACTGAGATAGACAGACAGACAGACAGACAGACAGACAGATAAACAGAGAGACAGACAGATACGATAGACTTGATGGATAACTGGATGAACAGAGAGACAGACAAATAGAGACTGAAGGATGGATTTTAATAAAACAAATTAAAAATTAACTGACATTGCTCACTAGGGTAACTGAGGTGATCACATGCCACACACCATTCTTCAACTTCACACCATCCCACCACTGCTCAGACCATATGTGCATCTCGATGGCAGCTGCACACTGCCCCATTTGCCGTTGCAATAAAAGCAAACAAAAGGTTAAGGAGAAAGAAACTGGCCGCGACAAAGATAAGAATTTATGAGGCATGAATATGTTTATCTGTAGGGACAGAGAGGAACATTTGTTGTCTTAGTCTTTTCACACTGTTTTGTAATTAAGTCACTGCATTAATCATGAGCACGTGTACAGACGGCCGGATGCACAACCTGCAGTTATCTGCAGAAAAAGCAGCGAGTGTCTGTCCCATCTGCCTCCTCCAAGTCCCCTGGGGAAATGCAGGAGGTGTAGAGCTGAAAGTGTGCCTTGGTTTGCGAGACACTTTAGTAACTCACTGACACAGAGAGGCTGCGCAGGCCAGAGTTGCAGGGTATTGCCAGCAGAAGTCTCTCACCACATCAGCCCAGCACCAAATGGGGAAACTGACCCAAACCTGCACAACCTACGTGTTTAGAGCCAGACTTTCACAATCTCTGATAATCATCAACTGTTTCAGACACTTAAATGTCAGAACGCCTACGCAAACAGACAAGCGATTATACAAAGTCTGTCCAGCAACCGCATGTCCTGCTGCAAGGTGGCAATAAGTTTGTGCATCAGTGTAAAAGAGGAATCAACAGTATATTAATTGTTATACTCTAATAACTTAAATCAACTTGTAGTTAGTAAAAATAATAAAAAAAAAACAAGGGACAACAAAATTCAAGGGAATCTGTTTGGCCCAGCTAATCTCTGGCCTAGAATTTGTTTTATCATATTTATTATCAGATTTTTACTAAGTGATATGATTATTAAATTATTTCAAAATTAGAGCTGACTTTTTCCCAAATTAAGACATATCTATGGCAGCATATTATAAGCAAACTTTTATGTACGTTTATTTTCAGAACTTGACGTAAATTGGTTATAAAACCAGTGCAAACGTATCAGTATGATTTTTTGGGCAAGAAATAGTTCTTTGTTCTATTATATAACACAGTTTTAGACACATGTGCATGTCCGGTGGCAATAGATACATTTAAGCTCTCAAATATATTTCAGAAATACTTTAAAACCAATGTCAAACTTCAATTTCTGCAAGAACAACCAATAGTCAGTCTGTAGTCTGGTTGGTGTGTGACGACTTAGAACATTGCATGCGTCTTTATTAGACCAAACTGATTTATTAGACTTAATGCATGTGAAAGCAAAGTACGTTGCATCATATACAAGCACGACATTCTCAGAAACATGCTCCGGTGAATTTCACTTTTCTGAGTTTCATGTCACATCTGTAAATTTCTATTTGATAATTTACACAGGACATTAAACTTTAAGCATCTAGTGAACAGTGGACCTGGAATAGGAACTCTTCATAAATCTCGTGAAGGCACTTCAAAACTGGGCTCACACTCTCACTCACGCCATCCATCATCACGTCACTTATCTGTTAAACTTTTATGTTAATTCTCTGAATTATTCACCCAGCCCTGATGGTCCGACGACTGTCTACTGTGTAGGTTAATGTGCTACCGTAAAAACCTAAATAATAAGTCATTAGGTTTAATAGGTAACATGAGAGTGTGAATGTGTGTGGGTGTTATCATGTGGTCGGTTCACAGATGCTTCACAGAAATTGTAAGAGAGAGGAAGTCCTCACTTGTGTGACAGTACGCAAGTGAGGACTCAAACACGAGACATTCACTAAAACGGAAAAGACAGGCCAGCTTGTACTCAAAACCACACACTTTGAAGTGGTCCCAAAGGCTTCCAATGTTGAAATGATCTTCTAAAAGGTCGACAGTGGTAGCCTAGTGGCTAAAGAAGCAGACCTGAGTCCGCAAGGCTTCAGGTTTCGAAATCCGCCAGGTTTCAACTGATGTGCTCTGAGCATAGCACCAGTCTGACCTATATAACTTCTTGTTTTTAAGAGCACTTAGGACAAAGCAGCATTTTATTATGATTTAAGTTCATTTGTAGGCAAACTTGGGCCCACAAGTCTCTAGGTTCAAATCTACTTGGGTTGTCACTGAGGTGTTCTGATCACATCACTGTCCTGACCTGCATGACTTCCAGTGGGCTCACCACCTACAGAAAGGCTCACAATATGGTGCAATGTGATTTGGGTGGCACCAGCTGCCCCTGCAACCCGGCAACGGACAAGCAGAAGGGATGAATGATGAATTAATGCATTTTTTTTCTAAGGTTTATTAAGGTCTTCAATTTGGGCACTTTGGTGTGAAACTTTAGGGTTCACCTCCTGGGCAGGTTTGTATCCCAGTTAGGATGGTTAACTTCCAGTAGGCTCACAACCTGCGGGAACGTACGGTTTGGTGTAACCAGGATAAGCAGGTGAAAATGGATGGATACATGGATGGATTAGTTTATTACTTAACCCGCTTAATCTGTCAGTCCAGCAACATATAGGAAAAAATGTGGACCTCATCCTCAATCTGCATGTTGGTATCTATTTCTGTTGCTATTTCCCAGTGTAATCTACTTATTTATGATGTTACAACCAAATTGAAGTATCCTTTAATCCTTTAATCTTGAACTAAAGACTCCATACATGCATTCAACTCCGTACACGTTTTATGGCACTTTAAACATACAGGACACCTGTCCATCACTGAGACAACTACCAGTGATGTCACTGTTGGAACAGAGAGACATTAATTTGGACAAGGTATGAAGCCCGTGCCCAGATATCATCCCTACCGCAAAACAAATGTTGCTATATGCAAAAGAAATACTCGGCATACTTATGATAATATGACAATGAATATGGATGAGTGCCCTCAGCTGTCACCCAGTTGGGCTGCCATATTCAAATCCAAGCTCGTCCTCGAATCTGACAACACATTTAAGGTGAAACAGAGCGGAACAGTCAGGCTGTCTCTGCTGGCAGCCTGTCAGCAGCCCCTCTGTCTTCTGACACATATGTACAAATAGATGAAGACATAGAGCTGTGCAGACTCAACATCTGAATGCATGTGCACATATCAATCATTTTAATGTTATAGATTTGCACAATGATATTTCATCTTTCCTCAAATGTAAGAAAATGTTACTCTACTGCTGGGCGGGCGCAATCTGACAATCTGAGATCTGATTTGACAAATATTCTCTAATATAACTGACTGACTCTATAACTGAGTCTTGCTGCCACATACAGAGGATGACACCTAGTCCTTCAGACACCATTACCATAACAGGCCAAATGGGGAATTAAGACGAGAATAACTAGACTGTATTATCTGTTAATGATGAGCATACAGCATGGTCATTTTAACTACAGGAAGTGCCATAGTTACGTGGAGTGGTATATTTTGTTTGCCTGGTTCATCCAAGTTCTTAAGTTCGTTAAACGTCATTTCATTGGCAATGCCGAAATTTCACAGTTCACTGGACTTATGTTTCATGGGACTCAACAGAAATCCTTCACTCCCAAAGATGACTTATGGAATCCAAGGTGGGCCTTCCCCCCTGAGTGGCAGAATGGTATTTCACTCCCTAGCCTGTCTGCCTCAGCCACAAAACACGCCAGAGGCCATTTGTCAGGAGAGCGACGTTCAGTCGAAAGAGAGACTGGAAAGAACGAGAGGGCATGAATGAGCTGTCATTCAAATTTAATCCAAGCACTCCGAAAAGGGTTGGATAGAAATCATACATCTATACATCTACTTAGACAAAAAGGAGCAGTGAGTGGAACCAGGGAAAGTACAGTATATCTTTACATCCTTCCTATCCTGACGGTTCCTCTGATTGGCGTGGAGGTGGATTGGAGATGGCAGCTGCCCTGAGGGCAGGACTGGAGATGGAAGTCACTGTCACTGCTCAATATAAGCTCTGTTGGGTCAAGGTTAGACCGTGCTGATATACTGAACTTGGACTTTACCTTTTCACAACCTCTTGACTTTGAAAAGTTAAAAAAGTGATGCTTAAAAAAAAGCAAATGTAAGTACAACTATAGCTACTGCTGATGTCCTGGAAAGACCATTTGGGATTACGTTATTTAATTTGTCCTGTCAATATTCCTAACTTCCTGTGTCTTTCAGTTTTATTCATCCACGTGCCTATCTGTTGCCAGGGCAACAGTCTCCACGACTGCCGCCCAAATCACACTGCACCACAATGTTAGACTTCCTGTAGGTGGTAAGTGCATTGGAATTTGTGGGGCTCAGAACAGTGCCACGCTCAATGCACCTCAGTGGCAACCCAAATGGACTCAAACCTAAATCCTTGTGGACCCAAGGCAGTCTCCAAAAGAACTTAAATTGGAATATAAGCCTGCTTTGTCCACAGTGCCCTTAAAAACAAAAGCTCAATACTCTGACCACTCCATACAGATTCTCTCCTAATATAATCTGACTGTAGCTAGCCACCCACTTTCTGTGCCAGCCTGCGTACGAGGATGTCACGGCCACATGAGTTCAATTAAAATAAAATACTCTGCATAGCTCAAATTAACAGACAGAAACATTGTCACAAAGCCAGGGTTGTATTCATGCTGCCTTCAGCAGTGTGTCAAAGTGGTAATTAAATACTTCCACTAGAGCACAGCGTACATTTTCTCTCTGTCATAATCAGTCAAAAACAAAGAATGAGTATACCACAGACTGTCAGCCTGGAGAGACCCAACAATGTCAGTCCGGCAGACTGACAAATGTTAGTGGCCATTAAGGATTCCCTGCAGTGTGTCACAGCATGGAACAAAATTAAAAAAGTAATTACTCAGAGGGTCTGTCAGATTAAAAAGAAGTTCTGCAGCCAGCTCTCGTGGCCAGATTTGTTTGTTGAAACCCATCACTCACAGAAAATCATTTTAAACAGTTGGTGAATAAGAGAAATCCAAGCCAGAAAAGAACTTGTGGTGTCTTTTAGTCTCCTTGGAAGGATATAGAGATATATAATTAAAGTTCCACAAAATGAAATGCGGATTTCAACTATGTTTGCCAGACTGGGGCATAACTTGAAAAGGTCTATTATGAATTATAGATTGTGCATAAAACTGGATAGCTAGATAAAATTGCATTTGGAAGTTTTTCATCCCTAATGGATTTTACAGATTAATAAGGAAAGCAAACTCTTTGTCATTGTGACACACACCAGTGCACACAACAAAATGTGACTTCTGCATTTAACCAATGCCCAAAGTGAACAGTGGGCAGCGGTTAGTGGGGGCGGTGACATGCTTAGTGCACCTCACTGGCATCCGGGGTATTCAAACCTGGAACCCTGCAGCTTTGTGGTGTTCCTTAACTCATTAAGCAACTGGTCCCCAACAACTGTGCCGGAGATTGGTACTGGTCCGTAGGTCAATTGGTGACAGGCCACAAATAATGTTTCTTTTTGGCCCCATCTGGCTATTACTTCCACTTCCATACCCACAAAGAACTGACCAATAGAATGGCTAGGATTCCATCATCAATAATGTAACTATATTTGATCAGGAAATATTTTCTCAGTGAAGACAACAACTATCAACTCTAAATGATGCAGAGTCATTGATACAAGATTCTAACCTTTTACACCTGTCTGGTAGGAAAAAGTTATAGGCTGTGTGCACTTTGGGAAACCAGTATTGTGCCCATTCGGGTAGGAAGATTTTATGAGTGGGAAAATATTTCAAAACACCTGGAATTTCATTTTATTTAGGGGTGTTTATCTGCCACAACTTAATGACTGGTCCTTGAAAATAGTACGAGATACATCGCCAGTCTCTGGCGCAAAAAAGGTTGGGGAACACTGCACTGTCTCCCACTGCACTGGGAACACTTACCAGACCTCCCGCCATTATCAGTAAACACAGGCACTTAAACAAGCAGTGTGTCACAAGAATCAGTGTTATGAAACCGCTGCGATAACTAGAGTGATCAGCTGGGTCTTGGAGTGACAAACAATAACAATACTTCTTCTTTTTCTTTCAGCTTGTCCCTTTTTTCTCAGGGCTTGCCAAAGCAAGTCAACAATTTCTGTCTCCCCCTGTCCTTTGTATCTTCAACACCATCCAACTACCTCCATAAATCTCCTCCTTGTCTCCTACCTGGTATTATTCTCCTCTCCTGAACTCAGTATCTAAACTCCTGCACCTTCTCCACCTCTGCTCCTTGTAACCTCACCATCCCACTCTTCTCTCTTTCATTCACACACATACTCTGTCTTGCTACGACTGACCCTTATCAAAACGATAACATTACTCAGTTTATTTACTTATTTTATACGGTAACTAAATGTGCCGATCGCACTAGTTATCGCCGTCCATAATAATTGCATGGGCTCGTTGAATGCAGGACGATAAACAAACACCAGGGAAGACATGGATTAGGAGAGGCTGTAGTTTCCGGGAGTGGTGATCGAAGATGTCATGGATTGAAAGAGGGGGAATTGCGGCTCTGTGTTCACTTGGCTGCGTCTGTTCTGCTCTGTGACTGGAGATGAGTGGGAGAGGGAGGGGAGACCGAGTGAGCAGCAAAGCAGTGGGCAACCCACTAGCTCACAAACCCTGAAAATCAGCCGAACTTAGCTTGTGTACGCAGGGTTTTTAACCCCCTGTTTAAGCCGTAGTTGTGTATATACTGTAGTATTTCTAAAAGTAGACATACAGGACTTGTTTGTTTTGTTGGACTTCGCTCGCGGCGGCTGGAAACTCAGAAGGAAAGAAAACAACAACACTGGAAAATAGACGGGGATTACACACACACACACACACACAACAGTGCCAATAAAACAACACTCCCGGACAAGTGGTGCGTCTGCCGCGAAAGGGTAAAGTCCGCACCGAAAACGCGTTGAGGTTGTTTTCAGTTTAATGTCGGACTTTATATTCGTTTTCGGTGTTGATTTTGAACTCAGGAGACAATGAAGACATAGCCAGGCAGAACTCATCAAGTGTTTTCGACGCTGTTAGCAGCTGCGTTAGCCGGAGCGTGGCTCTCCCGCTGTAAGTGAATGTAAAAGCTAACGCTGCTATCAGAGCTAGGTTAGCTTCCATACTAACGGCTGCCAAACAGCTATAAAGTTCGTTTTTGAGAAACTTTTCGTGTTGTTTTGCCCGGAGCGCAAACACTGAAGGAGTTTTGTCCAAACAGAGGGGAAGGGCAGGTTCCCTTCTGGACTTTTTCCCCTCTACGCGTTTCTCTAATATGATGGCTGCGGAGGTCAGCAGTGAGGATACGGGCTCGGTCACGGCAGGGACAGGGGTGGCAGGCGGAGGAGGAGGCCCGGATACGGCCCCTTTCCCTTACTATCCTAAGTCGAGCCGAGTCCGAGCGAACGATTTGGCACAAGGAGCACCGCCGATCATCCGCCAATCGTCAAACACATCCCCGGACTCACTTCCCGATATCAGCATGATCGCACTGGGAGCTGGTGGAGACTTGACTGGACCGGTGTTGAGCGCAACAGGGAGTGGCGGAGCAGGAGGTGGAGGTGGACATTCAGTTTACCAAGAAACATGCTCAGGGTCCGTGGGAGGCATGTGCCACTCTCCCACTTCAGAGCCTGCATCGAACCGAATTTCACCCACATCCACGGGCCAGGACGGGTCAAATGCCTTCCCACCCTTGCCTCCACCCCCGCCACCTCCGCCAGGAGGCACCATGGACGAAAGCGACATGCAGGATGGACCTGAATATGAGGAAGAAGAGGTGGTGTTTCCCCTCTCTGCACCTCCCACAAACCAGTAAGTTATTATACAACTAAATACAGTGTCCTTATGATAAATGCTCATTTTTATTATCTTTTCTTTTCACGTGTTTATATAGTACTGTAGTGCTCATACAGACTCATTTGTGACATGCCTGATGTCGTACTTTATTGTTTCTATTCAAAATGCTACTGCTTCTTTAGAGGAAAGGAAAGCAAACTCCTGGTCATTGTGATTCACACCACGAAATGTCACCTCTGCATTTAACCTGTCACCAAAGTGAACAGTGGGCAGCTGTGAGTGCCCAGGGAGCAGTGAGCGGGGACGATGCCACGCTCAGTGGACCTCAGTGGCAACCTGACAGTTGGTGGATTTGAACTTGTAACCCTCCGGACCCCAGTCCAGTTCTATACCGACTGCCCCATGATCAGACCATGATCATCAGCACAGTGACCATGACATCAGTCATAATCAGAAAAATAATCTTCTTTTTTATGAATTGAAGTAGACTAATAACAAAAAATTAAAGTAATTTAAAAGTATTCATGTTACACTCATAGTTAAGTGGTAGTGTCACAGTTGCAAGTGTATACATGTTTGATTTCCTCTTCATGAAAACACAGTCACACTAAATGCGAGTGTTCGTGTTTTATTATAAAATTAAGTAAATCTTAACTACATCATATGAATATATATTCATTTTAGTGTCAGACGACTGAGGATGCTAGTAAGTAGGGGGTCCCAAGCTTGTGGCCCGTGGGCCATTTGCGGCCCGTGGAACGATATTTTGCGGCCCACGCCTTGATGTGAAAGTTGAATTTATAATACTATTTTATAGATTTGTTCTCCACATTTTACGGTAAATCCTATAGTTCTCCAAACTCTGATCCATAGTCTCCTTCTGGTTCAGTGTTGTATTACACAGAATCTACGGGAAACTGTTTTTTTATTAAACTTTTTCTTTTGTATTAAACACTTTAAGTTGATGCAACCCTGCAGTGAAATGATAGCGAGGGTGGTGGTCCTCGAGTTTGAGACCCCTGAAGTTCAGGGGTCGTTTACATTAGTCAGTTATAGGTTTTTGAATTTAATCGGTATATCTTTAAAGCTCTTTAATTATAAAGTTTAAAAAGTTATGATCCCATTTGGAAGAAACTGAACTTTATCAAGTTGCACTTACAGGAGCAGGTAATATTTGTGATATTATTTTATATTTTAAAATACAATGATACAATGCAGCTTGTAAATAGTAAAAATCCAGGCTTCAAGAACTGCATTTGTTCTACCATCAGAACATTTTCAATACAGCTGCTGTGGTTTCTAATAATAGCTATCCATATAAATTCATCAGTGAGACAGAAACAAACATTATAACCTGTGTGTGCATAAGTGCTTGTGTGCGCTCGTGCTGTCATAACCCAAATACAGTCCCCCCATTTGTTATAGTCTCATTAGAGAATTGCTGAGCTTTGTCATTTCTAGCTCTCATGCTGTGAAATATGGAAGTAAGTGGGCCTGGAGTGTGGATTCAGCTTTTATTTTAGGAGCTACCCTATATCTCCCTGTCAGAAAACAGAGGAAGAGGAAGGGCAACATTTCACTGGTCTTTTTTCTGCACCAGGAAAGAAGTACTCGAAATGGATACAAACTTACAAGTTGTTAAACAGAATACTACTTTAAAAGTAAACATGAACAGAAAACCACTGGCCTATATTTTATTCTTTATGGTTGAAATTGAATGATTTTCAGTCATATGTATTTGCAAATTGACACCTTAAACTACACAGTGAGTCACAATTTTGACACAACACTAGGAAAGTCATGGGCACAACAAAGATCACAAGCTTTTCCTGATACATAATACATACATTTCTTATGTTTTAGGTTTTTATTTTTGAAGGACGGAAAGTAAAATCCTTGTCATTGTGACATTGTGATTCACGTCACATCACACAAAGAAAAGTCACCTATGCATTTAACCCAGTGCTTGTGTGGTGCGATGCTGACCCTGGGGAACATGCTTTTTTTTTTTTTCTGCCGTACTACAATAAAGTGTAATTGCACATCCTTTTAAGTTAAACTATAGCTCTTTCTTTTAGTTTTCTTTATGTTAACAAGGATAATATGTTATGCAGAGGTGTACCTATAACTATTTTGTAGACAAATGCTATTTATTGTTGCGGATTGTGGATTTGAACTTGTAACCCTCAAGAGCTCAGTGTGGCTAGATGGCCACTAGGCCATCACTGCCCTCTATTATTTAGGTAAAACTGACAGAGGTACCTCTTGATTTTGACCAATAGTATTGCATGTAAGCATAACGTTTTTCTGTTGTAGCTCTTGGACTCCTCAGTATGTTTTTATTCATCAACCATTTACTTTAGAAAGGCCTGTTGGTGACGAAGATGAAGTCTGCAGCATCCATATATAGTTACATTTTAGTCTGGGGTTTTGCAAGCATCTAGTTACAGTATGTTTTTGTCTTAACGTCATTTTTGACATTTGTTGAATGATGTGAAAGAGGAAGCATAAGAATATTTTTTCCTGTTGTGGTTCAACCTCTGAAATTTGGTTGAACCATAACAACCTAAGTATTTTGGTCATGGTAGGAGAGTATGCAAACCTCTGCCAAAGGATTGAACTGAGAATAAAATTGTTGGACTTTTTAGGAAAACCAGGAATATATTACAATTTAATTCCACCAGTTATGACTATGCCTACAGATTTTTATGTTTATAGAGAGAGTTCCAGTGTGATTCAGTCGTTGATTCTAGGTTATGGTAGTTATGGTATTTATTTTTTTCTATTTCACAAGCCGGGGCTATAACTGCATTGTCACAGGCCAATCTACCATTGACAGAAATGGGTATTACATTCACAGCTGACTGCTCACACTCGTCTGAGCGATTCCAAATCTCAACCTGCTCCTTCAGCTGTGCAGCAAGCTTTGTATGGCTTCTGTTATCAGGCTCTAAGTCTGGCCTGTGAAGTTATTTTCAAGTCTGCAAAGTAATAAATAAGGGTAGAAAAGTTTGTTAATATTTAAAGTTGCCCCAACCTGTCTAACACGGTGACTATTAAGACAACAATTAAGACAGCAATAATTGAAATTGGTCTGTATCCAGTCCATGTGTTACAGGAATTAAAACAATTGCAGTTATGTATTAGTTTTAAATCCTGACCGTTTTAATTCTTGGTTGTAATGAAGGATTGTTTTTATCTAATAAGTGACTTTTTTACGTGATGTTTTACTTCTTCTGTGAGCAGTTACTAAGAGTAGGAAATGTCAAAACTGTTTTGTTGGACATAATAGCTTCTAGTTTATGTCAATATTGGTCAAAAACTGTTTGCATTTTACTGAAACAGAACATTTTATGGAATCAGCAGAGGCAATGGTTTGGTTGTAAAGCCAATAATGGTATTAATGTGAATAACTCTTTCAGTCATTGACCTTCTACAACTTTTTTAACGATTTTGTGTCCGTACTAAAAACAAAAAACTTTTAGAAAAGCAGTTATATGTGTCAGTTTGGTGGGGCTTCATTGACAGGGAGATTTTGTTTTTTCCTGCGTATGGAAGCCCACAGAGCCAGGGCTTAGACAAACAGGTCTTTGGGAAATGAGTAGTTGATTTTGAGTTTCCACGAAGATTAGAGAGGATTTTAAGTCATAAAGAGTTTCCCAGAGAATGTAGTGGAGGTTGGAAAGAAAAAGAAATGAGGAAAGATTGGTGCCTGGGTTAATAAGTTTATTCCTTAGCAGTGGGCTGTGCAGCATGCCTGTTACTGCAATGCTGTCTTCACACATTTAACTATCAGTTTGTGCATTAATTTAGAAAGGTGAATAAAGCAAGCATACAATCAAAATAATCTATGCAACATTAAAATTGCTGCTGCATTGTGTAAAGTTTGCAGATCAGTTTTAAAAGGCTGTTTTTGATGTGAATATAAGTAAAAACCTATAAATCATTGCATTTTCAACTTTGCAACAACCTGTCATACCCTTCATGCTATGTTCTACCACAGGGTGTCAAACTCACAGTGGGCCAAAATTAAAAACTGCCATGAAGTCACGGGCCAATCTCAAAATATAAACTGTAAAAAGTCATGTTTTCTCTACTGTCCGGATATTGTTTTCCCTTATCTTCAATATAAAATGTTTTTTTTTTCATATGAAAACATTGTATTAAGCCAAAGCTTAATACTATTAATTAAAATAGAAATGCAACACACACAGCAGTAGTATTTGCTTATTCTGTCTCTTTATCTGTTGTCTTTTAAGATTTCCTTTTTAATTTAAACTTTTTTTTTACTGACCTACAAAAAAAAATTCTGTTTGTGTACAGTATAACAAACAGCATACAACAGCATCACTAATACTACAGATTCTGCCAGTATTCACCTACATATGGGCCCAATGCAGTACACATTTGATATGCTCTTGCGGGTCAAATAAAATTTGGGACACCTATGTTCTACCTCCTTTATTCTGTTTTCAGGACATTTGAGCCATCACTGAGGCATTAATACGATCTTGAGAAAACATTTTAGCTATGTCAGTGTAATGACCAGAATCATGATAATGTCTTGTCACAATTTATCACTTAGTCTTGCATATGTCATCCTTGTCTGGTGAAGGCTACTGTTAAACAAATGTGACCTGTGCAAGTACAGAAAATCTGTATATCTAAGAGAACAGTGACTTCATTTCAGATTGCTAACTGTTAAAATTATCTGTTGAGTCATTTCCAATTCAATGAGAAATATGTCCTAGGAGGCCCTTGCTTGTGCAAATCGAAAACGCAGCAGTGAAATGTTATGGCTAGATGACTGTGGCTCCTGTTATCACTGATGTCATGAAGTTATTTCAGGGAAAGTGATTCAGAGCAGGGAAGTCGATGTTTTTGGGATCTTGCGTTACTTGGCCGAGTTTTAAATGATGGTTGTTGGTTAGCGTTCCAAGGATGGATAAATGGTTTTCCCCTCATCTCTCGTCTGTGTGGTTTGATTCCCCTTCTGCATGTGCTGCCTCTCCTTTTTCCTTCTCTGAATAATTCAATGAATTTATAGCCTCTGTCTGGCACACAAGACCTTTCCAAATTATCTTCATTGAGAAAACAAGGCCATGCAAATATAAGGAAATAATGAAGGCAAACGCTAAAGTTACTTAAAGAGCTGCAACAATGACATTCCCTAAAACACAGGCTTCAAAACTTTGGCCGTAGTGTAATTATATCTGGCCCGTGATATAAAATCATATAATGGTGGACCAAATTGAGTTAACTCAGTATGTAGACTTTATATACTGTCAGAATTTATTATATTAATAACATATGTTTTTTTCATTGTAGCACATACATTTTGTTTTGTAAAGAAAGATTCATATTAAAAATGATCTGTAAGGACTACCAAAGACCGAATAAGAAACAAATACCACTGATGTGTGAATTAAATTATATTAATGTGATTTCTCATGTATTTATAATACTAAGCTTTGGCTGTTCCAGTTTCAATGTTTACCCGTGGAAAAAAAAAACAATATTTAATATCTGGAAAAAAGGGAAAACAGGCATGTTTGCAGTGAATTTCTCAATTTATTGAGTTTGGCCCATGACTTCACGCCAGTTTTTAATTCTAGCCCACGGTGAAATTGAGTTTGACACCCCTGCTCTAAAAGAAAGAAAGATATTTAAAAGCAGTGGATGATTTGAAGTAAGAAGAAAGAATAAAAACAGTGAAAACACTATGTTAACTTTGACAATAACTCTTTGCGTCAGAACTGATTTGATCATTAACTAAAATAATGTTTAGTCTAATCTGTGCTGTGTTAAAATCAGTTGTATATCAGCTCTCTGTAAGGTCACCACGATTAATGGCATGATTCCACTAACGTATGCCTGTATCTGAAAACTGGTATCTTGTACATGAATGCCCATGTGTGCGCACAGATGCCACTCCTCCCCTGGCTGTCCTAGTGTCTAAAAGTCCAATAGGCAATCTTCATGAGCGCATAGGCGCATAAGAAAAGTCAGAGGACGATGAAGATGGGAGCAGACTACGTTCTTTAAAAGATTAACCTCATGTCCTTCTTCAGCGCAGGAAAACTGACACAGCAGTGCCGTCTTGTTCATTTTCCCCTCAGTGGATATTGCTCATTGATCTCAGCGAAGTGAGATGACTTCATTACGGCAGCCGGAGGGTCACATCATCGTGCCTTTTACGGAATTAAACTTGCCACCGCTCTGTTTCCTGCATCGGAGCTCATGGTTTTCCTCTGCCCTGGAGCTGTGTGAGTGGAAGGGCTGCTCTTTTTGAGACCACAAGACGAAGCGTAGGGAGATGCAGCACAGGGCAAACTCGGCGTAAGTGGGGCATTTCACCCTGCAACTTGTGCCTGGCTTCAGCTCATGCGGTTTATTAGACTGAGAAATTCAGTTCATCCCTCAGAATTTAATGTTAGTGTCTTTAAAGAGATGCAGCAAGGCACGATGCCAAATATATTATACCTAATAAATGTTTTTCGGATATCAGATGTAACTGGCCATCCGCTTCTGCAGATGAATTTGGACTGCAACATTTATCAAGACTAAATGGAAGAGACGTATGCTGTAGGGAACATAGTCGGATAAAAAAATTAAATTGAAACTCAAGTCACTCTATAGTATTACAATTCTCAACCTCAAATTTATTTTTTCATCCTTTTTATGTTGTGCATTATTGACAGCATACACGATTGTAACAACTACATAATCTAAGGCGAAGGTCATTTTTTTTTGCCAAAAATTGTCAGGTTTTTTATATTTTTATGACAATTTATTTTTTTTATTATAATTATGTGATAGTGGTGTCATTGGTTTGTAGGTTTTGTTTTGCATTTCAATAGCTTCTATAAAGAAAGTTTTTATTTTTCTATTTGTCAAAAATATATATTTTTTGTAATATCTTTACATGGTTTAAAGTTAATTTGATATTCAGTTGGTTATTTTATGGTTATTTTTTACCATATTTATGCGTGTTACTGATGAAAACCAGCAGCTCACAGACAAACTATTGTCAGTACTGGTGGAGTGTAACTGTCGAGGACTACTGATGTGTTGTGGGTACCACTGCATTTGTTGCTAAGCAGTCAGAAAACAACACGGACTGGAACTCATTCTAGTTTCTTAGATTAAGTAACAACTACACACATGCCTATTTCTTCTTTAAAACGGATTTCTATAAATGTTCACCACAAAATGATTAGTCTTCTCCAAAGCTACGCTTAAAATGGTTATTGGTGCTGATTCTGCTTTTTATCTCGGCATCTTGTTCTCTGGGCTGTCGGTAACAAGATGAGGCAGGGTTTAAGTTTACTGTGATAAACGGCACTTCCTCAGCGCCTTTTTTAATAGAAAATCTCAGGGGATTTGCTACTTTGTGTAGTCCCAGAAAAAATTATTTAATAATAACAATATAAAAAATAAACATAATGTAGCCATGTCTATCAGAAGTTTAAAACAATTCCTTTTTGACATCATTGGGCCAGTAAATTTTGTCTTTGTTCGGAGACACATTGATGGTAATTAACCACGTCAGTTGAAATGTATGTGGACAGTTAGCTGGTAAAACTCAAATGACCTTTGCATTATGTTACTTTTTTTTTGCTTGATTTTTGTTGTTTGTAAATTTGCTTTCAAACAAAGACATAAACACATCATACTGTGTGTGGTGTCAGTAGAGCAGAGAATGGTACGTCCCATTTCATGTACCAACACGATGAAGCATTCCACAAGGTGATAGTAGAACTATATCCTCTCACCTCTGTCATGGTTTAGGCCTTTCTGTCTTCTTTACGCAATCACATGAGTGGAACTAACTGGCAGCAACTTGCAATATTTCAGTAGCAGAGTTTTATATAATAAATACAACTCTCCACATAAAATAACATTTACATTTTTAAGTTTGCTAAAGTTTTTTTGATTGCAAATTGTTATTTATAATTGTTTCCATTATTGTTCTTTATCATTTCTTATTTCTATTGTTACAGAGTGACAAGGTAGGTCATTGACACATTTTTCCAATTTTTTTTGTCTCTTAAATCAAACAAAGATTTAAGCAGTGTGTTTTGTGTGTTCATAATAAAGTTCCTTAAAGGGGGGTTGGATTTACAAACCTCTGTGTAGTGAACAGGTTAATTCAAAACCTGACTTTAACCTGTCTGTTTGAATATTTCAAGATTTTTTTTTTTTTTTGTTGTCATGGCTAGAATCCAAAATCCCAAAGTCTTGACAGTGGCCATAATTTGACCTCTAGTATGTACTGTATGTTTGCTGATTCTAAAATTACGTCAGTGGTTGTAAATCAGTATCAGAATTGTCTTAACATAGGGAAAAGAGAAAGAAAATGTTTTGTGTTGTCAAAATTGGATAAGGTAGTGTTGAAGTAGAATCAAGTAATGAGTCATGTACCGGTACACACTTGCGTGTCAGACTTAATTTAAAGGTCTGATTTGAGTTTGAAATGTTTATTTATTATTTTATTAGTATGTAATCTATTATTATCAATATTTTTTACATCCATTTTCTGGGGAGGGATGTCAAACTAAATTTTACAGCGAGCCAGAATTGAAAACTATACTATGTTATATAGTTGTATTTAAAAAAAAAAAATGTTATTTGCCTCCTATTGTTTTTTTAGATCATTTTCAATATAAGTATGCATTTTCTTCACAGAACAAAATGTATGCATTATTAATATAAGAAATTAAAACTAAGAGAAAATTTAAGATCTACATACTTGTGGACCAACTCTAGGACACATATTATTTCATCTTGCCGGCCAAAAATAATTACACTGTGGGCCAGTATTGGCCCCCTGGCCAAAGTTTGACACCTATGTTCTACGGCCTTACTTCCCTGAGACATTCACCCAACATCTAAATACTACTTAGTTGTCACACAGGCCTTATCTTTCCATGCTCTGTGTGGTTAGATGATCACAGCACCACTTATTGTTTCCATCGTTCTAACATTTCCTCCCCTGTTTTGTTTAGGTGGTACCATGGCAAGCTTGATCGAACCATCGCTGAGGAGCGGCTGCGCCAGGCCCGCAACCCTGGCAGCTACCTCATCAGGGAGAGTGACCGCCGGCCCGGTTCATTTGTCCTGTCTTTCCTCAGCATGACCAACGTGGTCAACCACTTCAGGTACGAATTATTAAAGTATAATCAAAGTGAAAACACTGAAAAATCCTTTGGAATTATAGTCAAATAAATGGTAGTGATTTTCTGGTATCATGAGGAAATGATATTGTGGCAAAATGTTTGGCACAAATAATCACTTTTTTCCCTTAATGGTAAGGTGTTTCGTGCACAACTAGCCTCTGTAGGGCGTACTTATCTGACAGTTAGACATGTGATGGTGCTACACCAATCAAGTAGTGGATAAAAGTCAGTCAGGCAACATGGCTCAATGGTTTTACTTAACGTTGCCGATTCAGAAGAATTCACCCAGCAGTATGTATCACTATGATATTATCCCTGGAGATGGACACCACCGCACAAGCAGTTTCTTTAGCCTTTCGCCTGACATGGAATATTCTCAAACTCTTTTTTTTTTGTATGGTCAGAAATGCTGACCTGGCTAAAGTAATTAATCAAACTGTTGTTGATGCAGATGAATTTTCCCAAAAGTCTTCTAAAGTGGTCTGTATACATTCTAAACAGTGCTTTAAACATATGCATTGATGGGTTGATACAATGAATTTTAACAAATGAATTCAGCTTGTACTAAAACATTGAGTGTAATTTGTAATAAAAACAGTACTGTTGGCAGATTTAATTCATAAACTCTCAGTAGGACGAGTTACTTGAGAAAAAAAAATTGGCGCTCAGGAATTTATTTTTTTTTTTACCTGAAAGTGCAACAACAAAAAAAATCACAAACTGTACAGAAGCTTAAAGGCAGTTAAATGTGAGTGTGTTGTCATGCTCCTGCCGACAGTGCATGCCATCATGATTCAGCCATACAATACTTCGAAAACAATGTTTTCATAATGCATTTTCACTTGCATAGAATTGTCCTCTTAACTCCACTGCATTAGCATGACATGCAAGAGACTTAACTGTTGTGCAGTGTATGTTGGTGGACGTGAGGTAAAACACGGAGGGCACAGCTGCTGTAATACCACGTCATTTATCACAATGCACTCAATAAACCAGACAGATTATGCATCGCAATCTGCCCTCCCCATTAATGATTGGATGACTATCCATTATTGAGATACAGTACCTGCCCAAGAAAAGTCATCTCTTAAAATTAACTGAGCAAACAGTAAAAAGCCCTCCATTAGGTAATTACTACTCTGATAAATATATTCCAGCTGCTTATTTAACCCCTTTTTAATGCAGTGAGTAATTGCGTTAGATGACGTACTGCGGTTGCGCCGAAGATTTTTTCCCGAAAGGGAACTCAACAACACCTTAGTATAGAAAAAAAGGGTTATATCTGCAAAATTAAAAGATTTTAAACTATGGTATGCCAATGCTACTGATTGTACTTGGGCACCCTCTAGTTGTGCAAAGTTGTATTGGATTCCCATTCAGAGCAGACCAGTCACTTAGTTTAACATACATTTGTCATTTCATTTCACTTTCTCTATGTGTGTGTGCGCACACATGTATGTATATACGTGTATGAGTGTGTGGCTTTAGAGTTGTATTTAAGCCCCAGAGGTAGTGGTTAATTTATACTGTGTGGCTTGGGGTTATAAAAACCCTACTAATTTCACTCAGTATAATTATACCTGTCTTTGCTGGAAGTTGTAGGTCATATGTTTTACAGTTTAGATCACAACGTAGTGAATGGCCAGATTTGGCTATTAAGTGGGTTTTTGCCTCCTGGCGACAAGGGGGAAATTTGTGATCATGAGTTGGCTTTGGAACCTATTGTTTTTACCACAGAGTTCCTTACTTCAACTACACACACAGTCTTGAGGCTGTGCTGGAAAAGACTGAGACCAAACTCCAACATTGCCCATAGATATGCCAATTATTTTAAATATCATTTATTTAAGGGGTAGTTAAATGGAAATCAGAAGAAGTCTCTCTAGAAATGTGTACCGTAATGTTTGGTGAGTAAAAAAAGATCAATTAAGATTGAAAAAGAAAAAAATATATTGATTTAAAATAAAAAAAGATTAATAGGAATATGGTTACCCAGCAATAACTGATGGTTTTTCTGTTGTTATTATGAGAGTACATATTCCACAAACATGCATGGCTAAAAACTATTGGGATAAGGGCAAGTGTGGATGTTGTCTGTATACTGTATGGACTGGTTAGTGCTTCAGACTGTGTCCCACCCCTGAGAATTGCAGTGTTTGTCAGTCCTCTGACCTTCAAGAGGATCTAACAGTAGTAGGTGAATGAATGAATTAATAAAATAACATCTAAAGCGAGGTGAGCTTTCTGATGTTGCTTGCTTTTAGGACTTGCATGTCCTAGCCTATTAAAATCTGATTTTAAATCCACGTCACTTTATTGTCTATTAGATAATAAAAATAGGAATATATATATAATATGTGATAATTGCACGCAAAAGCTACAACCTAACTTCATCTCAAGAATTATCTTGGTAGGTTAAGAATAGTGGCTTTATTTTTAAAATGTTCTGATTAGGTTTTAATGATAGAAAAGAAAGGATTAACAGTGACAATATTTATGGTAAAGACGACATTGTTTGTCCAATGTCCAATAGGCATTTGTATAATCCTTCCATAATTAGATACAGTAGTCCCTCTTTATGTTACTATTGAGCCTGACCTGACTGTGGTGATTTTCATTTATATTGTGTGGTCAGGTTTTGCTCTATATTCAGACATGTATTTTTCCTGTTAAGTAACAATGACATCACTTCTTTCAACCCAGATGTCTGCGTGGATTCTCAGATGACTTCTATTTTATGGGGGTGATGTGAGGTTTTCTCGGGGAATTAGGGACATGAAATAATTGGATGACACACATAGTTGAATAGGCTGATGTCATTCAATTGTGTTCAGCAGGAGGTGAATAATATAACCGTGTCTGGGATAGGTGGCTTTTTTATCAGGGTCACATATCTTATCGAGCCACCCCCCTTCTTCAGTGTACACTGTATCTCCTGCCTGATTTTACTCCTGTGTTGTAATCGTCCCACTGTGACCCAACATTACAGGGTCACACGTCACTGTGAAATCTACTGTCTTATAAGATAGTAAAAATAACCAAGTCACTGTTTGCGTCTACCCCCCCAGGATTATTGCCATGTGCGGAGACTATTACATTGGTGGACGGCGGTTCTCGTCCCTATCAGACCTGATCGGTTACTACAGCTATGTGTCTTGTCTGCTAAAGGGAGAAAAATTGCTCACTCCAGTGGCTCCTCCAGAGGTGAGAGTTGGTGTCAGTGTGTGGAAAGAATACCTGAAACAATACCTGGAATACTTTTAGTACTAATCTTTTTTTATATGAGCCATTATTGTCTTTAAAGTTCTGCTATATATTGCAGAACCTATATATTGCAAATGTTATAAAATCTATTTTTATCTTTTTACAGCCTGTAGAAGACAGAAGGAGGGTCAGGGCTATACTACCATACACCAAAGTGCCAGATACTGATGAGATCAGGTACTGATACAACTTGCAACAATAATTGCACAAAATGTTATGATTCAAAGAGGACACCTGCTGGTAGCTTTTTGACATTACAATTGAAAAATAAAAAATATGCGGATTTTATTATTAAAAAAAATTGAAAAAAAAAATTACAAAATAAATAAAAAAGTGGTAAATTTTTTAGTGCTTTCTACTAAATATGTTACATCACGTGTCACTCTTTAACCTCATTTATATTTTTTTGTTGCCAGTATTCAATGATTGTGTGTTTCCCAGTTTCCTCAAAGGAGACATGTTCATCGTTCACAATGAGCTGGAAGATGGCTGGATGTGGGTCACCAACGTTCGCACAGAGGAGCAAGGCCTCATCGTAGAGGACCTGGTGGAGGAAGTTGTATGTGCCACAGCAAATATTTCCATCTATAATAATGTCTAGAAAATTGATACATTTAAACATAAACTACAGTACAAAGAGAGCTGCAAAATAAGTAATTATTTTAAACATGTCTGTGATTTAATGCATCTATGTTGCATTTTACCAGGGTCGTGAGGAGGATCCACATGAGGGAAAAATGTAAGTGTGATAAATTGATCTTTTAACTGTCCCCTATTGATCAACCAACATATCAAGCAAATTTGTTACCTTTTTTTTTGGAAGAAATTGTTTAATGTATTTTCATAATTTATTGCTGATTATTTAGTAGTTTATATAGTTATAGTTCCTAGTTAATTCTACTCTGTACAAATCTGAAGTCACCCTCTCTGTTTCTCTCCTTTTCTTTCCCTTTTGCATCTCAAACAGCTGGTATCATGGAAAGGTCACAAAGCAAGAGGCTTACAACCTGCTAATGACAGGTACCATATTTGTCTGCGTCCACATGATATTAGTTATCAATCAATCAGAGCTTTATTCTATCCAAGCCTGTTTATCAGGTTTTTCTGCTGAATGTTCAATAAACCTAGAGTTTTGTCTTGTCCCCATTTCTCTTCTCCTAGTTGGCCAAGTGTGCAGTTTTTTAGTTAGGCCATCTGACAACACACCTGGAGACTACTCTCTATTTTTCCGCACCAATGAGAACATCCAAAGGTTTAAGATCTCCCCTACTCCCAACAATCAGTATATGATGGGAGGGAGGTACTATAACAGGTAAAATGTCTACTGCAGCACGGTTAACTTCATACATGACAAAAAATTAAAGAGTTAGACTTGTGAGATGGCCAAGTTTTGTTGTGTGTTATTTAATATAAAGTAACTATTTTGTGATTTTCCTCTCTTTTTCTTTTAGCGTTGATGACATCATCGATCATTATAAGAAAGAACAAATTGTTGAGGGCTACAACTTGAAAGAACCTGTTTCAGTGCAGGTAAGTGCAGTTTCAATGATGTCATTGAAACTGTTAATCTATGGATAAACCTAGAAGCCACTGGAAAACGTAATATTTGTTTTTTATAAAATTAATACATTTGTATAGATTTGTTTATGCACAAAGATCCCATGTAGTCAAATGTGTTTTTCTTTCAATTGTATGTGTTTGTTTTTATAGACATGTTTTATACATTATACACATAGATGTTTCATTAATGTTTTTGTTTGTATATGAACTTGCTGCAGCACCAGGAACAAGTGCTTCCAGACACAGTGGACGGTAGAGAAATTTACAACACTATCAGACGGAAAACAAAAGATGCTTTCTACAAAAACATTGTCAAGAAAGGCTGCCTCCTGTTCAACAAAGGTGTGTGAGTTTAATTAAAATAAATGTATTAAAACAAACCTCTCCAAATATAAAGAATAAGTCAGACATGTCAGTGAACCGCTCTTTGGTCTTAGGTAAAGGCAAACGGTGGAAGAACCTTTACTTCATCCTCGAGGGTAGTGACGCCCAGCTCATCTACTTTGAGAGTGAGAAAAGAGCCACCAAACCAAAGGGGCTGATTGACCTGAGTGTGTGCTCTGTCTACGGAGTGCATGACAGTCTGTTTGGCCGGTAAGATATCACAACTTGTGACATTTTATTTCAGTATACTCAGTGACTCAAACACATGCTGGTAGTATTTCTATTCTATTTTTATTTTTTGCCATAACGTAATTGGAATGCATATTTCCCCTGTTTTACTTTTCAGGCCAAACTGTTTCCAAATTGTTGTCCAGCACTTTAGTGAGGAACAGTACATATTCTACTTTGCAGGAGAGGCTCCAGAGCAGGCACAGGTGAAAAAGGACAATGTTTAAATCTCAAAATCAAAACAATCGCTTCTCCTATTTCTCAAAATATGACTTCAGAGTTGGTTTGATTTTTCTTTTTGGGAGTGTTTACAAATGCACTGCTTTATTAAACAGGACTGGATGAAATGCCTCCAAACATTTTGCAGTAACTTAAGAAAAACCACTCAGCCCACCACCAACAAGAGGCTCAGACAGGTACGGATCCTAATAGTTGTTCACTCTGTGAGGATGCCGTTTTGAAACTCTGCATTTATTAGAGATATAGAGGAAACAAACACTTGAACTCCTGTTGTCAAACACAAATGCAATAAAAATTCAGCTGTCTCAGTTCAACAGACGATGGGAAAACCTCTGCTTCTACAGACCATTTAAAGAAATCCCAAAAGTTTTTACTGTGCTTCACAGAACAACCTCCACAACACACTACTCATGGTTGTTTCGTTCGACAGCATGTCATTTTAAACAGGCACAGCTCAACTGGAACACTGTGTTCTTTTCAAATAGGACATGTACATGCAGGATATGTCAGAATTGTCACAGAATAATAACATAGTGCCCATAAAAATCATTGATGTCTAATGACAAATTGACAAGAAAGGGGAACAATTTTTCAAATGGTATTATTCATTTTTTAATGCGCGTTCTCCCTATGATTGTTTTTCTCCAGGTGAGCAGCCTAGTGCTGTATGTTGAGGAGGCCCACAAGCTACCGGTGAAGTATTTCACCAACCCTTACTGCAACATCTACCTGAATAGTGTCCAGGTGGCAAAGACACATCCAAGGGAGGGACAGAAACCTGTCTTCACCGAAGAGTTTATCTTTGAGTGAGTCTAGATCACATTTATCTTTAATTCTGTTTATGGAAAACCTCAACAGCATAAAACCCTTTTTTTTTTCAATTTCTTATTTTTTGTTAACTGTTATCATTTGTTGTTTCAGTGACCTGTCAAGTGAAATCAACAGATTTGAAATCAGCCTGAGTAACAAGACCAAAAAAAGCAAAGAGAGTGACATTCGTAAGTAATTTTTTTTTCAACTTCAGCTTTTGCAACTTAGTTACCTGATTCATACCAAACCATGCCACCAATCTCAAATTGCAATGCTTCAAATCTTAAATTGCAATGATTCATCAGTTAACATTAATACTTAGCAGTACACAGAATTGATTACTTGTCATGTAAAACCGTGTTCCCCAAACTTTTTTGCGCCATGGACTGGTTAAATGTCTTGTACTATTTTTATGGACTGGTAATTAATTCTGTCAGATAAATACCCCTTATTAAAAGTACATTTCTAGTGTTCTGAAATATTTTCCAATGTGTGAAATCTCCCTTGCCAAATTTATCTCAAGTGTACCCAGCATAGTTTTCTCCAACGGCTTAAAATCTTGTGTCAAGGACTCTGCTTCATTTTGAGTTTATTGTTGTTGTCTTCACTGAGAAAATATATTTTCAATCAAATATAGTTGCATTATTGATGATGGAATCATAGCCATTCTATTGTTCAGTTCTTTTGTTGATACGGGTAAGGATCAAGTGATCAAGTAATAGCCAGATGGGGCCAATTTCCAAAAGGAAATGTTATTTCTCTGCCTGGAACTAATTCACCCCCTTCACTCCCCACCCCCTCCTCCCTCCCACATACACTCTCACTCCCTACTAGTGTTCATGCGATGCCAGCTAAACCGTCTGCAAAAGGGCCAGATGATCGATGAGTGGTTTCCTCTCAGTTCCCACGTTCCTCTGAAGGGCATTGAGCCCGGCTCCTTGCGAGTACGGGCCCGCTACTCCATGGAGAAGATCATGCCGGAGGAGGAGTACAGCGAGTTTAAAGAGGTTTGTCCCCTAATTATGTTTTACTGCTAGTCTTGTTTAGATTATAATGTTGCTCTGATTGCTTGTCTGGTCGCAGATGATCCTGCAGAAGGAGTTCTATGTCATCTATGCTCTGGCCCACGTGTGTGGTCAGGACCGCACCTTACTGGCAAGTCTCCTTTTGAGGATCTTCAGACATGAGAAGGCCGAAGCTCCTTTACTCAGGACACTCAATGATAGAGAAATCAACATGGAAGGTGAAAGAAAGAGGGGAAAAAAATGCACCATCTGCCATACAATATAATATTATTATGGTCTTAAATTTATATTGTATCTGCCCAATTCTCTGTTCCTAGATGAGGCCACCACCCTATTTCGAGCAACCACACTGGCCAGCACCTTAATGGAGCAATACATGAAGGCCACTGCCACACCGTTTGTCAATCATGCACTCAAAGAAACCATCCTCAAGATCATGGAGAGCAAACAATCCTGTGAGGTAAAGGAAAAAAATGACAAAGCTGCATTATTATCACTGGTCAACAATAGGGGACACGGAATAAGATCACTTACAATTTTATCTTATTCTAACTGTAACTAATATACAATTTAATTAAATTATAATTAATTATAATTTTTGCCTTTCCTTTCCCCAGCTTAACCCTTCCAAACTAGAAAAGAATGAGGATGTAAACCTGAACTTGGCCAACCTTCTCCATATCCTGTCAGAACTAGTGGAGAAGATTTTTATGGCTGCTGAGATTCTACCTCCGTGAGTGGATAAAGCACCTGTTCTCTGTGGACAGAACTATACATAAAGAACTGATGTTTGGATACAAAAAAAAAATCAATTCAATTATTTATTCCAATGTCAGGACACTGAGGTTCATCTACGGCTGCCTACAGAAGTCTGTGCAGCAGAAATGGCCAAACACCACGATGAGGACAAGAGTTGTCAGGTAAAATACGTCAGAGAAACTATGTTTTGCTTTTTTCCCCCCTAAATTTACAATATGTCTTAACATTTTTATTATGTTTCCTTTTTAGTGGTTTCGTCTTTCTAAGGCTGATCTGTCCTGCTATCCTCAACCCCAGAATGTTTAACATCATTGCCGGTGAGCTCCAGTCAAACACACATAAATTCATGTGTCTGTTCTGTTTCCAGGGTGATGTGTACTTGATGTACTGATCTCTTTCCTTTAGACCCTCCTTCTTCAACAGCAGGGAGGACCCTCACACTGGTGGCCAAGTCTGTTCAAAACCTGGCCAACCTGGTTGAATTTGGTGCTAAGGTAAGTCTTCTCCAGTCAAAGTTTGACAACTGTAAGACGAATCGGTCCACTAAAGTGAACTGTGATGTCATTCTTTGTGACACAGGAGCCCTACATGGAGGGTGTGAACCCCTTCATAAAAAACAACAAACACAGAATGATCATGTTTCTGGATGAGTTAGGGGTGAGTTACATTTACTGCTTTATCTCCATCGACTGTGTGTCTTTGTTAAAGTTGAGTGACATAAGCTTCTATTAACAAGTTGTGTTTAGAAGTCTTCTTCTTTTCATTTCGGCTTGTACCTTTTTTCAGGGGTTGCCACAGCGAGTCAACAATTTCCATTTCGCTCTGTCCTCTGTATCCTCAACACTAACTCCAACTAACTCTATGTCCTTCCTCATTGCATCCATCAATTTCCTTTTTGTCTCCTACCTGGTAGCTGCATTTCTAGGATCATTCTTCTACCCCCTGTCCCTCCTCCGAACATGTCCAAACTATCTTAATCTGGCTTCTCTAGCTTTTTCTCCAAACCTTCCTGTCTGTGTTGTCCCCCAATCACTTCATTCCTGATCCTGTCCATACTAGTCACCCCTAAAGAGAATCTCAGCATCTTTAACTCTGCTTCGCCTCCTGTCTTCTGCCTATTCCTAGTGTCTCTAATCCATCCATCGTGGCTGGTCTCACAACTGTCCTGTACACCTTTCCACTTTTCCACCTTAGCATAACATTGTGTTTAGAAGTGATCCTTGTTTAAGGTGCTTTAGAGATTAAAAAACTCTTTGTCAAATAATTTGCTCAGGACCACGCTCCTGCTCAACCTGTTGGTTGCTTCCCACTTGTAAAACAATGGGTATTTTTATGTTATTTATTTGTTTTATGTATTTCTCTTTCCAGAATGTTCCTGACCTCCCTGAAGCCACAGAGCACTTTAGAACTGACCTGTCCCGGGACCTGGCGGCGCTGCACGAGATCTGTGCTACACATTCGGACGAGCTCCGGACACTGAGCAACGAAAGAGGAGCCCGGCAGGTGAGTGACTAGACACAGGGTTGCTCTCACACTGCAGGGAAAAGGCTGTGTGTTTTAGGGGTTGGGCACAGTTATCTGACTTGTATCCTCTCCTCCCTCCGCAGCATGTGTTGAAAAAGCTGCTGGCCATCACAGAGCTCCTCCAGCAGAAGCAGGCTCAGTATGCCATGTCCAACAGCAACAGGTAGTACTGCACTCCTTACTCATCTCATCCTCCCGTCCCTACTTCAAGTCTCCTCCAGCAGAGGGCGGCACAGAGGAGACAGCATGCTCCAACCTCATCCCAGTGGCAACCCCTCCATCAGCACCACCACCACCATCATCATCATCTATCCTCCTCCTCCTCTGCTCATTCCCATCTACCTGCCATCTTGTCCCATTCACCACAGGAAAAGCTATGCAACGACAGCAACTGAGTACAACTGATGCAGTACAGAAAAAAAATGTTTTTTTTTCTTTATGAACTTTGGTCATGATAGACTCGGGTACATTTCATTCCCTTCATCATGAGGGCCAAACACAGCTATTTCATAAAAATATATTATTTTGTACCCGTTTTGTTTTAACAGCGCAGGTTGCCAAAGTGCCCCCGCCCCCACCTTTCTTCCCCCTTCCTCCCTTTTGGTTCATTATGCAAAAACTGACATGAAGAAGCGTCTTCTTTCTGTCCTCTATTCTGGTAACTGGATTGTGAGCTATGATGCTTTTTATACTGTAATTAGTGACTGATTTATTTTAAGGCTGTGACGAGCATTTCTGTCTATATGTTTAACTTCTACTTTTCCTTTTTGTTGGTTTCTAGATTGGAACAAAGTCTGTCAGAAAAGTGTGGTTTATTTTATATTAAGAATAAATTCTCTTGCTGGAATCATGAGTATATGAGAGAAAGACGAGCTGAGACCTCCCTTCCTACAACTGTCAACCTTTTTCTTTATTTTGATTATTTGTTAAGTTTCGTAGAGATGGAAGCAGTGATCTTTTTGGAAACTTCTGAATGCCAGG